>JAQNCA010000015.1:11278374-11301426 GCA_029783725.1 Acanthurus tractus
CCTCAGTTCTCCCGCTCTTGTCCTTCCCCTGTCTTTTTTATGTTTCTTGAACGGGATGTAACTGGAAAACAAATTCCTTGTATGTGTAAACGTACCTGGCCAATAAAGCTGATTCTGATTCTGATTCTGATTCTGATTCTGATTCTGATTCTGATTCTGATTCTGGTGTTGATGTTATATAACTGGGTCACAGAGCCTATCTAAAAAGTAAAGTACAGTAAGAGTTTGTTTTTCTGAGCCTCCTGCTGTTGCTTCTTGTTCTTCCAGGTGCATCCTCTGTTCTCCAAAGCCCAGACGGTAACTGGATTGCTCTGCACAGCTCGCAGCTGTCTCGACCCAGCCTGCTAACCAAGAGGAAGAGCCTGGTGTTCAGCGTGTTGGAAAAAGAGTCTGGCGTTGTCTCGGCTTACGACGAGATGGGATCAGACTCCGAGGAGAACGATGAAGGCGGCTGGGCCTCGGCGCTGCGACAGTTTCGGCGCAAACTGTCTGATGAGACTTACTACACAGACTCGCAGCACGACCCGGAGTGGACATACACCCAGCACCTTCCAATCACATCGCCGTCCTCTGGCCAGTACACCAACACAGAGACTCTCAACTCAGACTCAGAGGCCTCATCTGTGCTGTCCGCATGTCCCCGTAAACCTCCTAACAATCTGCTGAGGAAGAAAGGGCCCTCGGACACACACCTGCACCCTCATCACCAGCAGCTCTACCAACAACACCTTCACCAGAACTTCTCTCCTTATCCTCCACATTCAGAGGCACTGGATGTGAACTTTAACCCTAAGGTGATTTGTCATCACACTGTTTAAAGTTTTGATTTTTCTCTACAGAAATGTTGATTTAAGTATTGTGTTTTGTGTTGGAAGGTGAGACAAATTCACCGTGACTGATTTTTCTTAAATTAACTGGCTAGACATGGAAAATCATCATATCTGCATGAAAGACAAATAGGAAAAGTAGGAAATTAAAAATACCTTAAAGCACTTTCATTTTTCAGCAGTCGTTAATTACAATAACGGATTTTTAAAGTTGGTTTTTAACCTTTTATTTGGTAGAGATGAAGCTAGTCTACAGTTAGTTCAGTCTTGTGGTTCAAACCTCAGGGTCGGGCTCCTCCAAAGAGCCGCATGATGTCTGATTTTTCATGTAATAATTCAATAATATATGTATTTTGGGATTTTCTCTTGAATCTTTTCTGTTTTGTGAAATAATGGCTAATTTATTTTCTTTGAAACTTTAACAGTAATTTTATTTAAATCATGTTTCAGCCAGACATCTCTCTTATATGTTACTCAAAACTGCACTTGACTGAATGTGCTTTGTTGCTGTTCTCAGGTGATGGGTGACAGCAGCGAGGCGGAGGAGAGGCAAAGTGACCCGATTAGAAGATCACGGCGGCGCAGGAAAAGCAAAAGAGAGTCATCAACAGAGCAGAGCAGGCCTGGAGCTCAGAGCCACGCTCAGTCTATCTACCCATTAGTACAGGTAAGTCTTGAGCTTTGCAATTGTCATGATCTGAGGAATTACTGTAGGCAATAAATGTCTGAACCTTTGTCTCCTCACTTAAGGAGAACAGTGGTTTTCTACTCAATGCCCTTCTGAAGAAAGGTTTAAGTGAGGAGCAGTCAGCACCTGACACTACGCCAATGGCTGCAGCTGCACAAGAAGCCTTTAAATTAGATGCCATGACACCCGAGCCAGAGGACTTGGACACAGTGGCTCCAAACTCAGCAGCTCCCAGCCCTCCACAGCCTCAGTCTCTTGCTCCAGAGTCCCAGCGCTCACCTAGCAGCTCAAAGCCTGGAGACCACCTGGAAGAGGAGCTACGATCCAGACTCAGCCAGTTGGTCAGCCGTGCCAACAGCAAAGACAGCAGCTCATCTGAAGAGGAGTGCACAAAGCGGCCCAAGGACAAACAGAACGACAAAGAAAGTGACAGGCAGAGAGAGAAGACGAGGTCAAAAGACACGGAGAGAGAAAGGCTGAGAGCAAGTGAGAGGCTACGAGAAAGGACCAGCATTAAGGAAAGAGACAGAGCAAGTGAAACAGTGGAACAAGTGAATGGACAAGAGGTGAAAAGAAGCGAGAGACTGATGAAGAGTCTTTCAATGAGAGAGGAGGGAAGAGTTAGGGAAAGACGGTTGGAGACAGGAGTGGGAAGTTTGGAGGGGACGGTAGAAGACCCAGAGCAGAAGAGAGGTGATAAAAGAGAGCCGAACAGACAAAGTAAGAGACACCATAAAAGAGATGTGGAGAGGGATGCAGAGCAGAGAGGAGGAGTAAGGAGGAGTGGATCCAGCGCAAGCTCCCCTGCTATAACACCTTCTTCTCAGGAGGGGGTGCTGTCAGACAACCAGGTAAGGAGATCAAAAGAAGATACAGTAGATGTGATATCACCACTCACCGTCTGCTTTAGTCTCTGTCCTGTTTGGTCAGTATTGTATGTCTGTGTGCCTTTTGATACATCTATTTTTGTTCATTTCTTATTTCATCCTCAATTACTCGTCATCATCTCACTCACGTGTCTGACCCTTGTATTTATGTGTCAATCGCTTTTGTCCTTCTCTGTCCCTCATCTCGTGTTTTTCCTCTTTCTCTGTGCTTCTCTTCTTTTTTTGGCTTGTTTGTGTGTTTCTTCTTCTGTGCGTCTGTCTGCGTGTGTGTGTGTGTGTGTGTGTGTGTGTTCACGTGTCAGGAGGGACAGTATGACTTGGAGCAACAACAGAGGCTTCAGTTGCTCTCCTCTCTTTTACACCAGGTGAGATATCAGCGGAAAGCAAAGGAATACTATGATATCCAGTGCAAGATGACACAGTTAAACAACTTCAGTCAAACCTCTATGTGTACATCTAACCTCACATACATGAAGTCCCCACATACACACTCACACATAAAATGTCTTAAACGTGCTTCAACATGCATTTGTTCTTACTAAATACAGTGTGGCATTTACATGTCATGCAAATGCTCAGGAATGTTGGTACAAAATATGTGTTGGCAGGATGTGTGTGTGTGTATGTGTGTGTGATTGTGCTGAATGTCACTTTTGCTCGTAGTGTATTTTTCTTATTTCTACTGGTAATTAAGCTTTGGCCATTAAAAGTGCATCATAAGTTATGAGTATTAGCAGAAAATTTTGCAGCTGTCTGAACATAAGTAGTAACCTTTTTGCTTAAGTATCTTAAAATAAAACAATAAGACTGTACTTATCAATTTCCTGCTTTTGGGAGGTTTTAAGAATCAAACTGGAGGACATTCATCACAAGAGAGCTGCAGATTTTTATTTTCATTATTAAAAGCCTCAACAGGTCAAAATGGAAGGAAAAAACAGTAATGCATCTGTGTTTTAACTACAGCTTTCACCTTTTGCACTTATAACCATAGATGTATACTGTACAAGTCCAACTCTTTTATCTTGAAGTTGCATTATGCAGAATGTAAGAAATAAAAAATGAGTAGTAATACACACGCGCATACACGCGCGTGCTTACTCGCACACACACACACTCTTGGACACACACATATACTTGTACATGCATTTATGAGCTATCTGAAGTGTGTGGGTCCATGTTGGTCATTAGCCAGACTCATTATAAGGGCTTCTTTGAGTCATGTTTGTCTCTTACAATATGTATGACACATGCACTGGTGTGTCTATTTCTGTCAGTTTTCACTGCTCCCATTGAAACCTACCAGGCTCATTTAGTTTGATGTGAATAAACAAAAAAACGCGTGAAAGACTGTGATATTTGGGGGGTTTTAGCTTTTATTTTGCATTTATGTTAAATTTACACCATTATAAAGATGTTTCGAGAACTTTTTAAGTGCTCTACACATGTTAGTGCAAAATGATGATGAATTGTTAGTATGATGATTCACTTGTTTATTTGCTGCCTACTATAGTGAGTGTCTGATGTGTAGGAAAAAAAATGAGTAAACAAGGGAACAGATTCTGCACACAGCTCAGTTTTTTTTTCAGTCCCAATGTGCCAATTAACACCATACATTTGCAAGGGTTTGATAGATTTAGATTAATACCAGTATTAATAAAAGTTGCTTCACTGGGTGATAACTCATTAGCAGAAAGGTATTTCTTGAAATTACACATTAGTATTAGCAAAAGCTGTTGAAAGACAAAGCAGTTTGGTAAAAATAACAATAAAGAAGACAAAACATACACATTGAAATAAAACAACCATGATGAAACACCAAGTACCACAAGGAGAGACAAAAAAAACTGTAGGCAGACGCAAAACGAACACAAAGAGACACAAAGACTGCAAATGATGCAAAGTTATTGTTTGCTGTAGTTTTGTGTCTCTTTCTGTGTGTCTGTGTATCTTTTGTAGGAGAGGGAAACTTTTTTATAGCTTGATCCTGGTCCCTCTTGTGTCACTTTCCATGACAATAGGTTGTATTGAGTTACAAATATCAGCTGTTATAAATAATATTAGTTGTAATATTGCTAATAACATGTCATTTTAGATTTTTTAAAGACCCAGGGCTTTTTATTTGGGTCTTGACACATATTTACATGTAAGTGTGTTCCACCTTGTGTGACCTCCTCATATTAAAGTTCTTGAAACTGACACTGCTATCAACTAATATTATTCAATAACTGCAAATCCATTTCAAGCATTTCATATTTTCTTTACTTACAGTATAATTGCATCTTAATATAGGACTAAACTAGTTTTTTTAATATAAGAAATAAATGTACATCATTTACAGTTTCAACAGCAGTGAGAAAAGTGTGTGTGTCATGTTTGATCTGCATGTGTATGGCCTGGTTCTTTGGAGTGGATGAAAACATCAGACTCTTCAGCAAACATCTATTTTTCAATCGATTGACTTAAGTCAATATCTCAGACTGTCCATCTCTGCCTCTCGTTCTTACTGAATGGTGATTAAGAAAAGATGAGAGGTGTGATGTCCTTCTTCTCTCATAATGCATTATGTTTACTTAACCAGAAAGTTATCCCTCATCTCCTCCTCCTCCTCCTCCTCCTCCTCTTCCCTACCAACCTCATGTGTCACCAACTAAAGCTCTTCCTTTCAGACTGTCACACAGGATCAATACACCTCCAATCCCACTGATCAAAGCTTCAGCCAGTGATTCATTCATTATTGAATTTCATCTGTCTCTCTTCACTGCCCTTTTCTTTTCCTGCTTCGTGTTTTCATCAATTAAGTAAAAAAACAAGCGACTTTCTCTACTGGGCATCTTCGCCACTGAATTATTACCCGTCTCATTCAGCCTGAATTTAAAAACAAGCTTGGTTTTGGATGAACAAGCTGCTCCAGTTAATGGAGACGATGACTGGCAGTAAACCCAATGACTAATATGTTCCAAAGGGTCTCAATGTGGCAATGAGAGATCTGCACAAACTGATTGTCCATTTGTTTCTAAATTAACTACATTTGTGGCATATTATCACATTTTTTGGAAATGTGTGCACCGAGTTTTGAACGGAAAAATGAGAAAGATCTAAAATAAAATATTATTTTTCCATCAACATATCCAGTACAATACAATTCTGGATACAAGATGTAATTTAAATCTGGTTCCTGTGGAAAATGTAAAGACGATTAATTCTCTGATGCCCTTGCTGCCAAAATAAATGACCAACTTGATATCCTGCTGCTCACTTTTTCGTTGGACTGCACAGTAGCAAGAGTTATTTTTTTCATGGCCACATCTTGATCTAAATGCAGCCTGAAGAATAAAAGATCAGTCTTTCATCTGGCTTTGCCTCGCAACCTTCTTCACTTCCTTTCCTCCTCCTCCTCCTCCTCCTCCCCCCTCACCTCCGTATTTCTCACCTCTAGCTCTTTGTTGTGCTCCTGATTGTACTTCAGCTCTTAGCTCAAACATGTGTGGACATGCACGTTCACATATCTAATTAGGCGACGAAGAGAATGAGAAATATGTGTGCATTTGTTACCTGCACAATGTACCTTTACGAAAACACATCAGCTTGAGCACATGAGGTTGAGGTGTTGATGCAGACACAAACCTTTCAGGTTCAGTTAATCTGCCCACCTTCATTTGAAATGATAATTTTATCAGTTTAATTGCTCCCCTTGTGATTTATGTCCCTACACATCTGTGACTGAATAATATAATAAATAGAATAATAAAATAATATTTTGTTAAATCCCCATTTTATAGCATTAAGCTATAGGCTCTTGTTTTGTCCTTAATGTGGTGTCTACAGATTTTATATAAAGAAAAGTATTAAGTTCTTTTGCTCCCAGTGTCTCTTAAGTGCCTTTTCCCGCTTTTAATCAAAACAGTTTAAAACTTTTGCCTCTTCAAGCCGTCCACCTAAATCCTTTCAAAATGTATCATACATGTTATTGACTGCTGAACTCTGTGTATGTGTCTTCTTCAAATGAAGCAGAAGTACTCGGCGGCTTCTCTCTGCAGCATCACCACTGAGGTGCTAAAGGTTTTGAATGCCACAGAAGAGCTGATCGGTGAGGCAGGAGGTGAGAGTTACACCCCAACAGAGTCCATGAGTGCCTCTCCAATCTCCAGCAGCTCCGAGACCCGCAGGCTGGACCAGAGACTGACCAAGATAGAGGAGAATGTAAGCTGAAGAGCACCGTAGTATGATAGTTTTATTCTTCTGTGGATTTCCACTGAAAAAAAAGCGTTAATAGTCAGTTGTATTGGGAATTAAATGTTTGGCTCTTCTTTTTGCACAGGTGTACCTGACTGCTGGGGCTGTATATGGGCTTGAGGGGGCCTTGGGAGACCTGGAGCAATGTGCCCGCAGTATTAGCAGTAGCACCACAGACACAGAGCTGGCCTTCCTGGAAGACCAGGTGGCCACTGCAGCCGCTCAGGTTCAGCAGTCTGAACTACAGGTAGAGGAGGGCTTCTCTCTGTGGCTAAGACTTTTCTCCAAGCAAATTAATATGATGATTATATTAATATAATTGTTTTTTGTCACATTAATGTAAACAGTGATGTTTTTCCCCCTGAAAAATGTTTGTTGTATTAGATTGCCTTTACAATGAAGTCTGTTTCTGCTTTTAAGGTATCAAACATTGAGGCCAGGATATCTGCTCTGAAGACAGCTGGGCTGAATGTGGCTGTTTGCAATCGCTTCTCCAAGTTCAAGCCGAAGGCCAAGGTAACTGACCACGCTTCAAATACCCTCACAACCCTCCTACAAAGTCATTTTAATAGCCCCATATCTTTGTTTGGTTGTATATGTATATTTTATCATAAAGTACTTGGATGTTAGGTGAAGAAAGAAGAAGAAGAAAGAGCGGTAGTTGGTCAGAATTTCCCTAATAATAAAAACTGCGACATCTTTCACAAATGTATACATTTCCACTTGGGTTTCGTTGTTTCTACAAACTTACTGTAGCATACTTTACTTAAATGTCTAAAAGTGGCTGCCCTGTTACAAATAAAATGGAATACGGCAGCTCAAGTCCAGACGATTTGTACATTTTCAATGTTTATGAGGTGAAATTTATGAATGATCTGCTTACAGCCTCAAACCCTGGACTCATCACGCCATCAAAGGAGGAAACTACCAGCCCCTCCACTGAAAGGTACCTCACAAGTATATTTTACACAAGAAGAAAGAAAACTATGCAAAGACAAGTAAAATGTGAACAAAAAGAAGATTCCACACTGTGACAAATCTGTGATCTCTTATAAGTGTTTTTTCAATTATTAATCCATCAAATAGCAAGTCTGTCTAGTTTAAGTATTGAATTTTAGGTAAATTAAATTAAATTAAAAACAATTAAAAGGTTTTGGTGCTCAAGTTGTATCAGCAAGCCCTCTGTTGAACAAATTCCAAAAAACAAAATGTTTACTGAATAACCTACATGTCAACTACTTCAAAAATAGATCGTCCTTAAAATATATGATAATATTATCATTTCACTTATGTTATCATTTTAATTTTGACATTGATGTGCAGAGAGTTGAAACAGAGAGTTCACTGCTGTGATGTTCAACCTGCTGCACATCCCTCTAGTATTAGTCATAGCTTAGGCAGAGTAAAGTCAGTCTGCTCAGCTGCGTGCTGACTCATACAGTACATGTCTTACCCTCCTTACCACAAACACTGCCTTACAGCCTTGTGTACACTTAATCTGTGTGTGTATGTGTGTGAGAAAGAAAGTTAGATGGAGATGAGGAGTGAGACAGACACAAGACACTTTAATTCACCTTTAGTTAACATCACACATTTTACGCTTTGTCCTGAAAAAGAGAGCGGCTTCTGAATGGATGTAAAAATGAATGCATCTGCCAGAAAGGGATGAAGTGACTGAAAAGCTCCATTAGATGTAAAGCAGCCAAATGGAAACACACACACACACGGTACGGGAGGATAAGGCTCGTTTTATCAACCAACAAGAAGTCTGTTCCTTTTCATGGCTGTGAATGGCCTTTTTCTGTCAGGGCTTTCTTTATGTACGTGTTTGTCTCTTTTTTCCTCACCAGCATTTACACAATAGCTTTGATTCAGGGTGGCTTTTTCAGCACAGCTCCAAAGACAGACAGCAGGCAGGACAATGGGGTGAAATCACTGACCAAGACATGTAATCATATCATTGATACCAGCTTAGAGTGTCCTTTTTTGTCACTCTATCATACAGTATGCTCTAAATCTATGAGGAGGACAAGTTAGCTGTCATCTGAATCACGTGGAATTTGGTCATTTTTACCAAAGTTTCCTGTATTAGATTTTTAAATCATCCTTTGTTTTTTTAATGCTTTCTTTATTTTATTTTTTTGCATTTCAGAAAAGTTGGAGCCAGAACAGCAGATGAAAGTGTTTCGGCCGTAGTAACAGTCAGCAGCACAACGAGTCCCTCAGGGCCGCTTTAGAGCCCCAGGGACTGGGGGCCTCTCTCATCCAGTGCCTTGACCTAGTGTCCGCAGCTCCAGGCCAAACAGGGGCCAACACCTGCCCTCTGTCAACCCATCAAGCACTCAGCCCTCAGTCCGGCACCGTACAGCGTCTGTCAAATGTCTCATAGAAGACAAGACCTTCCTCTTTTTCACTTTATTCTCCATTTTCTCCTTCTCACCAAGGACATAACATCAAGCAAAGATGACTTGACAGTCGGTGTCTCTGCCTTAAAAATCTGCAATCACTCCTCATGACCCAACTGAAAAAAGAATATCTGTACAGGAAAAAATGACTGTCATTTCCCTTTTCTATCTGTTTGCAAGAGTATTGTGATTTACTGTACAATGACGATGTGGAAAAATCATGTGAAAATTTCTGTGATTCAGTGTCCCAAAAAGAGGTTAAGCTTTTATACTGCATCTTCTTCCCATCAAATGAAATGTTTTGAGGCATCTCATTACACTGTAAGGCCCCTCCAGAGCTCTCTTGGATGATTGTCCTTTTTCATACACAGCTATCAGATGGTAATCTTCATTTTTGAATGATTGTAACACCTTTGATATTTTAACCATTTGAAAAAATCACCCGCAAACAAGAAAATAGTGTTTAGATGTGCGAAGTATCAGGACCAAAATATTTTTGTCCTTCCTTCTTGCCATTAAAATTGCTAGATGGCAATAATGGAATACAAAAGCACACTTGGGAAATCTGTCATCCTCTCTTAACACCCCCTGTAAAATGCTTTAAAGAATAATTTAATGTTTTGGAAAATACTGACTTTTTGCTAGGAGCTACAGAAGAAAATTGAGACTATCCTCATGTAAGTGCAGTAATGCTAAGCTATAAGCTCAGGTTAGCATAAACTCTTGTAACTAAGGGGAAGCAGCTAGACTGTTATGGTTCAAAAATATATAAATATTTGAAGCAGCACCTCTAGAGCTAACTGGTTAACACGTTACACATTGGTCAAACCATACAAAAGAACTGATTTTGTTACCTTTGCACAGGCTAGAGGCTTCCTCCTTATTTCAGTCTTTGAGTTTAGCTAGCTGGATATTAGTAGTAGCTTTATAATTTGCATACAGATGCAAACAGTGCAAAAAAGTCAGAAAAGTATATATCCAAAATGTCTAACCTTCTAATAGAGTAAATAAATGCAAACTAGAATTTGTAGCCTACCAGGGAAGTGGCTTCACATTTATTTGCAGAGGAAAACGCTGAAAATAACTGTTCAGCAGACAAAATCACTACAGCCTTAATGTGGAAGCTGTGGGCTTTTATATTGAAATGAGTCAAAATAATGCTCTAATTAACTCAGCCCAACATGAGTTTCCAAAGGTTTTAATCAGGTTTGGTCCGACAGCCTTCCCTCATGCAGTATTCTTCAACCCAAAGTCATTTTCTTCCTCTCTGTCATTTTCTTCATTTACTTTCAAACGTCGTGGCCTTTAATTTGAACAAAAAGATATTTTCATGTTTCTCCTTCGCTGGGTCATGTCTAATCTTTTCTGTTTCATTCTGAAAATCTTGTAAAGATTTTTACATAATGGAGGCTGATGGGCTATCTTAACAAACCCCATGATACCATGATTTTGTTACAAGCGATTTATTTTTGTACTTTACTGAACGTTTTTATGCAATATCATTGGAATAAGCACTATTGCAAATTAAAGGCTTTATTCTCTCCTCAAAGGAGCCCTCCTCAGTCAGTCCTATCAGACTCTCACATGTGGTTACTCAAAGTGCTTTAAGTGTATGCCTGCATTTACCATTTGATATTCTGCCAGTAATGACGGTGGTAAATGCTCCAAAACACCGGTGACAGCAGGCATTTTGTGAGTGGTTAGTATGATTCATACTACATTTGTGCTCCTTAAACGCTCGATTTGAGAATACTGCCTTTCATTTTTGGGTTACTTTTCTGTACCTTGGTCAGAATCTCAGTTAGCCATGCATACAGTTGTCAAAATACAGCTTAGGAGCAGAGTTGGATTTCCTGCTTGAACTAAAAGGTGTGATGTTCTTCTGTATGAATGCTCTGCCCCTTCTATTAGTGACCTTTTCATCCAAGCCTTTCACATCTCTGGTTGCACACTGATCCTGTAATTCTGTCAATCTTGTTCTTCAGAGGTGTTTATGTATAAAAGCATGTTTCTGGTTTTATCAAAATTGGTGTAAAAATTCTCATGAGAAGCACAGCCATAAGGGTCCAATCATCAGTGTCCTGTATTTTTCTAATGTAAAAAAAACTATATCATTACAGGATTTGTTAATATATGTATATGTGTGAAAAGATGGATATGATATAGAAAAATGTGTGTATTGCCAAATCATAGTCGACCAATCTTTCAGTGTTGTGTGCAAGAGGCTGTGTTTAATTGTCATGACTTGTAGGGTTGGATTCACACAGGAAGTCTAATATACTACTGTAACTGTGTCCCACATACTCAGAAATGATGAGATTCAGGCAGAACTAAAAACAAATCCTACTTTTGTTCTTGTTTAAATCCAGTGTGAATGACTACAATGAGGTTCCCTGTGCACAGCTCCACAGGAGGACCATTCACTTTTATGTGCAATCGTTTGTTGCAATCCATATGACATGTTGGGGAAAATATTAATAAGCAAAAAATACAGATTCTCTATGTGCCACAGTACTCTGAGAAAAAAAGATGTATTATGAAATGAATAAAATTTGCAAACTTAAAACTCTTTGGTTCCAGAGAAAATGTTTGTTGTGCACTTGCAAATCGAGTAAAATGGCAGGCAAAGTGATGATATATAATCTCAACATCCTTGTTTATTAATCAATATAGAATGCACTTTGTATGTACAGGTATTTGGAGAGTGATTTTCACAAACAAGGTCTCAGAACAGATACCAGAGAGAAATACAGTTAAGACTAAAAGAAAGATCAAGATAAAAAAAATGAAGATACTCTGAGTTTAGGATGAAGGGAGGAGGATATGCTGTCATGGTAACCAATCCCTGTCCTCTGCATCCAGCACGTTTCCAAGGTTCCCCTTGTTTCTGAGGTTGTCGAGCAGCAGTGCCAACGTCCTGACTACAGGCTGCATCCCCCCGCTGCCCAGAGCCTCCACGCTGCTGTGTCTCTTCCCGAAGCGCCCGATGGGTCTCACCCCACGCCCCACATACCAAAACGGGTCTATCTCTGGACCTGAACACCACAGGAGTACGTCAGTTGTAGTGACAGTGATTATAATGACAAAAACAGCAATTTTACTGTCAAAAAAACTTTGTTATGGTTTAAGATTTTGTAGAACCAGGGAAGAACAACAAAACAGAATTCAATTTTTATAGAAAGCCTAAAAAATGTGTTCATGCCATCAGACTGTAACTCTCTAGCTTAAGTGTCAGTTTTCGTTACGCTTTTTAGTGTGAGACTCTTGTCAACAAAAACTGTCGGTAATACTTGTCTGTGCTGATCTGTTGCGTTCAGGGGCCAAACAATTCATTGGTCTTTCATAATTTTATCTTCCCTCATCCCCTTAAAGGATATTAAGGGATATGCCTAAGTCACCTATTATAGGTGTCTTTGAAGTCAGTCATTGTGATATACGAAGTGCTCCAAAAAAATCTACTATGTATTGCAGTAGTGTTAAAAATCATTGAGAAAATACTCTTATATATTACTTTAATAAATACTGTTATGTATTTTATGTGTCAATATACAATATATAACACTTTTAGTGTCGTATAATATCACAAAATAACACAGAATGAACATAAAATTGAGGAAAGGATGCCTTTCATTTTTAATAATAAATAAAATGTAAGAAAGAATAAGTATTTTTCAAATATGTTAAAATAAATCCAATACAGAAATAAATAATAACAGAAAATAGAAGAAAATCTTTATGAACTGACCAATAGGTGCCACAAACAGACCATAAATATGTTAAAAATGTTTTTGTTTTGTTTTTTTTAAAGTGGCTCAACTACAAATCTCTAAACTAGTTAAACAAAATCTGCAAGTAACATAAAAAATAATTCTAAATTTAAAAATACAATTGTTAGAAGTCTTACTTCTGTTGTCGACATTGTGAACGATGTGGAAGTCGTGCTCCACCGTGGTGCTGTGAGCGCTGCCGAAGCTGGAGGAGAGGAGGAGGAGCAGCGCCAGAGCTGCAGGCAGCCAGCGGCTCGTCAGGACGCAGTGCCGGACATCAGCCGCTCTCCCAGGCAGCATGCTGTGGTGTCGCTGGAGGCACTGCAGAGGACCGGGGCACGCTGGTCAGTAAAGTAGCCTCACTCATTTACGTATAGACGATTAATACAAAAAACGAAAATAAACTGTATCATCCCTAACCTCACTCTCGACATAGAGTAAGACAGGTAGCACATTTTGATGAAAGTAAATATTAATATATTCATTTATTAATGTAATATTAATACATGTTAATATTATATTAAAATACATTTTTAAGTCGGTTAAAATACTTCCAAGCTCCCTTCTAAATATTACAGAAGACTTGACTTTATCAAGGGATTTTGCTAGGGCAATATTTTAAGAGACAGGTATATTAAAAAAAAAACAGACTATTAATATAAACTTCATTACTAAGCACCAGAAGTTCACTTAGGAATATTATTGCATAAACTGACCTTACTAACAAAATATTATGACCATTATACACTCATTATCATGTCAAAAAAGTCTCCAGTTGTTTAAATACTATTGTCTGACAATGTCCCAACATGGTAAAATCCTTGTACTTAATTCTATTATTGTTATAATACACCCTGTTCTGATGCAGCACATTTATGCTTGAGTTTGCATATCTGGCACAAATGCACCTGGAGCATATCTTTCAAAAAGTAATTGCCTAAACACATAACTAATCTTCATTCTCCCGCATTTAATACAGTACATTTGTACTGAATATAAATCTGCAATATAAACCCACAAAGATCGGCTCCTTACCCTGAACTTTGGTAACAGGCTGAGGTCAGTTGTCGAGGTCTGAATTTGAAATAGTAGAGCAGGTGTGCTCCACCTTATATATCCATGCTGCTCGTGTGGTTGCTGGATGATGAACCAAGAACGTCAGTCACACACAGTGATCCCAGACCACAGGATGCACCCTCCCCTCCTCCTCCTGCTCTTTAAACCCCCTCATCCCTTTGAGAAAGGGGTATGGTTTAGGAGTTTTCCTGATGTCTGTCACGTAGCAGAGCAGTCCATCAAGAAGTCAATGACATGCGGACAACTTTAAATTACTAGACATGGGGAGACCCAACACCTCAAGTAGGCCTGTCAGACAGTGACCCAGAACTGTGGTGGGCGTTCTTTGATGAGCGTTTCATCAATCTGCTTGATTACAAGGGACGAGACAGGACAAAAACAGCCACTGCATAAACCACAGTATATTCTTCAACTGGCTATCTTTTCACCTGAAACCAAGCTTTTCGTTAATATTATGGTTTGTAGTTTAATATTTTAAATCAATGACAGCAAAACCACAGAGTCAACAAATTCAGGCTGGAGTGAGTTTTAAATGCAAGTGAACTCAAGTATTGAGTTCACTTGCATACACTATCGAGGTGGTAAGTACTTGCAACCATTACATGTTTTGAGGTGAGGTGACAGTGATGAATCACATGTGAGAGGCCAATGTGAGGAGCACTTCGCTCACTCAAAAGTAATCTCTGTAAAGTCGCCTCAGGGATTTCAGAAATGTCTGTAAAGGTCAGGATACAATATGAAAGTACGGTTTAAAGTGAAACTATCCAGCTCAACCAAGAGATAACCAACAACCAGTAGTTAAAGATAAATAGATTCTTTTTACACCTTAAGGTTTTTTTTTTATTATTTTGTGTTTTTTGTTTGTTTTTTTTTACTTTTAAATGGCGCAAACATACCATGTCTTTAGCTGATGCAGCTTTGCAAAAAAAATGCAATGATTTCTGCAGTAAAGAGAAGTCTTGACAGCGAGCCCCAGAAATTTTCAGTGTTTTTGACTCTTATAGTGCAAGTGATTAACTGAAAATAAAATAAATGCAATATATGTAATAAAATGTAAAATAATCAATCATCTGTGATAAAACAACAGCAGCTCTAAGTACACGTGACTATATGACTCAATAATAACTGTATTTAAAGTGAATATGTATTCGAATAATGCATGCTGAATAATTTAAAGATAACATCAGTGTATGTGTATGTTTCAGTCCTCATGATTTAGTTGAAATAAACTTTTCCCACTTATGATATCAAAAATTCACCACTGTTAGAATATCAGTTTGACATCATGGCACTGTGTGTGACGTGAGAGGTTATGAGTGTGTGTCCATGAGGACATGTGTGTGCATTGCTCCACATTTGGGCAGCACGTTGGTTCACCTCCACACATTAAAGATTAGAGCAGTCATAATTTTGTCTGAAACAGATGGTGTACTTCAAACACAAGCAATAATGAGAAGATAACTACCTGAGGATGTGTAATCACACAGCAACATGGAGGAATCCTCAACTAGTGGGGCTAATTTGATTTGCGATATTAGGTCCTAGTTTGAAAACACACTGTGAGATTTGTTTGTTAGATGCTTAGTCAGAGTTAGATGCTGTGCTTTGCCAAAATGCAGAAACTACACTCAGAAAAGTTCAAATTTTTGGATAAAATATGACATTGTGGTGTAACTCGTGAAGATGTAAAAACAAATAAATGTATATTAAAAAGAGAGTTGTATACAAAGTTGCAGACCCATAATCTAATTTGCTTTTCTGCCTTTCATGAGACCTCACTTTGACATCTTAATAGACAAACTATATTGCATTAAGAATATTTTCAATAATAAACCTGGTCCTTGGTCATAACTTGAATTCTTACTGCTCTAAACTCACTAAACCTCTTCATTTGATCCAGAAATAGACTGCTCACATCAGCCCTTGTTAAAAACTCTCTCTTTTGAATCACATCACCGCCTCTGACAAGTGTCTGGTTCTTCTTATTCAGACTATAGCATCACGGTCTCATCAGCATCTGATTGAATGGTTTCATTACCTGTGTTTCTGTGAATGGAGGCGGTGACGAGCAACAGCCAGATCACAGCATCAGAGCTCCTGCGTCATCCCATTTGGTGAATACAATCTTAACCAACCATGACAGAACAAGCAAGAATCATATAATCATGTATCTATAAGGAGTAACTGAGTGAAGGCATTTCATTCATAAAAATAGTGCCATGATCTTACTATTAACTTTTAAGTTGGAAAAGGTTATCTCTTTTACAGGTTATTTAGGGACACAAGGGCGCAGAGGAATGCAGTATTGATTGAGAAAACCCCACATGCACACTGATTAACTGCTTGAACCGACTGAGTTTACGGTCTAAATTGTTGCCTTTATGTGCTACAGTATATTTTGTTAATTGCTTCGTAATTCATGACCCACAGAGTGTGTGGGCTGGGACATTCATTGACCATGTACGGTTGACCCTCTTTCTTAAAAAAAGCTTCATTTGGGAAGACAGTAGTCAGCAAGGGAATTCCTTTAAAGGTATTTCCTGTTAGTTCAGGCTTTCAATTTATGAACCTTGAACTATAGGCCCAATTTCCCTACATTTTTTCCCATTTAATTTCAATGTCCCTCCTTAGGCCTAAACCTTGGACTTTTGGTAACTAAGCTGTGAATCCATCGACTGGCAAAATAAGATAAAGCTATGAGGAGAAAATTGTGGCCCAGAGGCCTAATAGAAAAGGCATCAGCCTCTAGAACTGGGGATTGTGGGTCCATGTCCCACCTGGTCTATGTGTGTCATCTGACAAATATAGTTTCCCAAAGTACATATGTCATATGAAATCATTTATGCAGGTACCTCTAGAAACTATACCATGACTCAGTTCCCCTCTTAGTCTACGAAGTGCTCTGCAAATTGACTTTTATACATAACAGAAATGATAAGACAGACAGCCTTACAATGTGTCTGAATTTAGTGATCAGGTACCCTTCTGTTAACTCAGATAATATGAGACACCTGAAGAGACTAAAGGCGCTCTTGTCTGATGCTTAGGCCTTTTCATACTGTGTTGAAGTACCTGTTTTGAAATATGTTAATGATAAAATTACCCAAACATGCCTCAGGTTTGTTTCACAGATCACTTTGTGAAGAGCAAAACGGATGGAAAGTGTGTAGGACCTTACGAGTCAAAGTACATGTGCTTTGTAAAATTGTTTTTCTTACATCATGAGTCTAATCTAATACTGTTGAGAACACATTTGAGAACATATTCTAATGGTTGGTTACCATATCAAGCATGTTTTACACTGATCACATCATAAAAGTAAAATAAGACTGCTCTAATCTGTGATTCTAAAACACTAGTACAGAAAAAGATAGTTGTACAAATATATATATATTTTTTTTAAGTTTAATAAATATGTAGTAAATACCAAACATCGCATATAATTACTACCCAGTGTTGTAAAAAGGAAATGTTTAAGAGACGCTCTGCTGCCCCTCTGTGGTAAACTGGGTGCACACACACAGACACACACACATATTGTATATAATACGAATTAACTGCAGACACTATAGGCTTAAACACTCCTATGAGGAACTGCGTAATTTTCTGAAATCAAAATATTAATAAAAAGTCAGCTAAGACAGCCAATCTCTCATACAGCTAATTAAAGCATCAGCCTCCATTAATATTACAACAGCATACGTCACCGTATATGCGACGCATGCGCGATACGAACTGAAAGCATACGCACTAACAACACACGAAGCGTCATCAGCATTAAACTATGGTCAACAATCTTGATTTTTAAGATATGGAATATCTCGAAGAACACTGTTATCACTTCGCAGCCAGAAAGAAACGCTAAATCTACTTGAAACGACGCGCTGGCGAAAACGGAAGAAGAAGAGAAGTGAAACCTCCAGCCTGAGGTATACTTTTTTGGGAGTCGTTTCAAACAGTTGACAGACTCAGCGCACTTGCTTCCTGTTGACATTTGGCTATTTGATACCAAGCGACGAGAAAAATCTCGTTCATGTAAGAAGTGTCGTGAATAGCATACTTAAACTAAAGGACAGGTGACAACGTGTGGCAGGAGAGGGACAAACAGGACCCCCGTGTGTCGGTGTTTGTTTTCTACATGAGTCTGTTGGCAGGATGTCGTTGAGTTCAGGCGGTGGGACTCACACCCCTGGCCACGCGCCGGAGCAGTCCGCCGCCCTCCCCGCTCACTATGGGGCCTCGCAGTCACAACTTGGCAACCGAACCGTCCTTATGTCGGTTCGGGTGTCGGTGTGCCATTCTGGTATACGGCCGCTGTGTCTTCCGGGAGCAGGTGATGAGTCACTCCGCCTGCAGCTTAGCATGGACCCGGGGAAATCCGGGGAATTCCGGCTGTCGCTCCAGGACGGCAGCGGGACTGGCCGGAGTGTGGTGAGTTCAGAGCAGCGAGACAGCACAAGTGTCAGTGTTGGGTTTGTTGTGTTGTGTGAACATTAAAATATGTCCACACGATTTTATGAAATCATTACTCAGTGCAGGGATTTGGTTTGTGGCTATATGATGAAATAACACTTCATTGTTTTTTTTTTTTTATTAGAACAAATGGTATTCAAATATTTTGGTTTATCACCAACACCACATGGACCCACAATAGCTAAGTGTTGGCCACTATCTCACCATCAGTTTGCTGTTTTTCAAATAGTTTGTAGTACTTTATTTCAGCTTATACACACTATATATTTTTATTAATATGCAACATTCTAGCATAATGTCAGCTGAAATTATAAGAGTAAGATAAAATTTCCTCTACAATACAGATACAATACAATACAATACCTCAAGATTTGGCTTAGATGCTCATTTTCGTACATATTATCAAAATATCTTGCAGTTTCCTTAAACTCATTCGCTCAACATTAATCTGGACCTTTTGGGCTTCATGAGGGTCAGTAACCATGGAGCACTTTCCCACTTTGCCCACCAAACCCGGGATTTAGCATTGGGATTCTGTAATATGAGGCAATGTCACACATGGCCTTTTAAAACAAGCTGGTAATGATACAACTGGATAGTTTTTGCAGGCACAAAGAGTTGAAACTGTCCAGGACTTGACAAGAAAAAAAAAAAAGAAAAAACTCAAATTAGAAAAGTCTCTGCTGCAGCATTTAATTTTTTTTTTTGTCTTAATTTGTCTGTCAATTATCCAGGGATGATTCATTTAGTGCCCCTCTCTTTCTCTCATGTCATTTCTTCTTATTCTTGCTCTCTCTTCCTCTTTTTCCAGACCATCGCTGAGTTTGATTTGGGAACAGTGAACTACGAGGTGAAGTCACCAAAGTGCCATGAGTTGAGTTTAGTGGTGCCGCCACATGAGCACATCAGCTTTAACTTCCGCTGTGAGCAGCAGGCCCAAGAGTGGGCCACAGTGGTGCTTTCTTCATTGAGAGAAGCACGCAGAGGTCAGTTGTTCTTCCTGCGAAGTGCTCGCTGTACTTTTTAATAGTGACTTCAGCAAAAATGTGTAAAAAAGAGTAAATGTATCTGCCCTTGCAGCAGCATCCTATGAGCCTTTTTTAATCTTCAGTGCAATGTTAAAAACTCCCCTTTTGTGTCTCGTTATTTTGAAAAAATCATGTGACCTGTAGTGAGCTTAGTTCCTGTGTTTTGAGCTGGATGTCTATTTTTTACTTGTTTATTGGAACAAAAAGGCTTTTCATTGCCTTGCTCAGTGCTTTTTAACATCAGTTCTACCAATCTCAACTACTGTAACCAGGCTTCAGAGGGGAACTTACTTATTGTGGATGATAAAAGCTGCTAATAAACCAGCTTTTGTGTCCAGTTCAGCCAGACAGTATAATGATATTACACAAAATTGCACAGTCAACTACCATGGATGATTATTTAAATTAGCAGCAATGGGTCTAACAACAACTCTGCTCTATGTTTTTTGTTTAGTTTTTTTTTTTTTGACTAACATATCATTGTAAAGTAGTAAATGTTCACATTAGAATAAACCCTACATATCCTCCTTTTGAGGTATTGAACACCGAGCTTGAACCAGCTAAGAAGAGACCTCGGGAAAAGACACAAAATATGTCTGAGCTAATCAATTGAGTTAAACATCTAAACAGCTTTTTTATAGAAGGGGTTGAACTGTTTTTTGGACTGCTGTGCCTGAGTCACAAACCAAAAATTATGTGGAGTCAGTGTTGGAAGGGATGGTGTAATAGACAAATTACCCCTGTGTCGCAAAATATAGAAGCCTTTCTGTCTACTGATCTCATGTTCAAACTAAACGGCTAATGTGTTTACAGTTGCTCTCACATCATTCAGCGTATTTATATGTATGAGCTAAGGTTTTAGGTGGTTGCCACTGTTATTCTGATGACAAAAATCAGTCAGAGGCAAATATTCAAGTTGTAATTTGCTATGTTGCTGTCTTTTCTACAAACGTACTTCTATTAAGACTAGAAGCCACATTATTACATTTCAAAAAGGGTTAAAGGTTACAATGTACAGCTGCAGAGCGAAGTTGGACAGAGTAAAGTAGGATAGATCTTTTGAAGAGTCTGTGAAAATTTGATATTTTCTTGTTGGTCTGTCTTAAGTGTTTTCTATCTTTTAATCAAATGCTTCGTTCTAATTTTTAACATTTCTTATTGGCAGTTGCCCCTCAAGATAATGGTCCACAGCGCCCTCTTGGTAGTGCTCATCGGAACACCCTGGCATTGCAACAAACAGGTGTGCACACCGAATATTTTCCTACCAATACAAAGTTTGATCGGATCCTTCTTTTTAAAAATTACTCATTCTTTCATTTTTTTGTTTATTCATTAATTATTGTAACCCCCCTAGTGGCTCTTTTAAGGTATGGCACCATTCTCTGCACGCACTTTGCCCTTTTGTTCACCTGTGTGGGCTTGTTTGTGTTTCACTGTTTGTTTGTGCGTATTCATCTGTAGAGGAAACCTGCCTCGAGCTGACCCGGGCCATAGAGGCAGGGGACATGCATTCTGCTTCTGTCTTTGCTTCCACGCTCGCCCGACAACATGTGGCACTTAAGATTCAGCCCTCTGCCAGAGAGTATGAAGACACTGAAATCAAGTAGGAGCACCATCTTTATCAACAATCATTCCAACATTTCTCGAACTTGAGGCTAACAGCTGGTTTTTCATTTTGTCCAACAGTTTAGCTGTTGTCGTTGAAGATTTTTCATCCTCCTGTTGCGTCACTGTAAAAGTTTTCCCTCACATGACTACTGCAGCTCTGAAACAGCAGGTTAGTCTCAAGAATGCTGCGTGTTTCGTAAGAATCAAGGTCAGGCATATTTAGTCTGTTTAAAACATTCTGTCTCATTTTTTCCCTCTTTTCTTTCTTTATTTGGTCTGTTCCCTTCTCAGATGTTTCTTGAGTATGGTTTTCACCCACGGGTGCAGCGCTGGGTGATTGGCCAGTGTCTGTGCATAGACCAGCGCTCTCTGGCCTCATATGGGGTTCATCAGGATGGCGACACAGCCTTCTTGTACCTCCTGTCGGCCCGACATGCTCGCTTGACCCTCCAAGTTCTCCAACAGGACCAGGAGAGTGCCCTTCTTCTGAGTTCTCCATCTTCGTCTCTCCCCAATAATCCCCTCCCTGCTACCTCTGCAAATGGCCCCTCATCTCTGGACCAGAGGCCTTACACAACCCTACCTCCTAGACTCCTTACTGGCAACAATACTGGTGAGTGAGGGTAATAGAAGTAAGTACAGTAATGGAAAAGGTATGAATAGAATAATTTAACCACGCTGCTGTTGAAAAGACTTGTAGAAATGAAATCTTCTGATGCACAGCATAATGTGTTGCATTTGACAGTGCACTGTTATTGCTTTCTGACCTTTTTTTAATGGACTTTTTCATGTGGTGGTTACCTCTGACAGAACTGTTTGACTGTAGGAGTGTTGATGCTTGCATGCAGTGCACATTTCAATGCTTACGTTTTGTACAAGGACACACAAAGGCGGTCATGCATACATAAGCTTTATGAGCACAGATACTCACTTGCAAGTCTTACTGGTGGCTGACTAGATCATTTTATTTTCCTTTAATATTTCAGGTGGGTTAGAGAGAGAAAACATCAGAGAAATCAGAGATCTCATCAACCTAGAGATGCCTCAACTCAACGTAGCACTGAGCCCCAACACAGCCTCCACCCAGGTAACAGACAGCTGCTATGGCAGTTAATCATTTCGCATTACACTATTCAGGCATTGCTCATAATGGTTAATGTTTAATTATATATATATATATAAATATATATAAAAATATTAAGACAACTGATAAGACATTAGAGTGGTTAAGTGCTGTTTTTCCCACATTCAAACTTTTAGACAAATACTAAAAAAAGATGAATGCTATTAAAAGCAAAGACTAAAAGAACCACTCTGTGCCTCAGGGTTGGTCCTGCCCCTCTTGCACTTACATTAATAAACCAACACGGCCGGGCTGTGAGATTTGCAGCACAGACCGACCTGAGAGCTACGTCATCCCAGGGGGATACAAACCTGACGCACTGGAACTTCGACGAATCCAGCAGGAGAAGGAAGCCATCAGACAGTACCAGCAGGTATGGACATCTACACACTAATATCTACACCACCAGGCATATCATGCATGTGCAGCCTGACATACACAGTATACCTGTATGTAGTCTTTTACCTGTATATACACGGAGTAAAACAGCATTCTGGTGCACCTTTTTGTGACAGTTACCTAGAGGGGTTCAACAACAAGCTTGGGTAAGAAAAACTAAAAAGGAAAAGCTGCAAGGCAATACAAGGCCCCTAACTGGGCAAAACACTCAGGAAAATACTGAACAGAGAACAGTATGAAGCTTAGGAAAAGCTTAAATTTAAATTCAAATGAACAGACTCTCTCAGGTTGACTCTCTTCTCTTTTGTCTCTGTTTTTTTGAAGGAGAAGGGGAGAAGAGAGTTGCTGAGGAGTGCTGGGGCTCAAAACAACTCACTCCTGTTTAACCTGGACCAAGACTACTGAACAAACACAGAAACAGGCACACATACATGCACGCCATGTTTATTTCTGCTCAAATCGCAGACAGTTTGATTTCATAGCACCTTTTCCTTTGCACTCACCAGACTGTCACTTTTAGATCACATATATAATGAA
>JAQNCA010000015.1:11301526-11314778 GCA_029783725.1 Acanthurus tractus
CGCAGACAGTTTGATTTCATAGCACCTTTTCCTTTGCACTCACCAGACTGTCACTTTTAGATCACATATATAATGAAGTATCTAAATGCACATCTTCAAGGGGTGATTGATAAGTTCATGGCCTAAGGTAGAGGAAGTCAATTTTAGAAACCAGACATACTAGTTTTTAAAGAAATCCCCTCTTCTATTTGCCCATTTGGTTGTGGGGCATGTTGATCCTTTCTTTGTAAAAGTTGGTGTCGTGGACCTCAAGAAAGTGGTCCGTAATATCACCACTGTCAGAATTCAGACCACAGAGCTCCTTCTTAACATTGGATAATAGTAGTACTCTGAGTGTCAAATCAGGTGTTTTTGGCAAATGTTTAAAGAGTTCAGATTCAAGCAAAGGCAGATTTTTTACATTTTCTGGGTAGAGTTGATTTGCAACTCTCAACTGTAAACTTTTTGCATAGTCACTCAGTGATGCGGGTTATTGTCTGGCCTCACACATTAGGCCAGAAACTTATCAATGACCTCACAGATACGCTTGATTTAGAAGTATACGGTGCTGTTTTTTCTGTCCTGATGTTGAATGTAGGTTAAAAACAGCTGATGTAGGTTAAAAACAGCTGATTTTATGAAAGTGTGTCAACCACGATGCAATGCAAAGTAGAATGTCACAGGTACTGGAATTTAACTGACATTTAGGAATTGAAATAACGTGACAAAGGTAGAATTATTTTTTGTCACAAAAAAAAAAAAATAAAATGTACCATGTCACAATATAATATTTTTGGCAATAAAAGCAAGTGTATTGAAGCAAGTTTAGCTAACATTAGCTGTTCAGTATCACAAAGCTGGGTTTTTATATATAGTAGCAAGCAAATTCACTGAGAGGCAAAGCTGTCAATCACAAGCAGCATAATCCAAATCATAAATGAAGTCCTTCATATGAGATGATTTAGTAGAATGGCATTTAGCAAGTCAGGATATTAACATATCCGAAATTATATTTGAAATATGATAAACTGAGATTGCTCTCTCAAGGAGTTACCCCTCAAAAAAATATGCCCATAAAAAAATTGAAGTAATCTTAGATTGTTTCTGCTGCCAATGAAGCAATGAAAAAATAAGAAAAAAGTGGACAAGAAAGTCATTTGTCTAAAAATGTCTAACTAACTAAAATGCTGCCTTTATAATCATAATAATAATCATGAAAATATTGAACAATATGTGAATTATTTTTTCTGTAAAAGACATAGGAAGGTATAGTTAAGTTTTTATTTTAAACCATGAAACAGCCTTGTCTTTGAGTTGCCATGGCAATTGATCCTCTTTAAAAGTGATCGAACTTTGTGATACTGTAGCAGAAAACTTCAATGAAGCCTGAAGACAGCTGAATAACCCAATTATCTCACTTGGTGCAAGCCCTTCACGATATATATATTTTCAGTCTCTCGTGAATGGGTTATTGAAGGTTTCTCCTCATGTTTACCATCCAGCTGGATAATTTAATCATTGTTGACTTCGTGCAACAAGTGTTTTTTAAAGAACTTTTAGGAGCAGAGGTTTCCACTAAACTGAATGTATTAGCCTGACTGTTAATTTTGCACTGTTAATTGTATAAACTTTTTGAACACAATGACAATAAAATGTTCATACACAATAAATTTGTCTGCATGTTTATGCATGAGTGTGTGTGGGTGACACATTTAAAATTTAGCCTACAATACCAACGTCACTGTGCCACCAAGAGAAATTGTTTATTCCTTTAACCGTCCCAAAAATGCCAACCTCTGTGCCAGGCAAGGGAAGAGGAGCGCAGGGAGAATTTTGCTAGGCTGGTGATGATGGACAGCCAGGACTTGCTGCCAAACCCAGAGCCTGTGGACTGCAGGATCTGCTATGTGGATCTGCAGCCTGGAGAGGGGGTCTTGCTGAGGGAGTGTCTCCACTGCTTCTGCAAGTAAGTTTCATAAGGTGATGTTTAAAAAAAAAAAAAAAAAAAAACAATAGAAAGAATGAAGATGTATCATCAGGGTTGAAAAGGTCTTGTCATGTCCACGGAAGGAGAAAACAAAAAGGGTTAAAAGATAAACAGTGTAGCCTGGAGAGGGGTTTTACTGCTTCTGATAGGATTAAGAGTTGTGGGGTTTTTTGTGATTCAGACCTGTGAGTATCTGATAGTTTGTGTGTATGTCTGCCCAGGGAGTGCTTGCGTTCAGTCATCATGCTGAGTGAGGAGCCGGAGGTGTCCTGTCCCTACAGAGATGACACATATTCCTGCTCCTGTTCCCTGCAGGAGAGGGAGATCAGAGCTGTGAGTCACAACAACAAATAGTTTCTTTTGTCCTGATGCACTAGGGTAAGATACAGCGCTTTTCTAACCGCTGTACTGACAGGTACAGATAGTATTAGCATCCTAAAGCAGTGTTTTTCAACCACTGTGCTGTGCCGCGGCACACTAGTGTGCTGTGAGAGATCAACAGTGTCTGTGCTGTCTAGTCACAAGACAGCACAGTCACTCGAAAATGACATATTATTTGCAGATGATAATTAATTTGTTTGTGGATAGCGTTCATCTGCTTCAGCCAACATGACGCAGCAGTAAGCCAACCTCTACAGCTGCTAAATGTTGCTAAACAAGAACCTTTCATCTCACTAGGACTTCTGAAGACCACCAGTGGTTTAAATGTAGCCTCAGTTTGAAGAGCAAGATGAGTCCAAGTAAAACATGGACTTTGAACCGACAGCTATTCCAGCTTCTCGTTACTGTGTACATAAATCACTTACCTTGCAAGTTTGGGATTACATTTTGGCTGGCCTGCATTTGTTTGTTTGTTTGTTTGTTTTGCAACTAAGACAAAGTGTTAGAGTTAACTTGTCCTCCAAAATTTCTTCCCCTTCCTCCTTTGCAGTTGGTGCCAGCAGAGGAGTATGAACGCTGGCTGCAGAGAGGTTTGTCAGTGGCAGAGTCTCGATGTGAGGGCAGCTACCACTGTGCCACCCCTGACTGTCAGGGCTGGTGTGTGTACGAGGACACAGTCAATGTCTTCCACTGCCCTGTCTGCAGTAAACACAACTGCCTCATTTGCAAGGTATGAAATGAATAGCATGAACTTACAGATCATACAGTAATTGATCCTTTCACCCCATAGTTTGAATTGTCTTAATGTAAAACACTCATGTATAATTTAGACGTATACATGAGCAAACACACAACCATTGTACAAGGGTCGTACCTTGCAACACTTAAAAAGTCATAGCTAATTAACAATAACAAGTCCATTGAAAGGAGCTAGTCACTGTGCAGTAGTCATATGTTTTTAATTTGTCTGTTTGCCTCAGGCCAGAGTAAAATCAGATTTTCATCGAGGGTACAAACACACAGAAGTTGTGTTTTCTGTCTCTGTAACTCTTTTTCTTTCTTCTTAGTCTATCCATGAGGGAATGAACTGTAAGCAATATCAGGATGATCTTGCAGCCCGGGCAATAAATGACTCTGCTGCCAGGAGGACGACACACTTGCTCAAGGTGAGCTGTAACCTTCCATACATGCATATGCAGTGAAAGAGTCAAACCTGTTTGTCGCTGCTTTTGGATCTGCTGTCAAATGTAAACATGCATGGTATTAGCAGAATGTATCTCAAGTATGGCCAATGCTACAGGGACTTTAGCTTTGCATTCTGTGTGCAGCACATCAAACAGACACTAGCATTTAACACATTTGTCATCTCATGTCTTGTCTTCCTTCCTACACTTTTTTTCTTTCTTGTTCCATCTTTCAACAATTTTCTGTCTCAGACTCTTGTGCAGTCAGGAGAGGCAATGCACTGCCCCCAGTGTGGCATCATTGTGCAGAAAAGGGATGGATGTGATTGGCTACGCTGCACTGTCTGTCACACTGAGATCTGTTGGGTAACCAGAGGACCCCGTTGGGGGCCAAGGGTAAGAAATCTGTCCTTCCTTTTATCGTGGCACATTACTTCCTAATGTATTTACCAAATTTCTGCTAAACTTATGATTTGTGAACTATTTAGGTTCTGTCCAATTATGTGGAATGAAAGTATGAAAAATAAACCCTAGTTTTACTCACAATTTAATGAATATTCATGCAGAAAAGGTGCAGCTTGCCCTTTTTCAGCAAAAATCTAATAATGCTCTCTCACTGGCGAAAGATGTTTTAGAGCCACAGGTAACTAAAGGTTTGTTAACTCCTTCTCTGATCCTTCTCAAGGGTCCTGGAGACACCAGCGGAGGATGCCGCTGTAACGTCAACAATCAAAAATGCCATCCTAAATGCCAAAACTGCCACTGAGATTGTAGAAGGGAATGGAAGACTTAATTTTAAATAAACTAATCTCTAAATTAGGGAAATGAGGAGAAAAGGTATGTTTAAGCCAAAACGGATTATGCAGGATTGTTACATGAAATGCATCCTCCTTGGATAACTGGAGCTATTCTTAATTTCAAATGTATGAGTGTATTGACATAAAGCAGAAAGCAGGCTTTAAGACAGTGTTCAAGATAAATACAATTATCACATCTGACTGTGACGAGGGTGGTCAGAGGTATGCAGGGTTAAGAGTATTATGTTTTATTGCATGTGGTCCTTTTAATAATGATTGCACTGCAAATGTAGCAATACAGTTGTGTTTTCATCCCGGTTGTTTCATACAAGGAGCCATTGCATTGAACCAAAGAGGCCTTATACTTGTGCACAAAAGCTGTTACAGGTTGTTTGTGAAGAAGATTTCTTGGAAACGTGACAATTTCCCTGTGTCTGTGACATGCAATTTTCTGCATAGAGATAGATCTAACGAGTAAATAGAGTTATATATAGTTATATTTTTTGTGTCTGCGTGATAAACTGTGTCGAACTGAGTGTGTGTCTTTTCACCAAAGAGGTTTTAAATGTGTCTGTTGTTTGATACCCTGACTTCGAGTGGAGCCAAGCTGTTGGCAAGACTTCATCACTCACATGGGTACACAGGTCACCTTGGTACTGCTGACCAGCTGAGTATTGTACAATAACATTATCAATAAATAGCACAGTGTGTTAATAATAAAATACTTGAACACTTAATGTTAGAGAGGGCACATGTAAACACATTAAACAATAAGCTCAATTTTTGATGAGGAAACTCAGATATGATTGTTTGCATATGATCATATCAGCCAGCATGCTTAACAGCTTTTTAAAATTTTGACTGAAGCTTAATATAATTTTTTTCAATATTTTCTTATTCACTTATGCATCAGGTTGTTATTCTGACACATAAATGGAATTTAGCAATGAAACATTTATGGCCTTGACTGTTTAAAGAGCAACTATCCTCTTCAACTGCCCTTTTTTTAAAACCCAGAACGAAAAGCTTAACTTCAATTACCAGACTGTGCCCTCGACTACACTACTGGCCAGCACTGACAAGCCATAAATAGATCCTCACTGTTACTTGTGTTCAAATATCAGCGTGTAGCTGTGTAGCTGATACTTTTGTGCCTTAATGATTAATAAATGCTCTTGAAACTCTCTAACTTCTTTGTGTGTGTTTTAATTTACAGCTAAATGAACAGTTTCTGACAGCTCCTAAACTCAGTCATAACCATGCATGGAAGAACCATATTTGATATTAGTTTGTAAAAGAGGGACCGTCCTTCCTTTGAAAACAGTAGGTGAACACCATCTGAGTTAAGTTGTCAAATATCACGCACACTTTCCAAAAAGGACAAATTTGAAGACAAGGTGTGGAGATAGGAGGATTGCAACCTTCACTACTTTTATGGGACAGCCTTCTCCTCTCTCCATGCTGGTGCACACACGTCATGTGTCCACATAGCAACACTGACACCTTCTGGCCGCTTATCGGTAGTACAGTCTGACATTAAGAATGAATGGAGCTTTCAGTACATTGACAATAAATTGACATAGACAATATAGACTCGTCGGAACAAGGGGAAAACGTTCAGTCAAATCCAAACAAAATGCACGTCCATCCAGGAAGTGACCCGTTCCAATCGTTAACATTTCCCTGAGGTCTGACCTCGCAGGGGGGCGGAGTCAAACCTCCCAGACGACGGCACGCACGAAAAAGCTGAGTCCGTCGCTGTGGTCTTGTCTCAACGACACCAGCCAAGAGGGGAAGAGAGGATCAAATATTTGCCGGATTATCGAAGATTAACGCTCTTCCGGTGCAACAGCAGCGAACAGGTGAGTAAAGATGTAACTACACTCTCCTAGATTGTTCAAGTCTTAAGCTCGGCCACGAAACCGACACATGCACACTTCCCACGGATAACTCTTGAGTGTGTAACGGCCACAGCTTGATCCATTTCAGTACAATGTTTATTTTAGAGCTTGTTTGTGTTGCATTAGGCCAGAGAAGCTTTCACTGTCGCTCACTAACATTGCGTGTTGTCTTCAGACCAGAGTCCATTCCTGCAGAATCCGGTGGGAGTGTGCAGTCATAATAGCCGGCCGGTTCACTGAAGTAACCTCAGGGTTTCTCATGGATGTGTGTGTGTACTGCAGTGATGTAACATTATTGTACGATTTCACCAAGGCTACAGCAGTAAAAAAAACATGCAATTTTTTAGCCTAGATGTAATAATAACGTTCCGGCTTGCATCGGTCAACAAATAAGGTTGTTATTCATTGCAAGCGACTAATGGACGTATCAGACTTTCCCCCTGCACTATGCACTTAGAAAGTAGTAGAAGTTTTTTGCAGATCTTCGTTACAGTTACTCTGCTTCTACTTAACTCACAAGTTTGACATTTTTGTCAATTTTAATGCAAAAAAAAAAATCTTAATTAGTTTTCACAAAGTGGGTCAAAGTAGGTGACAGTAAATGGAGACAAGTTAAAGAGCCAAAATATGTGTTTTGATTATCTACAGAGAAAAATATAAACTTAAAAATATGTGTTGCTTTGGTGAGAGATAAAAAGACAGAGGGGAGTGATGGCTTATGTAAGCTTGGTGGTAGCTGATAACAATAGCAGTAAAGGAGTATACATTGTATTGATGTAATGTACAGACAGGTATACTGGCTGTTCCGTTATCAGTGCTGTGTTACACGGTGGTAACAGATCATCTCTCCCTCCCTCTCTCTCTCTCTCTCTCTCTCTCTCTCTCTCTCTCTCTCTCTCCTCTCTCTCACTGACTCTCCTTAACTCCACCTAGTCTCAGACTCAGGAACAGCTCTTCTCTTTCTTCACAATGGCTGAAACTAAGGGGAGGTTTGACTTTGCCATCGACCGGGGTGGCACCTTCACCGATGTGTTTGCCCGGCTGCCTGACGGTCGAGAGAGGGTCCTGAAGCTGCTCTCTCGGGACCCCCAGAACTACAAGGATGCTCCCACTGAGGGGATCCGCAGGGTCCTTGAAGAGGTAATGTGACGGGTGGAGTGATGAAATGCTGTGCATACTTCCCTGATATATTAGCACTTTATAGTTAATATCATATTTCTGCAAATAGTTTTGTATAAATTGGAGGTCAGGTGGTCGCCTAAAGTCTTCAAAGTTAGACAGGTGGTTCCCGAAAAGCTGTTACACATGTTGACACAAGATGTGCTTGATTTGTATGGAAAAGCTGTTTTAGATGCCTGCTATGCACTCACCTTTCAAAATGTGTTTCAAAAAGAGTTTTCCAAAAGAGTTTCTACAGATTTTCAAGATAGCTTTTTGTTTAGGAAATATCAAATTCAAGGCTAAATTGGAAATCCTCGCCTCTTATGTTCTCCTGATTAAATACAATTCTGATCACAGTTTTTGAACATAGTGGACATGAGTCACTTGGCTGGAGATCACATCTCTGCTGTTGGCATTTATACCAATGTTTTTACTACCTTAACAAAGAAACTTTTATTTGGAAAAGTCAAAAAATGGTGGGTTGCCTAGCAGGTTGTTACATCTGGCATGTCTTTACTCAGTCATGTAGTGAATGAGCCATGTAGCTTTTGTAGTAACTTTCAGTGAAATAAAAAATATTTTTGTGTATTTCGATCACTAAATCAACAGTAAAACCAAAACATGAAGCAGAAACAATTGGTTTTATTGCTGTGAACATGGCTCTTGTTAGAATATCAGGCTGGTTTGACAAAAATGACTCTAAGATAAGTAATGAGCAGACAGCATGAACACAGATTAAAATATGACTCCAAACCAAATCAGACAGCAGCCAAATGCAAAATGAAGGAGGCAAAAATAATATATATTGTCATGTTTCTTAATGTCATGTCAAATATAATTTTGCATCACCACACATTATCCATATGAACAGTATATGATACATGGATTACATATTAGTTTGAATTCATTGGCAGGAAACTGGGCGGATGTTTCCTCGGGACCAGCCTGTAGACACCTCTCTGATTGGCTGGATCAGAATGGGCACAACTGTGGCAACCAACGCACTACTGGAGAGAGAGGGAGAAAGGACAGCGCTCCTGGTCACGAAGGGCTTCAAGGACCTGTTGCACATTGGCACACAGGCCAGGCCAAAGCTGTTTGACTTGGTTTGTAACATTGTGTATGAATATATACAGTATGTGATGTTCATGAGTAACATGGGTATGGGTTTGGTGTCCCTTGGTTTAGTCATTATCTTTACTTGCAGAAACAAGAGGCAGGTGTTGGAATTTGTCCCCAGACCAGCTGTAACATTAATGTTTAATTGCTCACTTATCTGTGAGCAGCAGACTGTCAGACACAACGCAATACAATAAAGGGTGGATAAAAACAATGCAGCTGATTATTCTGCCATAAACTGTATTTTGGTCATTTTTAAACCCTGTTCACACACAGTTCAGGTAGTTATTTCCATATGATGAACATATAGAGGTTTACCATGACCACTAGTTGAAATACATTCTTGTTGACATCATTTTGTGTGTATACAGGAAGTGGCGGTTCCTGATGTGCTGTATGAAGAGGTGATAGAGGTGGAGGAGCGAGTGGTCCTCAGGCAAGATGGCTGCCAGCTACCCAAAAAAGATACCAAGCGTATTGTCACAGGTGTGAAACACAACCAAATTGTTTCTGTTTAAAGCTTCAGGTTTTTTGTCACAAACCTGTTCGCTATAGATTTGCCGCATTGCAACATGTTTTTTAGCCAAGCTAGCAGCGTGGTTAATGCTAATACCAGTGAGTTGGTCAACCCACCGCTAAAAAATCTCCACTATTACTGGATTTCATGGAAGTCGGTACATTCATGTCTCCTCTGTCTCCAAACACTTTTGCACATCAGTGGCAATGAGAGTTTGAATGTCAGCTCAGTCTACTTGCACACACATGGTTTACTGCTGTGGATGAGAGCGTTGCCTGAATGCCTCGCATAATTTGAAGTAATCCTGATAATCTGTATGTGCACGCTGGTGTCCCTCAGGCAGCACAGGAGATTCTCTGGAAGTGTGGCGGGAGTTGGATCTGCAGCAAGTGGAAAAAGACCTCAGGGGGGTTTTGTCTCGGGGGATCACCAGTTTGGCTGTCCTTCTGCTGCACTCATACACGTTAGTAGCTGACATACAGGTTATTTTTGTATTGTTAAACATGGTGGTGTGTTTACTCAAGATCTTTATCTGACCTCTTGTGACCTTTTTCTTTTGTGAACTTTCTTTCCCTCCCAGGTCATCTCTCTGAGCCTGGAAAAGATTTTATTTATTCCTCTAATTTCCAACTTACTGTTAACTTATTACAGCTCTTTATTATTGTTTTTTTCTTTTGTCACTGTTAAAACAATAATGCATATTGTGTTCTCCATGTTTTTAAGTGATCTGTATCTGGTCCACTAACCTGTTTCTATTGTATAAGTAGCCAGTGTGGTTTACTGGGTGAAAGTTCATGTTATTGTCTCTCTTCCCTTTTACTTTACTCCCATTAGTTCATTGAAATTCTGTTACATTTGCAGTAACAATCTGCGGACTCATTACCTCTATTTTCTAATTAAAAAGTGATCTGCAGTTGAATGTTTGCTTCCTGGGGAATGGGAAAGTCAAGATAAGCGGTGAAATTGCATAAGAGCTTCATGTTTAACTTGCAGGTTCCAGCTCCACCTCATTCCTCTCTCTCTCTCTCTCTCTCTCTCTCTCTCTCAGATGGTCTGAGCATGAGAAAGCAGTGGGAGCCCTGGCACGTCGTCTGGGCTTCACACAGGTGTCTTTGTCCAGCGAGGTCATGCCAATGGTGCGGGCGGTGCCCCGAGGCTACACCGTCTGCGCCGATGCCTACCTCACACCCAAAATCCATCAGTATTTAAAGGGCTTCACCTCTGGGTTCAAGGGTGCCTTGAAGGTTTGTTTCTCACATCAGTACGTGTTTTTCGTGGATTCAGTGTTGATCCAAAATACCCCATTTTTTTAGCGAGTGTCAAGTAAACTAATAAGATATTAATCAGGTCACTCATGGCTTCCACACTCTAGATCACAGACATGATTTTCCAAATGTTCATACAGCTGGGTGTCACTTTAAGACCCTGTTATGACTAATCATTGAAGTAATCTCTGCCATTCCTTATGGCCCTCTGTTCCCAGGATGTGGATGTCCTGTTCATGCAGTCAGATGGCGGTCTGACTCCCATGGAGCAGTTCTGCGGTTCACGGGCCATTCTTTCTGGCCCAGCTGGAGGTGTGGTGGGATACGCCATCACCTCTTACAGCCAGATGGAGAAAAAACCCGTGATTGGCTTTGACATGGGCGGTGAGCAAGAGGAATGCTGAGGAATACTGCCTGTACCAACTACAGAGAGCACAACCCACACCAGGGGAACATACTGTTTTGTAGTTCTGTGGTTCCTCTAAATTGTCTCAAACCTAAATTATTGCATACTGACAATTTCTTCATTTCTGAATTTCCTTGCAAATGTTAAATGGTATTAAGTATATGGATTACTTACAAATTAAAGAAAAAACAATCTCTCTGTAACAAACTTCGGCTTTTACTAATTCTTTTCTTCCTGACTCCCTCTGTCTTTCCTCTCCAGGTACATCCACTGATGTGAGTCGGTACGCCGGCCAGTATGAACACGTGTTTGAGGCGACCACAGCTGGAGTCACCCTGCAAGCCCCTCAGCTAGACATCAACACTGTGGCTGCAGGCGGAGGATCACGACTCTTCTTCAGGTCTGTTAGTCAGTTGGCAGTCTTGATAAATGATTGTATTTGACTTTGATCAGAGCATTAACTGGAAACTCTTCCAACTTTAAACATCTCTCTCTCCAGGAGCTCTACTACATGTGTAAAATAAGTTGTATAAAGCTTGGTTGTTCCTTGTTGTTTCTCCTTTTTTCTTAACTTTCCTCTCAGGTCAGGGATGTTTGTGGTCGGACCAGAGTCTGCAGGTGCACATCCAGGACCAGCCTGTTACAGAAAAGGTGACAGATTGTTTGTGTCTTTTTCAGTTTCACCCTGTTTATTTTACTCTCTCTAGCTTTTACCCTGTCTTTAAATCATGATCTTACCCTCCAGCTGATCCTCCCTCTCATGCTGTTAGACAAATATCACACAGAACTGGGATTTCTGTGTTCTCATTTCTTGCTTCCTTTTTCTGGACTGATAATCTGGTTTAGCTGCATGACAGATGGAACTAACATTTTGTTGATGTTCCCTGTCAGTGAGTTGGGTAGCAGTTTGCTATACTTCATACAACATAATCTCCATTGCCTGAACTTCTTCTCGTATTTGTCACAGAATTATGTAACAGGAGACAGAAAATCCTGTTCAAACATCTTTCACAAAAGCACTGTAAACATTATGCTGGGAACAGCATGAGGATAGAAAAATATAAGATTGACATGTGATCCTGTGGGATCTTTTCTTAGGTGGCCCTCTGACTGTAACTGATGCTAACTTAGCCCTGGGTCGCCTCCTTCCCTCCTTCTTCCCAAAGATCTTTGGGCCTGGAGAGAACGAGCCACTGTCACTGGAAGAAACCATGAAGCATTTCCATCATCTGACCCAGGAGATCAACCTCTTCCTGTCTTCTAACCAATCACAGGCACTAATATTTACTGAAATATTAAGCAGAGTTTAAAGCTTTCTTATCGGTTCTCTTTGGGAGTATTAATGATAAAGCTCAAGGATTTTCTCCATGTTTGCTTCCCCAGCTTAGAACAAATGGGGCCAGCAACTCCCACAACAGCATATCGAAGATGAGTGTGGAGGAGGTTGCTATGGGATTCATTCGAGTTGCTAATGAGGCAATGTGCCGACCAATCAGAGCTCTGACACAGGTAGTTTGGGTTTTGAAGCCTCAGCCCCCCTCCCTCCAATTACACTTGGCATTAAAATGGCAAATCTATGTATCAGTGTTATGTGTGTGTGGATGCCAGAAAATTTAACAGATCAAGTTTACACCCAAGATCCAAATGCAAAGCAGGTTAAATGTCCACCAGATGTGGCCAGACAGATCCACTTACCTTCTCTTAACCTGCATTCTTTCTCATCCAGATAATGTCCACACACACAGATCACATTTTAACACTCAGTGTAAATGGGGTCTAAATGTTAAGTTGTTGAAACTTAAAAGATTTAGAGTTATGTTCCCTTTTTTTATTCTGTCTTACCCTCTCTCTTCTCCCCCACCTCTCCATGCCCTCAGGCAAAAGGCCATGATACATCTCAACATGTGTTGGCGTGTTTCGGGGGCGCAGGTGGTCAACATGCCTGTGCTATCGCTCGAGCCCTGGGGATGAAGACTGTCTTCATACATAAGTAAGAGGGATGATTTGTGTTCACATTTTTTCCATCTATGACAGGCCTTTGTGTGCTCAATATGTTTGGCTTTGTTATGCACGTATGTGTGTGTTGGGTGCTGCAGATACAGCGGCGTGCTGTCAGCGTACGGTCTGGCTCTAGCTGACGTGGTGGAGGAGGTGCAGGAACCATGCTCACTGAAGTACGAGCAGAAGTCTTTCCGCGAGCTTGATCGGAGGGTGGAGCAGCTGTCAAAACGCTGCCACGATACACTCTGTGCACGCGGATTCACCAGGTCAGCCCCCCCCCCCACACACACAAAGCACTGCATGTTTTGGTGTTAACTGTATGCCTCTGCAGGTGTGTTAGTTCTACCTTTTTATGTGTTTCTTGTCCTCTTTAGCGGGCAGATAACCACAGAGGTTTTCCTTCACCTGCGTTATGAGGGCACTGACTGCGCTCTCATGATTACCGCTGCCGGCCACCCCAGCAACGCAGAGTCCTGTCTGGCCGGAGACTTCCGCAGTGCCTTCACCAAACGGTTAGCTCTTTGTTTACTGATGACCTGAATGATTTTGTTTGG
>JAQNCA010000015.1:11322804-11337291 GCA_029783725.1 Acanthurus tractus
AATAAAAACAGTGCAAATGCAGTTGGCAGTGCAACGAGCCTCATTAAAAGACTAAGGTAGATACTTGTTTTGTTGTATAACTGTTACAGTTCCTCCAGTGAAACCATGCAATACTCCACACACTGATTAAAAGCAGGAAGGCCCAAACACTGGTTTGCTAAAAACTAAATCCAGCAATAGAATTGTCTGTAGTTTAGTGTCCTTAGCCCATAAAACAGTCAGTGTTTCTTGAGCTGGAGGTAGTGATTGAGAAGAACTTGCTGGGAAAATGTTTTTCCTTTGTGAATTATAATTAAACTCCTTTGTGCATCACAGTGGTTTAGCATCTGTGCATTTCTGAGCGACACTAGGAGCAACAGGGTTACTATTTGCAGAGTTAGTCAGTATTGAGGATACCTGTTCAGTGGAGGTCCGTTCTGCAGGGTGTACTGACTGGGTGGTTGATGATGTGTGTGAGAGTTCTGATTAGTTGGCACCAACACATCAAACACACTCTTATTGGGAGGCACAGATTGTAACATGTTGTCCAGGTCCATGATGAGGGGAGGGGCTTGGACAGAGACTCGTCCGCTGGGGAGAATGGGCCAATAGGCATGGCCTAAGAAATGACCAGGTGCCACAGGAGAACCACCATAGCCGTAAAGGGGAAGCCCACCATGTAAAGGCATTAAAGGGCCTCCATTGAAACGCATGCTGGGTGGGGCAACAGCATTGGGTGGAGCATATTTGGCGTATGAGGTGGGGAGCTCCCATGGTGGTGCAACAGTCTCCCGTCTGGCTGATTTGTGCAGTGGTGGCCTGTAGTCCTCATAACCATCTGATCCAGCTTCACCATCAAGAGGAACACGCTTCCCGGACAGAGGCATCCCTTTCCATTCCTCATCAGAGGAGGTGGAGGCTGGGCTGGCAGAGCTGGCCGAGGCACTGCGAGCAGAGGAGGCGTAGCGAGGTCGCGGAGGCGGTGAGGACCGAGGACGCTCCGACTTGCCCCAGCAGTCCCTGGAAGACACATCCACGTCCTCAGAGGCACTGGGTGGCCGCAGGCTGTGAAGCAAGGAGTCGATGGCGAAGGACGAGTCCAGCTTGGGTCTGTACAAATCCTCCTGTGTTGGGGAGGGGTTTCTGGAGCACAGAGAAGGGAGGGGGATGGCGGGGGCTGGAGGTGGCTCTGATTCTGGCTTGTGTCCCTGAAGGATGTAGGGGGCCAGATCCTGGGCGAAGATTGTCTCATCTTGGCGTGACACAGCCGTGTTTTGCCTCTTGAGGAGCTCCAGAGGAACACGGCTCAACTCCACTGCCCAGAAGTTGCCTTTCCCCTGAGGCTTACCTGGGTCCTTTAAAACCTACAGGTGGAGGGGATGGACAGGGAGATGAGCACTTGCTCTGGTTTCACAGTTAACCATCACAATAAGATGTAAGCTATAAGTTAAAAATTGGTTTGAAGGTTCAGTTCCTGCCCTCAGAGCTTATTTCGACGACAGTTTAAATATGTAACAAAGCTTCACTCGGACACTGCATTGCACCATCAAATCCCCCAATTTGTGTCAACTAAGTGTTTAAACCACACAACTCTTTGACAGTTTTATCATACATACCTTCACAAAGCAGTCATAAGAGGAGAGGTTGTGTCGCACCGAATCCCTCCAGCCCTTGTAGTTTCCTTTGAAGAATGGGAAGAGAGTACTGATCTCCTTAAGGATCTAAAAATAAAACAAAAATGTCAGCATGTCTGTCTGTCTGAAAATGCTCATCTTCTCTGCATTTCTGTCTGGTTGTAATATGCAGCAGGCCAGTGCTGTTCAAACATACACTGATATTGTGACAGGACAACAAAGAATTAAAGTTAATATCATTCTAACTGAATACATAGTTGAACTATACCTGCTGTGCTCTTAACTTAAAAACTATCAATGTATTTGAAATAAGACAAGTAGTTTATAATTACATTTAAAACATCTAAGTGGTATTAGCAGTGCTTTTAAAGTATAACAACATCAGAATAGCTATAGTACTTGATCAGCAGAAACTTGAGTTTACCATGAACCATCTATCTTATCATTTTCCTGATACAGATCAGTGTCTGGTTTCACTGCAGTCCAACCTTATCAAAGCAAACCCAGAAAGGCAGGGTGGCATTTAAGTGTCACCAAGAGGCTGCTGTTCTGTGTCAATATGAACTGTAAAGGATCTGTCAGGGAGATATCAATATATCAAATAAAAATGAGACATCAATGCTATGATTCAAGTTACTTTGCTGAAAGAACTATACCGCTGACTTTTTAACAATATAGTTGAACAAAATAGTTGGTGATGTATATCATCAGCAGGACCGTGCGTAAAATTCGCCATGCGCCTCTCCGATCCAAACTGTTTGAGTTAAGCTCCGGTCATTTAAACACATAAGCAACAGAAATTCAGTCTCACCTCAGATAATGTCAGTTTCTTCTCCGGGGACCTTTGAATGACCATAGCGATCATAGCGAGGTACGAGTACGGTGGTTTTGGATACCTTTGATAGTTCTTTTTCTTTCCACCGCCCGAGCTGCTCTTCTCTCGTTCACTGCCCCACGAATCCGAGTGGATAGATCCCTGTTTGAATGGGTCATCTTGGGGATTCGGGTACGAAGAGCCCGGTGGCACGGTTTTATCCATGAAAGCAGTGGCACCGGTGAAGTGTTCGGGGCGCGCTGTGGGTTTCTCCAAGCGCGATCGCTGCTGAGGAACGATCTGAGCCGAGCAGTGAGGCCAGTGTCGGTCTGGTGTGCTCCGCGCTACACCGCGGGCTGGAAAACTCTGCTGCGCATTTCTGTGGAAGTCAAGTTGATGGTCGCGATGTTCTCCAAGGTGGGACAGAGAGGGTAGTACCAAGAGGCTCTGCTCCGGCCAGTGCTTTGTCATGCTGATCATCCAGGGGGGAAGATCGGCCCGCACGTTCGGACAGGAGCACCAAGAGGGGGAGGGAGGTCAAAGAGTCGGTCCTTAACTTCTGGCAGACTGCTGGCTCCAGGCTGACTCTATTTGAAGAGCAAACAATTAACAGTTTCATGTAAATCCCGCTGCGTAATCGAGGGGAGAATGACGCGTTATCTGAGAGCAGAATGACTGATCGCCCCGGGGGGCTGGGGAGGGTCTGTGTACAAGGAGTGTCGAGAGAAAGACAGTAAACCTGTAAATAACCCTTATGATAATACCAACATGCCACTTAAGAGAGAGAGAGATTCCAAGTTTGTTTTGAAATCAGAGTTTGGAGGATTTGCGCACGAAGGCCAAAAGTATTAAGTGCAGATTTGGAGCAGGCATCGTACTAAAAACAAACAATTCAGTTTGTTTTTAAAAGTCCAAGAAAATACATCATTTTTTTACTTTCTCCATGTAAATTATAGAAAACGTTGTCTACAGTCAAGACTTGATTAAATCGTGAAGAAATCTTCTGGGAAGGGCCCTTGGGCGCAGAGGTGAAAAGCAGAACTTGTTAGGGGGGGTTGGGAGTTGCGAGAAAGAGGTAATTTCGATTGAAGATTACATGCAATCCACAATTTTTGGCGAGCAATATACAAAATGAATAGCTAATAAACAAACATGCAAATATGCAAAAAGAGACAATTGCAACGATTTAGTGATTACCGTTTTAACCTTTTAACAGGCGACATAAAAGTAATTCTTAAAATTATCTGAGTCATTGAAATAAATTGTAGTTTGTGAGGAATATATTAAAAGTGGCCACTTTTCTTTGCCATTATGATGCAGAATTGCCATATCCTAGAGTGCAAATCGTGCTCATGTAATACCAACAAAAGTAAAATTAGATAAAGTAAAAAGGAAAATTTAAAAATTCTAGTTTCATGATGCAGATAGAAACGCCTGGTTTTGTGGCGCTCAGAGCGCGCAATGGTCGGTGGGTGTTTTGCGCACAGTAGGGTCTCCGTGTGACTATGCAGGATGTCATTCCTTGTTGAGGGACAAAGTTTCGGGAATGCATCTCTTTTGTTCAGGTTAACGTAGTGCTAATGTGCAAACGCTTTCTTCCCAGCAAGACAGTGAAAACAAGTTGGATTAGAAGGAACCCCATTGGCAAGCTGGAGACCGCTCCTTCCCAAAGAAGCTGCTTAGCATGTGAGGGAATACGGGGGCTATTCAACACCACTTGTGGGTTTTCTGGCGCTTACAAGCTGTTAAGTGTCGTTGGTGGGTAGGACATTCACACCCTAAACAGGAGCCATCATGTTTTCGGGAATTGTTGGCAACGGCCTCGAGATTTCACGCAAACAAAAACCACTTTCCTGAATCCGAGAATCAACAACCTACAGCTGCTTTCTATACACAGCAAAAACTCTGACACTGAGCCCCAAAGTTGAACTTATAGGCTTTTACTATGCTCTTAATTGACATATCACATCTGATAAGACAATGAAATGCGACTCCCTTGAATCAAGTAACTGTGGCACCAGGTTTTGAAGTTAGTGGGACACAAAGACAAAGGAATTTAAGACAAGTCGATTTTCACATTGTGCGACTTTTCTAACTGATTTCACACAACTGAAACTGTGCTGCCAACCCATAATTAAGTGACAATTGACTAGCTTTTTTAATGTTGTGTTCCCTACATGCCATATGTGTTCACTTTCTATTTAAAGTGCGACTGACCGCTTTCCCTTAACAATAAATATCATTAAAGCGCCTCATTATTTTACTTTAAAAGTCTATTTGACAGAGCAAGAGGCGGATCAGGTCTATTAGGTTTTTGCAGAAATAAAAGAGACTGTTTGATTTTGATGGTTTAGCACAGAAACTCACCATGTGAATAAGCAGTTTTTGACATTTTTGCCGTAAAATACCAAATCTTTTCCCTTATTTTTTTCCAGGTTAAGTTGCTTCCTTATATTGTGAGACAAACCTCCTTCACCTGCTGCAACTTGCATCAGTTGTTTTCTTCTCTGGTTGCCACGCACTGTTGCAGAGTCCTGAAAGTTTGTCCCCCTCTTGTGGTTTCACCAAAACTCCATGGGAATCTTGACTCACACTCATTAAAATATCCCAGGGATTTAAGCAGCGACTTAGAAAGTTTTCCCTGTTCAAAAGTTTAATTTGAAACATGTACAGACAAACCCCCCACCCATCCTACTAAGTGTTTTGACCTCATTTACATGCCTTCTCATAACAGAGAATTGCTCAGTGCATAACACATTGATTTAAATACAAGCTGTCAATCTATCACTTCCTGTCTGCTGGAGAGCCACTTAATAGGTTTTGCCTGGATTAGAGACATGCATGAGAAGAATGGGGAACATATGAATGGGAGAGGATCCAGGACAAGACCCTTCTCATAGGCAGATTGTGTCTGGACAAATCCCTCCTAAGCCACAGTGAGAGGTATCCTGTAACTGAGATGATGAGGAAAAATAAAGTTTAGTTCTGTGATAGAGACACAGAAAGTGAGACTTTACTTGTGCTTTTACGGCTTCATTATTGCAAGAGTTATATATATAATATTACTTTTTTTATGTGTACTATTTCTTTTTTTGTTGTTGTTGATTTGAAATTGAAAATGCCTGAGACATTATTTGGAGACACTTATAAAGCAAAGTAAGAGTAAGAAGTACAGAAGTATCCGTATGTTACATGCTGTGCCCTGTTGTACAGTTCAGTTCACTCAAGTTATGAAAAAACAACTTTTGTTTTTCTTTCATCCGGCGGTATCGAGCCATGAAGCTTTTGCGAAATCTGTTCTATAAAAGGAGGCACTCAGAGCACTGAAACATTGTTTCAACATTTAAAAGCAACATCTCTTTTCAGTCATTGTGTTCAGGTTTTTCACAGAAAAGACAAGTTTACAAGTTTCCAAAGTTTACATAGGGACTATTTTTTAAGTAGTACAAAGAAGTTTTCAGCAAAGTCTGCAGATTATTTACAGTGCTGGTTGGTACTGTTTCTGAAATGAGACATTATAGTCAATCTAAAATATAAATTTTAAATGCTACATAAAATTCAGTTCACCTCAATTCCAGGATGGACGTCTAAAAATCTGTATGCATTAAGCCAAAACTGCATGCACAGATTGGCCCGAACAGCTTGACAGAACTAGAAGAGAGAGAGAGAAAGTTAGTTTTATTTGATTACACGACTGAAATGACCTGTCAGCAGAGCTGTCTTCATTTTTAATCATTATAACTTATATGTATGCTCTTATGTAAACATTTTAAATTATGGAGACTTTTTAAGTTTTCCTCAGGTCCTTTCTTTGATATCACATCGTAACATTTCATGCAAATGTTCCTACATTACAACACTATAAAGGTACAGCATTGTGTATTACCCCGAGGGACCATAAACATAACAGTGGCTTATGCAGCCAAGCTGTTTCCTCATTGGTTCTGTGAGTGTCACTGGCCTGTTGTTAGGTCAGTTTACTGCAAAGGTCAGCAGATTATCACTGTCTATCTGTTTCGATATCAGCTGCTGATTCTGACGCTACTGGAAGCTCCCTCTGGATTAAAAACCAGTCAAACATCCAACTGCTTCAGCATTGTCTAACTGTATGGTTGGCTGACTTTGTTAAACTGAATTATGGGGATGTTAAATAAGCATGAGTTCAGGCTTGTGTTGAGACTGTAACAAATAGGGCAAACACACCCTAACAGCTCATTGTGAAAAGTCTGCATTTGTATATGTGAAACCAGATGATACAACACGAAAGCTTGCAGTAATGTGTCACAAAATGCTCAGATCCTGTACAAATCGTATTTACGCACACAAACACACCCTTTAAATTTGGGTCACAAAACAAGGCTGGGGGCCTTTGCCACTGTGCCGTATCACACACACACACTTGTTTTTGAAAAGTCTGTGTGCTTCTCTTATATGCACTTACCTATGAATTAGGATGCAGATCAATATCGTGACAATTTTCAGAAATGCAGTTTAATTTACTTACATTAAATTTACTTAAATTAACTTTCAGTAAAATACTACATATTACTATGTCAGTGCTGATCAGAAGTGGTCATTTTTTCCTCCTCATTTTCTGTTTTTATTATTCCCTTATCTTCAGGCTGCACAAGTTTTTGAAACTTGCTGTTTACCAGAATCAAACCAATGTTCAGAAACACAGTCAATAAACTTGTCCGCATTTTAAGTAACTCTCATTTAGTGACACAATTGTTTGTCTACTTTTTGTGTAGAATATAGCAGAAAATGCTAGACATAGTGAGCATTTCTCTTCTGTTTGGCTGGATTACATTTGATCTCTATTCAGTTTGTTTTTATTACTTTTAAAGTCCTCCTTGGTTGGCTCAGTTTCATATTTCTGATCTTTCTGCACCAATATCTCTAAGGTCTGGAACCAAAAGTATGAATTTCCACGGTCCAGATTTAAGAGAAAGGGGGATCTTGCTTCAATGTTTTCGCTCTGACACTGTGGTATCTCATAATGTGTCATGTGTCTGATCATTCTCTGAAATGTAATTGTGTTTCATGGTATTGTATTTTCTTACCACCGTGAATGACCTTTTAAGTCTGGTTTTAAAATGTGAAATAGTAATAAAGCTGACTCACACTTACTGTCACACCACTGCACTGAACTGAGTGGAAGCTTAAAGGACAAGTGCAGAACGATTAATACTTCATGCACAAAAGCCTGCGGGCTTTGTCGCCCTCTAGTGGCGTCTGCTTCACGAGAGGAGATGGCGCAGGTCCGGTTGTTATGGTGAAGCATATCCCCTGAGGGCTGGCAGGAGCAGGAGCAGGAGCAGGGGACAGCAGCTGATTCAGTTTCACTGCCGCCGACACGCACAGGAGCCACTGCAGACTGTCAACTCAACAGGTAAGATGTGGCCACACTGTTTTTCACAACTTTACGTCGACATTGTTCACTCTGCTCGGTCTAACTCGCTCTGTGTCGGAGCTTTCCGTAAAAAGCTACGCAACGTTTAATTCACTTGAACATCAGCGCGTTTCCAACTGCCGTGTGAAGTAAGCTAACCTGAGGCTAAGGTAACGTTAGCATGACACAACATCAATGGTAGACGACTTTACCGCTGCTTAACAGGTGCTTTCACTATTTTCTACCAATTAGGAGTCACCCACGCAGGATAAACTCGCTGGTATTAACTTTACTCGTACCAGGCAGGATGATGAATGAAGCCAGGTAGCTTAAATGAACTGCTTACGTTACCTGTCAGACTAGCCACCTGTTGAGTCTGTCTGCGGACCGCTGTTTAACAGGTTAGCTAATCTGCTGCTTAATCCTGCACACACAATGGGACAACAACAAACGTTGCTATTGTTGATAAAAGATTTTAATGATATTTACAATGTAGCACAATGTTGAACTAAATAGTAAGTTAATAGTTAATTGTAAGTTAATAGTTTGTCATCGCTCAAACTGACCTTTTATCAGTGCTTTAGAAGGGCATCAGGTGCGAAGTCTGTTTACTCTTAGTGATACTTAAGCTAATATAAGTACTTCTTTTGTCTGAAGGTTACGGTTAACATAAATGTCAAGAATGTCCAAAGCCATCCAGTGCTGTCGCCCGGCATGTGGGGGTGGACAAAATAATAAAAAATAGTGACATGCAGTCTAATCTATCTGCGTGACATTTTCAAAGGGTTTACTGAATACATCTTTGACTCACTTAATACAGTTCAAACAATTAATAGCATTTCTTGGTGCAGAGTTATGGTACTGGATTGCCTATGCCTTTTATGTTCCTGTGATAAGACTGAGTTATCTTTTACAGAGCTGAAACTGTTATTGATGAATCAACAAGTGGGTTGACAGAGAGTTAATCATCGACCTTTTTAAAATGAAAATATGATCGATTAAATGTTTTAGTCATTAAACAAACATCTTGTTCTAACACTTGCAGTGTACTTTGGTGTTTTTTAATTTTGATTAGCATATAAAACAAATACAAGTTGCAACACTAATCTAATTTAGAACTAAATTGTGTGAAGAAAAAAAATCTACAATTGCTTTTTGTAAGTCTTGGGGTTTGTTCTTCCTCTAATTATAACTGACTGGAGGATATACCATAGCTCATTGACTATTTGACTTTCTTAACTTATTACTGACTTCACTTACTGTAAATAAAATCAAGTTATCTGTTGTCAAACCAGCTCCGCAGGTCTTACATACAAGTATTGCCATATGTAGTCAAAGTACAAGCATTTCCTAGGTATGTATGGTCAAATATATGCAGGTTTCACAATATAGACCAAGATAAGCTTCCAGGCTCCTTGATGCATACAACGTGATGGCACACACAGTCTTGTGTGGTATTAAAGGTCAATGAAGACATCAGAAAAAAAAAGTTATATCACATTTCAAGACTCCACATGAATTTGATGGACTGGAGCTATTGTGATTTTGCAAGGAGGCATATTGATTGTATTTAGGTCCCATGTATGAATCCTCCTTAATGGCACCAATAGGTTGTCTTAACTGAACAGGCATTTTATTAGATACTGTAGAAGAGCACTGACTTGTGTAACATGAGATAATAATTATAAAACAATTTTCTTGTCACACTAATATGATAGATGTGAATATGAAGATGTTTTAAGAGGTCTAATGACTTGAACAGTTCTCTAAATGTCAAGCTGTATTTGCTAAGGTTTGGCATGCAGTTACATTCCTTCACGTGTTTATAAACTCCCCCTCGTTTCTCTCTGTCTTAACTTACTGAGGCTTTTCTTGAGAACTCGTGTATGTTTAAATGTGAGAGATTCTGCATGCAGATGTCAGGAAAAATCACCTCATCCAGTGGACACCCTTTTCTGTTTTTCGCTCTACGTGATATGATCCTACTTCCTGCTTAGGAGCAGTCAAAAGAGTTAGAGTAGGCTAGTTTGTCTGTCTCCTCCCCATCCTTCCTCCTCCTCCTCATATTCTCCTCTATCTCCTTCGCCTTCTTTCCTCCACATCCTTTTGCCCTCTTATTTATATCCTGTTCTCCAGAAAAAAAATCTCCATATCAATTTGATTTGTGTGCATAGTACAAGCACACGCTCTCTGTTTTTCCCATGCACTTTTGCTCTCCTCTTACTTTGGCTACTCTGTGGCATTACTGAGATTGCTGGGTGATTATATGTAGCAGCTCAACCTAATACACATGACAGGACTTAATGTTCCTGCTTTGTTTTAAGTAGGTCCCCCCTCCAACTTTCTTTTACACTCATTCTATTCTATTCTATTGTAAATGTAAATGTAAAAATAAAAGTAGTTAAAGCAAAAACATCCATCAAAGTTTCTCAGAACTCAAGCTATTTTCTCTTGGGTCTTAATTTTTCTTGATTAAGTGACTAACCAATTTAGTTCTTCTTTCCTTTTCAATATCATATAACTCGAATTTAGGAGATAAAAACAACCTTTGTAATTATTCGGCAGCCTGTTTAGGTAACTTGGCATTGGCTCAGATAGCAGGCAGGATTGTTCCCGAATCATCAAGCTGCATTGACTCAGCATTGTTTGTTTCAATGGATGGGGAAGGTCCTGCAGGTCACATCAAACAGCACACTGAGCCATTGGTTTTACACAACAGCTGAGCGATTTCATTTCATGCAGGCAAGCCATCAGTGAAGCACACATCTCTGTTTGCCTGTTTTAAGTGTGGCTAGAGTACAGGCTGAGCAGGAGTGTAGGTCGTTATGTTCTTTTAAATATAGTCACTTGTTTGAACATTAAGGAGTCACTGATGAATGTATGAGCTTTACTTTGTCTGCATGTGTGTGTGAGTGTGCGTTTATGTGTGTGTATTTACAGTAGTCTATTCATTCCAGCTGTTGAATGAAAGTTTGTGTTCCTTAGCAGCTGTAGACAGCCCTTCCTGTTTGGTCATTAGGTGGAACAAGTCAGAAGTGTACAAATGTCCGATTGATTCAGGGACAGTTTTCTAAACATACAAAACTTTCAGTCCTGTTTCTCAGTGTGTTTTTGCTGTGCTGCGATGCCAGAGTTTGTACAATATCGGTAATCTTACCTTGTCATTTCCCGTCTGTCTGGGCTCTGCCTGACTCAGAGAATCACAAGGCTCTTACACAGTTTAGCCACCAATACATTCCCCATTTGTGCTTATTTTTGGAGCTTATTTTTATAACTGAAAAAACTAACTCAGACTCATGAAATGCTATTTCAGATTGATTCATCCACTGGTTTCACAAGGTTTCAATGAAGATGTTACAGTACACATTACGGACTGGAGGAGCTACATTTGCACAACACAGATGAATGAGGTAAGATCACAACATTTTCAAGAAATTAATGGTGTTTTTTGCAGTATTTTTTCTATTTGTTTAATTCTTTAAAGTACTTTACCCTGGGTTACCATTTGTTATCTACATGTATGGGCTTATGCTGTATCAGTACTGTTGGTCACTTAGTTTGTTATTTGAAGGTATTGTTGCTCTTGTTGTTGTAGAGATGGCCATTTTGGCCTCATTTGTGATTGTTTTTTTTATTGTATGTTTGAATATTTTGGGGAAAATTCCTGATAAAGAGAAGACACACGTCTTTTTTTTTTTAATCTGAGCTTCGAACTTTTTTATGTTTAACATAATATTGTGTGGTTGACGAGCTAAAAATTTTTTAAAATACAGTAGCCGCTCTTCTTTCGCTTTTGCTACTAGTTTGCTGCTTTTGAGTGAGGTCCAGTCAACTGATTAGTGCCAGACAGCACTGAGCTGACTGAGCTGTTACCCTGTCGGACCAAGCCAGCAGCGTCATGCTGAGATTATCTGAAAGTTTTTTTTTCTTTTTCTGGCTAACCCTGGCATTAACTTTGTTTAGTTTTGTCCAAATGATGACCATCTTCTGTGCTGTCCTGGAGGCTCCTCTAACATTTCACAGTCAGGCTCTAAAGAATATATTCAACTAATGGGCTGTAGTTAAGAGGAAAAATCTTAAAATAAGAAGAAAAACACATGGCAATTGTGATGCAAGCTCTTGTGTTAGTATTGGTTTACACAAGCAGAACTCAAAGAGGAGAGAGGATAGAGGAAAGGTGATGAAGTGCTCTTGTACAGGGCTTCTTCACACTGCAGAGTATAGCGCAAGATACACAGAGACACACCTGTTACCTGCCTTCATGTAGCTGTTAGCTCAAGTCAGCTTCTCCCCCAGTTTCTGCATGTTTACTGCTGAATTTTGATACAGAGAATGTCATCATTTCTCCAAAGGTCTTTTATAACAGAAACATAGATGTGCTAGAAACACCCATGCTGTGGGACTTCCTCAGTCAAGTTTTAGAATATTGTGACTAGAGAACAAGCAAACCAAATGCTACTGACTTGTCATCTTTGGTAAAAACAATTTCTTAAATACATTTTTATGCTCGTCTTCACTGGGTAGTATGACTCAGCTCACTGTGACTCACTTTGGTTGCCACGCAATGGTACAGGTACTGTAAATTGTTTTCATTATTTTTAACCCTCTTTCCGGTCAGTTAAGTTCCAACATTGACTGAAAGGAAGATAAACAAAAACCCTACCCTCTGCACCATGTGATGAAGCCCTCTCTTAGTCCTCTGTACTCATTTGTGAAAATAGTCTGTAATGAGGACTGCATGTTTTTCATAGAAAATTATTTACTCTAATTATACTTGCCAATGCAGTATAACTTAATTTACTAAAATATACACCTAATACATTTTTAATAGAATCTTTCAAAAACTCATCACTACATTCTTTATGTGAGTCTGGACAGACCAGGATGTAAGCTGTAAGTTAATTGGGTGGTTGAGGCAAACATAACCACCCAGTTGCACCCTGGTAATTCTACTTTTAATTTAAATCTCATGTTATGTAATCAATAAACTTTATTACTGTTGCCCCTTACTGAACCTAAATAATGATCCATGAAATGGTTTTATGTTGCAAATCTGACCTCTTGTGTAATTTACCAGCATATCAACAGCCTCTAGCTTAGCTGGCTGACACAACCTCTGTATTCTCTATTACAGTCCATTAAGAGACACTTGAAGGAGTTTATGGCTTTTAAATGGTATTTCACATGTTATCAGGCAGAAGTTTGAGTCCTTGATAAAATCTTTGTCAGTCAAGTGATACTACACAAAAAAGAATTTATAGATATTGGAACTTTTTGACAGTTATTAAAGGCCTGTTCGGATAATTTTGATGTGAGCTGGAAAGGGGTTCTATCTAAATCAAATGACCTGCCACCAACCAGACCTTCTCTTTGTTTTCCCGTTTTAATATTACAAATCCAATGCAAACACATCATTTCAGTGTGAGGCCTTCAAACTCAAGACCTAATGCTTTAGTTTCTGCCCATGAAACATGCACTGTCATAATACTTAAGCTGAAAGTATAATTAAAATAGGATGTTTGTCATAGCAAATTCAACAAACTATCGAAATGTTATTGGACTTTGATCAAACACTGTAATAAAACTGAAAGCATCTTGTTTTCATAGATGTAAATGTTTACTGTAGCTTCTAAAATGCATGAATTTCGCGATACACCAAAGCAACATATGGATTAAGTGACTTGTAGCATGCATATAGCCACATTTGTGTTTTTGGTGTTCATGTTTAATTCAAACAATCGCAAAACATGGATCAAATTACTCATTGGGAGACTGCAATATTTAAAAATGTATTTTATGTACAACACAGTACTAATTTTAAGACTCTCTATTTCATTGATCTTTCAGTTTGTGTCTGGCATTGTCCCACTAATACAGCAGTTAAGTTCCTGCAAGGATTTTTCCCTATTTCTGAAATCCTCTCTCCCTTTAAAGCCCCTTAAAATACCACAAAGCATGCTCCCTTTTTCATGGGTAAACTGAAGTTAACCAGATAGGCTGCTAACTTTGCATGGCATAGCCTTAGTTATTTCTCAAAGGTTAGCAATAAAACATGTTTGTTTCCTGCTGACATTTTAACAAGAACAAGGACTTTGGATCCCATGTTTTTTTTCCCTGTTTAAGGAAGACGGGTTAAAGAAAGTTTAATTGTGTAGCTCTGGCAATAAAAATGAACCTAACATTTTATAATCCATGTTTCCATCCAGTGCATACCAAGTCCATGATCATGTGTGTTGGCATGAATGATCTGTCAGCCTATTGGCAAGAGTTAAGCTGTAACCTCAATCTAAGGAAATCCTTACATTGTTGTTTGTGACAAAGGGTGAGAGGTTACCAATCCTATTAATAGATGTTAGGAAGAAATAACATAAGTCTGTCTATCCCCAAGGCAGGGAATATTATGGTTTAGTTGTCCAGGTGAGAGGCCTAACAGAAACTGTGTCCGGTAGTTTTTCTCCATAAAAATCTTCAAAGAACTTAAAGATGTAGCCATACTTTGTAATACTTTAAAGGAAAAGTTCACCCTAAAATGAAATTCAAACTTTTTTTACCTGGCTTGACTGAGACTGCACTTTATTATTAATTTTCAGTACACAAATCTAACAATGAAGGGTAGAAGTAATCCAATTTCTGAATTTGTTGTGTATTTGTTGAGTAATAAAAGTTAA
>JAQNCA010000015.1:11342380-11354279 GCA_029783725.1 Acanthurus tractus
ACTCAGGACCGTATAGATGAATGTCGTGGGGCTAAAGAGACGGCCATGCTGGCTGACATTCAGGCTCTGGTTCAGAGCGGAGCAGACTTGAACGCTCAGGACGATAATGGTGCAACATTGGTGAGACAGAGAGAGACACGTTTTGTATAGATAAATAAAATGAAACACAAAAGATATAAATAAGGATATTGTAAGCCAGGAATTTTCACCATAGTTGTGATGCTAGGGTACATAAACTGTTGTAGAAAATCTAACACCCTTTTAAATATCCCTGCAAAATCATAAAGCACTGCAAAGAAATTAAGATATGGACCTGATCAATAGTGTACATTATGTTTTAACCTGCAGTAGATAATAAAACAATCCAGTTTTCTGATTTTTTTCTGAATACATTTAGACACTGTATGATAGATAAGGTGTTTTCCCTGCCGAAGGAAGTAACTTAGCCATTAAAACACAAAATTTTAATATGCCTCTCTGGGTCAGCTCTTAAATTATCATAATTTACCATCTCCTCCAGCTTCATATAGCATCTGCTAACGGCTACATGTCTGTGGCGGAACTGTTGCTGGAGCACAGGGCTCAGGTGGAGGTGAAGGACTCTGATGGTTGGACACCACTACACGCTGCCTCCTGCTGGGGACAAGTAAGTGCTGCATTCAAACCAAAAACAAAAGAACTGTCCATGTTTTAAAAGGATATATGATTAGTGGGTATATTTTTTGTCCATAGATCCAAATGGTTGAACTCTTGGTGGCCCATGGAGCAAGTTTAAACACCAAGTCTATCCTGGAGGAAACCCCTCTAGGTAAGACCTGAAAGTCTTTTTAGTCCAAAACAAAATTAAGCACATCACCTTTAGTGATTTAATGCTTAGTCTCTGCCTCAAGTGTAATTATGGCCTCTGTTAAAAGAGGAACTAATTATCCTGACCCATTTCTTAAATGTCTTTTTTATATTTATATATATATATTTCCCCTTGTACATGCCAGTGTATAAACTTTAACAGCTGCTGCCTTTTCAGATGTGTGTATGGATGAAGAGGTCAGAGCCAAACTAATGGACTTGAAACACAAACACGATGCCATCATGAAGAGCCAGGACCGGCAGAAGGGCACACTGCAAAGACGAGCCTCTAGTACAGGCAGCAGGGGGTGAGTGAGAGGGCATATAAGGCAAGATGAGAGCTGTAAAACTAATGCAGTTTATTGCATAATTGTCTCTGGTTTGTTGATACAGTAAGGTAGTGCGACGTGTCAGTGTGAACGAGCGCTCCAGTCTGTACCGGCGGGAACATCACAAAGAGGCCATGGTGTGGCAGGAGCGCGGTCGACAGCCAGAGCCACAGGACGATGACGAGGACAGACAAACGGACAATGAGCTAAATCAGCATGCCACCATGGTCAGTAAACCCAGTGTTTTTAAAGAATCTGTGTGTCATCATTGCATTTGCTCAGTTTCGAAAAGTGAAAGATGATTTAGATGTGTGTTTAATGCTTCTCTTTTGCTTCAGGTTGCTGGTGGTGGAGCCACATCATCTTTAGAGGAGCTGGAAGCTGCTGACAGGAAAATTGTGACCAGTCTAGGAAATGGAGGAACCTCTGTTTCTCTGGCCTCCTCTGTACCAGGAGAGCTGTGGAGTGGGGGAGGTCTCATGGAGCGCAGTGCCTCCTACCAGCTCAGCCCTGCATCTGGAGCCGGATTAGGGTCCGTGCCTGCAGAGGGTGAGGGGGCAGACAGTATGACTCGGGAGAAATCGCACCACACCCTGGCTGACTTGAAACGCCAGCGGGCAGCTGCCAAGCTAAATAAGTACCCTGCACCTCCACCACCCCTGCCCCCTCCTTTAGAGGAGGAACCGTCTGTTGCAGTGGCCGAGGCTTCAATCACTCAGGCCCAGCCAGAGCTCCAACTAACCCACAGTGCAAGGGAGGCAGCCTCCCCTAGCCAGGTGTACTTCACCCCAGCCAGCGGAGATCCTCCACTGCTGAAACTCAGAGCTCCTGAGGAGGAGCAGTCTAACAACAAGGAGCCTTGCTGTGGACTCATGTAGAGACAGCCTGACACACACAAACACATACTGCCTAAAGAGTGGAGAAGATGGGCATGTTACACTCCTAAGTGGCAAAAAACATTTCACAACAGATAAGCTTGAAATCTCTGAAGACTATATAATCACGGCCACATGCCAATAATGGTTTGATCTGCACTGTGTTTTTATTCAAACCTAAAGCTTTTCTGATAAGCATGATTAACAGTGGAGGTCCTGGCATTCCCTGTTGCTTCCCTTATGTAGGGGCTGCATGTCAGGCATCCATTTACTTACTAAAGGATAACTACAGATTCCAGTGTTGCAGTCACAAGCAAATACTTTACTCAGTCTTTGTTCTTTACTTTACTCATCTCTTACACTACTCAGTTTCTGCAGAATGACATTTATTTTAAAACTTTTAGAATCAGGTAATGGTTGAATTATCTACTTAAAGCTGAATGAAACTAAATCAAGACGTGAAGAGATAATTTGCTCTGAATGAAAATAAGGTTACAGTTTGTTTTTTATTGAGTGGTAAAAAGGGTACGTGATCAACATTTACATAGATTTTCATTATAAGCAGAGGGGTTTTTTGGTTGGGAAATTGCTTGGTCATGATTGTTTCAGTACATAATAGCTTTTCTGAATTTACATTTACACAAAGGTGTTAATAAGGACTGTTTACTCTCTTGATTTTTTTTTTCTTTGACTGAAATTATACTTAAGTTTTTGGTTTTGTTACTTTTCCACTGAACAAAAAAACCTACATTTCAATACTTCTAATGCTGCAATTTGTAAATTAATTTTTACCAAAAGAATGTGAGCTGCTCTATATTTAAATCAGTGGATATATTACCCTGCCTATCATCATCACCTCTAGATTTCTATTTTTCTGTCAGTATTTCAATTTTTCTAACTTCTGAGTTAAATCACATTATTTATTCTATCTACTGAACATGGCTTACGGTGTACAGTACCATTTTTTTAAAGATGAAAGTGTGAAAGCAAGATATTTATCAAAGAGATAATATATTCTGTAGTTTTATTGTCAAACCAAGTAAACTTGTCATATTCTTTGTCAAAGGTTGGTGCCTTCTTTAGGTGGCAGATTTGATGTAGGTTTGCAATGCTTGCACAGTCCCAAATCTCTATTCAGTGAGCAGTGGGATCAAACGATCAATCAGACATGGACTCCAACATGATGTGCTGTCAGTGCACTCTAATTTCTGTATTGCAATTTTAGTTTTGTCAGTGATTTTTACTGAGCCCTGTTTAGAAAAACAAAGTATAAAAGCATTTTCACAAATAATTCTTGTATTAGTTTTATTGCAAGTGGTCTTGTTTGATGAATCTGGGCATCACGGCTGCCCATGTCTCTGGGTTTTGTTTAAAGGAGGAGAAACAGATAAATGTAACTGTTGAGAAACATCCCTTTAAAACTTCAGCTTTTATGTTTTTTGAACTTATGTTGTAAGTCAGTTTAGAGTGATATAGCATCCTTTTGAACAGAGGAGACAAGATATTGAGTTTTATGTGACAATGTCTCCCTCCTGTGGTACAATTTAGCACTGGCTTATTTTCCACAGTTATTCCTCAAGGCCTTTTCTCCTACTGTTACATCATACTGTCACTCACTTACCATGCATCTTGAATGTCACACCCAGTTCAGATCCATTTGCCAGAGCAGCACATGACACAAGATGTAAGACCTCAAATACACTCAAGTTCTTTGAGCAATAAAATTGTACAAGCCTCTGTTTTAGCCTATTATAACATAACAAGCTGCTGCTTTGGAAAACTTTTAGTGCTTTTCAGAAGTTCCCCTCTTCCCTCAAACACAGACAGACAGACACCGTGTCATATATGTTTCTTATGGCCTTGGTTAACAGTTATGTATGAGGTGTGTTTAAAAATGGATCCTGCTTATGTTGGACATGTTTTGACCATGAGCCAAGGCTACTGAGCCACTAAGACTGGCCATGTAAATCTTCAAATACACAAATTTAGTGTTTAAAGAGCTGTTATTTGATGCTGATCTGTCTTTTAAAAATAGATATAGAGGATAAATGGAACAAACTGTTGCGTGATGCAGCCAAAATATGTAGTGCATGAGACATGAAAGTCACTGGGGCATCACATGCTTATGTTTGAACTGTTTTAGTTTGGGGTATCAAATGTCTTTCTCAGACTCTTTCCAGTACATCTGGTGGGTTTCTCTGTCTCACACCCTGTCCCTCTCACGCACTAACACACAGTTCTTTCGTATCTCTCTCTCTCTCTCATTCTTTCTTTCTCTCTCTCTCTCACTTAAATAACAGACAGGCAATGGAGAAGGACTTTACACTGTGTACCTTTTATAAAATCCTGTCCTCGTGTCCCTCTCTATTCTCAACTTAGTGGCTCATCTTGGTTAACAAAACTTCCTGATGCAGGTTTAATGTCCTTGTAAGGGCAGAAGCTGGAGTGGCACCATCTCACACCAACACTGTGTAACATTATGATCCGACTGGTTTAATGGCCAAAGAAGTGCGGTGAACCATTAAAGAAACAGGCATGGAAACAGAGATGGCTTGTGATTAACTGCTGATCTCTGACTTCCTCATACTTTCAAGTTGCCACAAGACTTGATAATAGGTGTGGACTATGTAAAAATCTATTTTTGTCTATATAATGATAATAACTACTTGGCCAAACAAAGAGACTGGGGTTTAATCTTTGCAATCAGAGGGTTTTTTTTGTCTGAAATCTCCTTGTTCATTATGCAAGGTAAAGATTTAAGGACCCTTGACAAAACGCGTTGCCCTATTAAACCAACACAACACTCCCAATCAGTGCTGTAAAATACGCGCTGTTATGTGACGTACAGAGCTGTCAATGTTAAGATCCTCAGTGTGTATGTATATGAGACGTCCATTCACTCCAAGACAACTTCCTCTGTTCAGAAACGCAGGCATCATAATTTAGACATTTAACATCAGTGCTGAAAAGGAAACAAAATTACTTACTTAATTATCACTGTGTAATTGTTTGTATTTTATACTTTATATTTTTACTCACGAAATTCAAGGAGAAATGTACTGTCCACATGATATATTTTTGAAGACCAACAAATACAACTGTTGGATGTTGCTACTATTTTAAGATACTTTTTTTTTTATCAGTTTCTCAAAAACACAGCGTTTAACGTTTTCTCTTATGTGGCTGAACGTTAATGTTGTCTCTTAGATGTGAAAATTAGATAATGTTTACCACATCTGCCTTGTAACTTGTTAACTTGGTGCGTCCAGCTGCTTTCAAGTGGCAAAAAACAGTGTGCGGGTTAAAGTTTTGAACGCAAATGGTTTCTAAATTGTTATGATACTTTAACTTTAGCTTGCTCTCGTAAAAAAACGTATTCCACCATCGCAAAACATCGCTGACTGCTCACAGTAGTCAAGCTTTTATGTTAAACTCTTTTAAAACTATAAACTGTTTAAAATAAACATATTTCTTTCCCACTGCTGCAAGCGCGGGACATTGGAGGAAAAGTTTTTCCGACAGTACGTAAAGGCGTCAGTTGGCGAGCTTGAAGTCAGAGGCGAAGTTAGTTAAAGTTGGTGAAGAAATCCAGCCAACCATGAGCAGCAGCGAGCGAAGGCGTGGCGGGGCGTCGGGTAGGAATACGAACAGCGACGCTCAACTGTCAGTCGGAGCCCGAGGAGCTGGAAGGAAAGTAAACACACGAGCTCGACCGACTCCACAATCCCCACTGAACGACTTGGTAACAACTGATAAACCTTATCTGTTCCGCTCACAGTCACTGCTACCGCTGCGTGTTAACTTCTCTCTGTGTTTTCTTGTTGCAGATAATCAGTCCAGTGTGTGAAATCGGCGGAAAAACGGCGTGCGCGTGACATAAAGAAAATGTCCCAGCAGGCAGTGAACGGGGTCCCGTGCCGGGGCAAGGTGCTCACTCTGGACAACATAAACCCCAATGTGAAGCGGGTGCAGTACGCGGTCCGTGGCCCCATAGTCCAGCGGGCGGTGCAGCTAGAGAAGGAGCTGAGAGAGGTAACAGTCAAGTGAGGGGCTGCAGCATTGAGCGCGCCACAGTGCGCGAGGACCGGAGTGAAGTTTGACAACGCACGAGGATTATGATAAACGACAGTTATTAATACAGCGGTGTTGATGTGACACACTGCGGGATGACAGAGGAAGCTGTTTGAAAACTGTTTCATTTATTCCAATCAAAAATAATATCGCGTTTCATTGTGACACATCATAATTTTAAAGTTATTATTAGTCATAAGGTTGAAAGCAGACATGAGGCAAATGTACACAGTGAAATCTAATCGTGTGTGTGTGTGTGTGTATGTTTGTGTGTGTGTGGGCGTGTCGTAGAGGGAGTTAGGATAAATGAGTTTCAGCTCCAACATCTGGAATTTGACTCAACAGCCATGTGTTTTTCAAATTTGCCTAAAGCTGATATTTCCATGTTTTTGAACTCACGTTGGGAATTTGATTTTTATTAAAAACACTGCAGCTCTACAAATTTTGTGCCCCCAAATGGATCCTGGCACACGCCGGCTACTGTGGACTGTGCTCAAAAGATGTTTGCCCCGGACAGATTTTGCTGACTAGGTGAGAGAGAAAGGAGGCAGGATGCAGACAGTAGGTCAGCTTTTAAATGTTCCTGCATGACAGCAGCAGTGGTGGGCCTGTTATGTTCTTTTGCACGTAACAACTCACGTTACGTCCTGCTGGGTAATATTGATCCACCATGCTTTCCTAAGGAATGGCAAGCAGGTCGAAAGCTGTAATGCAAACCCTCTCCACAGTCATATCCTCTTCTTATGACACACTAGAGGGGAGAGTTGGAGACGAGTTTGAGCACATTTCACTCCACTCTGGCCTGAGGTGACAGCAGGATAAAGAGTAGAGGATGTGTATATTGAGGAGGGTTATTATGTAAGATGAAGAGAGTGCATTCTCTGTCCTCCTTTGTCTCTCTGGGTTCGCTCACCTCCCTCCTCCCCACTAGGGAGAGAGTTCATTGGACGAAGCTGCAGCTGTGAGGCCCTGCAGCGTCACAGGCCTTTTCTCTGCAAGGAGGTTCATTACAAGCAGCCCCGGTTATGCTGAAAGTGCTGTAGTTCTTGGAAGTCTGCATGTTTTCCCACTGAACCCATTGCTCTACATTTGACTGGAATTACTAGAGTCATTCTCTGCAAAGCTGCAAAAAATTTAGCTTATAGTCAAATCTGAAGTTAAGAAATGGGAGCGTAACTTAAGACACATGCTGCATCAGCTTAGACGAACCTGCTTCATCTATAACATGCTAATAATGTCACAGGTTGACATTTGTTGCTTTTAACAGGGTGTTTACAAGTGTTTTTTCCTGAGGATGTTCTGAATAAACAAGCACCATGTGTCCTCCTTCAAGCTGACTTTCACCTGTTTAGTTTCGGTGCTTGTGAAAAACATGTCAGAAACATGGAATCCATGGGTTTTATTTACTGCGGCTGCCCAGTCATCTGAGGCCGTGCTTCCTGTCAGATCTGGGACTGGAACACTTTTACTGACGGCTCAGCAGATTTTATGCAAGTGTGTGGGTGTTTGTGGACGTGTGCGCTGATGTGTTGATGACCCTTATAAATCCTTAGCCAGACATCTGGCGTGACAGTGTCTGCACTGCAGTAAGCTAATTCAGGCTTGGATCTCAGCTGCCAGCAAGTCTGCATTGTCTGTGACAATGGAGTGGTGACAACAGGCAGCAGTTATGAGTTTGTCCTGTCACAAACAATCTCGTGTGTTTTTCTCTTTTTCATTTGTATACCATGTCATTAGTGTCATTCTGGATCTTGTTAGAAATAATATCGAGTTAGGTAGATCACATGAGTAAAAGAGCAGTGGCTGTTCATCAATTTGCAGCAGTTAGAATTCAATTAGTGCACTTCCTATTACTCTAGCATGACTGAACACTCTCAAAGGAATGACGGTTTCAGATTGCGTCATAAGAAAAAGTGAAATGTAAATTCAGGCCAAACTCTGTTAGGCCCCACAGGGCTTCTTGGCCTGGTTCAGCGGTCCAGCCCGTGTAATCAGTGCCTGGCGTTGAGTGAGCTGGAGAACGCAGCGCTGAGCCGGGGGAACCGACCGGCTCCTCTCTATCCCAGAGAACAGCAGTGTCTTTGTTTCTTGAGGGCAAGGCAGAGATGAGGACTTAAAAGGAAACATGCTGCATCTAGTTACTTAGATTTCAAATCTGACTTTACTTTAATTCAAAGAACCTTGTAGGCCTTTGCTCCTGCTGTCATGCAAGGCCATGCAAATGATAATATTGACCGACTTAAAAGAGAATTCTCTCTGCAGCCTTTGTCTTGGCGTTTTTTCCTGTAGAACATGCTGAATCATGATAAGAATCACATCAGCAGCCTGACAGGTTTTTTTGCTCTTTGGATGCCACCAGTGACATTAAAAGACATAATTAGTGTAATTTACTACAACACAGTCCACGCACTTTACAGTGGTAAATGTTATGAATAGAAATGCAGACAATTAGTCATTTAAGTAACCAACCAATAAATGTTGTCACCCTCACTGTCTGGCGGTAGGATTGCTGGTCAATAAAACTTTTTTTTTTTAACCAATGTCCACATTTAGATTATAATATGCAGCAGCATTTGCTTAATAGCTCTTTACTTTACAGAGAAAACTGTGCTAAATTGTGACTGTTTTTTTGAGTGTTTTTTTATTTTTAGACTATCAAAGTTGAAGCTTTAGTTTAAAAATCTGAGAGATAGGTTGTTAGATAAATCCCAATTTATGAAGAGGATATAAAAAAAATTCTTTTAGTTGGAACAGGTATTTTTGTAACTTTCCATTGAATTAAAAGACTCAAATTAGTTTGACGTGTCTTAACTCAACCCCCTTGAAACAATAGGCGACAAAACAAGTTCCCAAATTTTTTTTTTAAATGGTTTGCTGAAAGCTTAGCAATCTTAAACGAGGACAGGGCGAGGCAGAGCCCAGGAATGTGTTGCAAAGAACAAGAAGAACTTTATGGTAATTTTATGCTCTTCAAAGATGTGATTTTTGAATGCACAAACCGTAAAACAACAGATCCTCATGAATATGACATCATCTGTTTTAATCTTGCTGCTCTGCCCTGGATTAAAGTAACTTCTATTGTCACATTACCTTATCTGATAAACAGCAACGGGTTCAACTTGTTGAGACTAACACACACAAATCCAGAGTATACAGGTCCAGTTAGGTTTTCAAAAGTTCAGAGACTTGCTGATTCAATGAAGGTGGATAATGACTTGGTTTAGATGTGGAGAGATGTGAAATTAAAAAAGACTGATCCCATAATGCAGCAATCTCAGCAATCCACAAGTCCACCAGAAACAGAGGGGTTTGTGTCTCTGTGAAGCCTAGCGGCAGCGTCATCCCTGCTCAGGCCAGCACTTCCTGCTCCACAAGCCAAAAACAGGATTTTGGGAAACAAAAGGCTGCTAATGAGAGAGGTTGCATGTGTGAGATGAATACAAGTGGCTTGATTTACATGCTGAGCCATCAGATGATAACAACAGTTAGATGGGACCACGATGTAGTTAATAATTTGTTTCTAAAATATTATTATATTATTTAAAAAAAATATTATTTAAAAGATACAATTAAAATCTTATGCAAACATTTTCCTAAGCATGATGACATTTAAAAGATTTAAACCACAAGTGTTAGAGGAATGTATCAGGCCTGCAACTAATGTCAGTGCTCATAAAGCTGAGGCTAGTAATGTGAACCAGCTGTGCAGAAAATACACACAGGTTCATACATGCAGAAGTTTCCCTCCATTCTGCTCGAAGGACTCAACTGCACATTCTTATGCCTTTTTTTCTTTTTATCTTTTTCTTTTTTTTCTCCTATTGCTTTGGGGGTTAAGACTGTTATGCATTAAGTCTGCACTTCAGTGTGAGACAGAGAGTGATAACGTGCTAATTTTAATAATAGTTATTTAGACCTTATTGACAGAAACAGGCAAAAGAAGGAACAGAAAATTGAGTAATTGGTTCTCTAACTTTTCCCACTGCAGAGAGCTAAATCTTGTGGTTTCAGCTGAGTCTTGACTTATGTCCCTTCCCATAAGTCTGTTTTGACATGTCCAGACACATCCTGTGTATTGAAGAGCTGTCTGCATGTATTAGATAACAAAAGGTCACCAGGTTCTCACTTTATGAAACTACTGTCTCAGTATCTGGTTCACCTAACACACTTCTTCATTTCGAGGCCTGTCTGCTCACATTCTTACAGCCGTCTGTCTTTATCTTTTCCAGGGTATCAAGAAACCTTTCACAGAAGTCATCAAGGCTAACATAGGTGACGCCCACGCCATGGGTCAGAAACCCATTACATTTCTGCGACAGGTACAGCCACTTACGTACAGTTGTGCTTTTGCTAAATTGGTGGTTTGCACTCAACAGTGGTTTCATGTGAATTTGACCTTGCACATATAAAACAGACATACTGACTGTATCACAGTGCTTTGCAATATATCATGTTCAATAAATGCCATTTTACAGCATCCTCCCATAAAGAAACAGTTACTTATATACATTTATGCCCAGAAAGTATGTACAGTATGTCTTTGTGAAGTTACATGTTATTTATTTAGTGCACAGTATGGCAGCAATGAGAAAACCAATTCTGTTAAGGTTTGTTTCATTCACCAGCCTCAACAGCAACTGGAGGAGACTCTCAGTTGGAAGTTGATCTGGCTCCTATGCACAACTGCAAATGCACTGGATTCGCTTCTGCTTGTGAATCCAGTAAACTTGTTCCTCTTTTTTAGTCAAAATGAATGACTAATGACAGCTGGTTCACAGTCTAACATCACCAATGGGTTTAGGAGTCCCACAGCCTGAGAAGAGAGAGGCTGTTGTGTCATATAATGTCAGAAGTGTTGTAATTTGTTGTTGTTGTCTTCCTTTCTTAGGTTTTGGCTTTGTGTTCTTACCCCGAACTCCTGGAAGACAACAAGTTCCCTGAGGATGCCAAGCAAAGGGCTCGACGTATTCTTGAGGCCTGTGGAGGCCACAGTATAGGTCAGACAACTCCCCCTCAGTCCACCAACCACATTTACACCCCCTCCTGCCAACAACGCGTCACTAGAATCCACCTCCATCTGTCTACGCACCAGGAATTTATTTGGACAGTCTAAACACTATTTAAACAGAGCATCAACTGACTGATGTAGCATGTTCTGTTCGACTCAAAGTTCATTTTCATGTGTCTTAGGGGCCTACAGCGCCAGCCAGGGCATTGAGTGCATTCGTCAGGATGTGGCACGATACATAGAGAAGAGAGATGGTGGAATCCCCTCCAACGCTGACAACATCTACCTCTCCACTGGAGCCAGTGATGCCATCGTGGTACGGGTTGCACTTTTTATCGTCTCCTCCCCTGATAAGTGGCACCATGCTGACTGTGGGTCAGGCTACGAGTTCAGATGTAACCTTTATCCAGCCCAGGTGGCATACTTTCAGTTTGAAGTGGCCTATTTCATATTATATCTTTACTTTATTTAACATCTGTTAATTATACACTGAGCTGTACTTTGCACATCCGTGACTTTACTCCACCCACAGACCTTTGCCGCAGTCAGTGCAGATTTCTCCAGTTTTGTTCAACCTTGCCAGGCTGCTGAATAACCTTAATGTACAATCAGCTGTATTTCAGGGTATCTACTGCTGCCTGATGTGTTAATCTGTGACTTTTTTGGCCTGACATGTGGGTGTGTTGGTTTGTGTGCACATACATGTGTGTGTGTGTGTGTATATATATATATATATATATATATATATATAAATATATATATATCTCAAT
>JAQNCA010000015.1:11394453-11418082 GCA_029783725.1 Acanthurus tractus
ATAATAATAATAATAATAATAATAATAATAATAATAACAATAATAATAATAATAATAATAATAATAATAATAATAATCTTTGAAACGTGTTTACATGGCACATGTTCCATCATTCATGTAATGGGATTAGGTACTTTAAAACGTGAGAAAAGGAGTTTTAAACTTCAATTATGTCAGTCTTAAAAGTGGGTCATCAAAAAAAAAATATGTAAAAATAGATAAGGTGTTAAATTCAGTCTTATTTTATGTACATGAAGTGGACGCGATTAAACTTAAACTAAACGTCTCAACCCACACTTCTGTTTCCAAATGAATACTGAATATTTTACAGTTTTAACTGACAGTATGAATCCCGATACGGTCTGACTTTCAATAAATTTCTCAATCCTAATCAACAATTTTTTTAAAATTAATTTTTAATGAAACTTTCTTCTTCCCTTATCTTATGGTAACTTAAAATATGCACTTAAAAGACACGTGTTAAGTTGTTTTTTTTGTTTGGTTTTTTTTACACACCTTTAAACTTCTTCTTTAAATGGACGAATATTTCACCTGAAATAATCTCTGATGTAAGTCAAAGGATATATGAGCACAATATAAGAACAGAAAACAGAAGTGAATGGTAAATAGCCGACTTTTAGGTTTTAAGATAAGACCTGGTTAATATGCTGATCCACGGAGGAATAACAGTCCCTAACACCTCACTCAGCAAGCCTTCCTGTGACTCACACTGACCGTCTAAACAACTCAATGCACGTCACCGAACCGGACTTGTTGATGAACTGTATGTTAAAACTTACACAAGTCTCCATTTGGCTACATCTGGCTCTCTCCTGTCCGCAGAAAAGCCTTTACAAATGGAGTTGAGCTCCATGACCGAGCAGAAGCCCTCTGGCGCTGGTTTTCCCCCTTTCTCCTCCCATGTTGTTCCTCTGGCCAGGGAGCTCCACCAGACACCAGCTTTCCGTGCTGACTGTCTTTCTAAATGTGTTTTCAGCGCTTTGGTGTCAGTTATTAACTCGAGAGCATCTCAATTAGATTATACATGAAGGCAGGAAAATGCAAAGTTGAGTCACATCAGAAAAAGTTATCAACACTCACACTGAGCAGATATTCCAGTAAGAATGTTGTTTTTGATGGAATTTTATTCTAAACTCTGCTATCATATTGCAAAACAACCACAAAAAGAACAACAACGACGACTACTGCTACCACAGTTACTCAAAATTATAATTATAAAAACAAAACAACAATTATAATTAGCCCTGCTATTATTAATATTTGTTGTTGTGGTATCAGAAGTTCAAAAAGGGTTGATGTATCAAATATTACATTTTGAAGCTGTTCTCTGTGTTACAGAAAACGCTACGTTAAGAGCAGCAAAAGCACAAATTTTATTTTATTTTTATTTTTTTTATTGCAGTGAGGTAGTAATCGATCCCTTATTTGTAGTAGGGCTCTGAAACTTCAGCAACTGGCCTCTGAATATGATTATTTATTTTATTAACTAATTTATTTATTTTGAGAATGGTTGCAGCAGCAGTGGTGTTTTTTTTCCCCAGCTCCGCTCTGCACAGGCCACCATCGCTCCCTCTGACCCCGTGACTGTGCAGGGAGATGCCGGGTAAAACCCAGCAGAGGCAGCGCTGTTTCCCCGCTGCTTCTTATGTCTCGTTGAGCCGCGATCGTGATGACGGAGGCTGTGGTGAAATGAATAAAGATGACTTTTGGGATAATGTTGATGCGTAAGTGGGAATGTCGGTCATATTAAAGTCCAGTCACCAAAATTTCGAGATCGATGGAGACGATCTTATTAAAAATCTATAAGTTCTTATTTGTGCTTTTGTATTCCTCTGTTCTTATGTAATAGCTGCATGAATATTAACAGCGTAATATAAAGATCTGAGCCTGTGACCTTTGCGCTACTAATTCAGGAACATTTTGAAATTCAAGACAATGATTGATTGCGAGCCACATAGTCTACACTTTAAATCAAGACGAAAAGTTGGTGACATTGGCTCTTAATTGAGAAGCTATTCTGTTGCAAATTTTAAATCTGCATTCTAATGAAATTGTGGTTGCAAATAAAAATGAAAAAAAGTTGGATACAATAAAGCTCTCTGTGGATGTTGTCAGTAATCTGCCTCCTTAAACGATGGTCCTTCGTGTAACTCAAACTCCATTTAAAGACTATTTAAAGTCTGCAAGCTTTCACAACTGTTGAGGCGTGAAAGTGCTTATAGCTCATTTCCCCAAAAAGGTCAAAATAGCAATACCAAGAAATGGGACATACAGGAGTGTGGAGAAAGAGGGAGAGATTTTATTATGCCTTAAATCCATCCTGTTTCCCAGATCTACAGGCTAACTTGTGTAAGTTCATGTTAAAGAGGGACGTCAGCTCAGCCCATGGAGGAGCCATTAGATTGCAGCCAGACGTTTGTTTTATACCTTAAACAGAAGCTCAGCTCACTGTTAAATCTTATGGGGTCGCAGCCTCAACTCACACTCCAACTCCATGTGACGTGCTGTTTCATTCAATTAAGATCGTGCTTTTATTTCTAAATAATAATCACAATTAAATAGAATAACCGTAACCACCCCCCTCTATTAACATCCCACAGTTGGCTGACTGTTGGGTTAAAAGCCTCGACAGAACTAATACACGCCACCATTAAACATTCATCTAAAGCTAAATGCGCGCACAAGCAGGACTTCTTTTCAGTGTGTCTTGCATTGTGCCTCAAGCAATGAAAAGTCTTTCTTAAATACTGTCCTAATGGAGAATTGAGTTTATAATCTATCTGAATTATTTTGATTAAAAAGCCTGAACTTTTTTATTTGATTTTTAATTTTTTTTCATAAAGGATTTTTTTTTTTTTTTTTAGTTTTACGACGAAAATGTCATTTGATCCTCAAATCCACAGCAAGTCTTTGTCCTGCTGCAGCTTTCTCTCTCAAGCAAAAAGTGCGTGCTTACGATCCGCAGGTTATGCAGCGAGGCTCCAGCACGTTAGGACTATTTTATCATGCAGAGCTGATTGGTGGGCTCTTGTGCTCCTCAAGACTCGCAAATTCATTCACACTCACACACTCATAGACACACATACAAAAGAAAGGCCTACGGCTAAGTAATTGTTGATGCATTACAACCCTGCTATAATGCACACAAACAAATCTTCTCCAAATTCCTCCTCAAGTGGCTCCAAATCGTCAAAAGATTTGTTTGTTTATCAATATTTTACATCAAAATATTATGAGCCGGTGAGTGACCTTGTGTGAAGGGGCGAGTGACAGGCAAATACTTTACAGCTGAGAGATTCAACATAAAAACGTCCTGACAGCTTTTATCGGTCTGCGTGTATTTAATTGTCTCAAAGATCAATGCAAAGTGCTGACCCTAACGCGGCATGTGTCTGTCAGCATTACCCATAACTTCGTTACCCAAACACGCAGTCAGCGTCAAATATAATTTTGAGTGCAACAAGCTGAGCTCTTTAGAAAACATGGGGGGATTTTATTAAAACCAAATTGTGCTTAAGGCTTGTTTTGTTCTTTTTTCACGTATTCTTTCTATTGTTATTCTATAGAAGTTACAGTCTACTGGTTCCCAATCCGCACTGGAATTTAACCCTGAAACGCCAGCAGCAGTATAATGGCTTGTCTCTGCTCCCAGTATGGCCCCTTCAGGCTCCAGCAGCAGCAGCAGCCTGCCAGACCCAGCTCCCCTTATCAACCTCGGGGCTCTAGGCTGGACCATATACCGCAGAGTCCCATTAATCAGGGAAACATCACGTCAAACATGGCAGACTGAGCGAAGGGCAAGTCTGGTCAAAGCTTCTTAGAAAAGTTGCATGGTCCTGCGCTGCACACAACATTGTGAAAGTCGAATAGCCTTTAGGCGAGTTTAGCTGTATTCCTGTGTGTCTATACAGCAGGTACATATGGTTGTGAGCTGTTAGTTTATTTTATTGAATTGCATCCCCAGTGGTATAACTATACCCTGAGTCTGACTCGCTATACAACATTCCATCATACAGTTGTAGTTTTTCTATTGCACAGAACTAAGACTGTTTTTTTTCTGGAGAGGAGTTAGTGATGTTTTATTCGGCATTGGCCATCCATGCACATAAGCTTCCTGCAAATGCATGTAAGTTGTAGCATTGTTTCCTTTATGACTCGTTCAAATGCTCAGCGCTCCTGCAGGAGTGTTGCTTTGGCCAGTTTATTGGTGTTTCTCACTGCTTCGATGTATTAAACTGAGCAGGCTCGCACCACCTCATGCGCAGTGGTTGCAAATGCTGCATGCGTAAATGTCTGCGGTTTGCCTCTTGTTATTATTGCAGGCTCCGCAGGCCTACCACTTCTTCCTACACACACCCCTTAAATACACCGGAGAAGGGATTCCCTCAAGCCTTTATAAGAAGATACTACGTGCAACCACCTTTGAGAGATTTTTAGTCATCATCGGCCCTATTGTTAGTTTAAAAAGCCAATACTGTAGATAAGCACTACTGTATTGTGCTGTATCTATTTAAGGTCTACTCTCTTTCAAATTTGACACCTCTTCGCCTGAGGACAAAACTCTTATCTGTTAGCTTGTTTAATTGAAGACTGGATATGTCTAATTTTTCCTAAAAGCCTTTAAACATTTAAGAAATTACTCCTGTTACAGAGCAAATTAAAAGGCAGGATACATTTAATGACAAAGTAGTGTAAGATAGGCCCTATATCAAAGATGAAAAGCAGCTGTGTTCCCAAAATAAAACATTTTTGTTAAAGGGAAAACCCTATAAAAACATTTTAAAACAATTCTTTGTTTTCATAGCCCTCTACCAACGTAAATTCCAGGCCAATTCCGCCATCATTAAATCTCTTTAACCCCCCCCCCTCCAAAAACAACACATGATTGTCCAATTGAAAAGAAAGAGAAAGAGTCTTGTAATTACACTCAGTCGCGTTTAATGAATGCTTCATAATTAAAAAAAGAAAGGGAAAGTGCTTTAGAAATTCACCGTTCAAGTTTCCATTTCGAGTGCAGTTGTCCTAAATATATATTCACAACAACATAAAAAATCAATATACAAGAAACCCCAGAAAATTCACAAAAATAAATATTCAGTTTCATATAAACAACCAGTGACTTCAAATTCCATGTCAAAAAACCTGACCTCAAGTATTGTATCAAAAAAGCGAAGTAAATGAGTGAATGAGGAGGGCAGGGAAGTGGGGAAGAGGAGGAGGAAGGGGGTAGAGTGCACGCAGCCTCTAGCTGCTGCGCGATGCAATTGTTTACATTGATAGCGTCACTGTCAGAGAGCTATTTGTCTTTACGGTGGAAAGGCCCTCCCAACAGGCCATTACCACCATCTCCGTCCCTCGGCCGCGCATTGTGAGTGCTGCGTGAGAATAGGCTGGTGCGTCAGGGGGGCAAACCCGCACTGCTTTGGGCGCAGGCTATTCCTCTTCTTCCTATGCCGCGCAGCCCATGCTTTTGACATGCGGATTAAAGGTTGAAAGCTTCGCTCTTGCAACACAGCAACTCCCCCTCTCAAACCCTGTGCAACCCCCTCCGTTTTACTGCTAGCCTGCTCATATACCAGCTTGTGGCCATGGCTTCAAAAATAGCCAATTTACAAGCTGAGAATATAAGTTCAAGTTTGAATTGTCGCTTCTTGCCTCAGAAATAAGGCCCATGGTGAGTTGGGGCTTCATGGCTGCAGAGTAGCGCTTTAATCACATGGCTAAACATCTACCATATGTATCCACACTGATTTAGACGGAGTGAAAATCACTTTTTGTACATTTTTCCTCTTTTTACAATCACCCATTAAATAGTTTCTACAATCCTCTGAATGAATGCACCCTTTGCTGTGCTTGTGAGGGGGCTGACATCATTCATGGGCTTTGGGTTTGTTGTGATCTGGCTCGCCATAAGCTGGGCCTCTCTTTGTCGCAGACAGAAAAGCCTGCCAATTAGCAGAGCGCGTCCTGTACTGCCATTAAAAACATCTACGCATTTACTTAACATACCTACATGTAGGTGCAAATTCAACCACCTGATTTACTTCTGCTTAAACGATGTGTACACTGGAGTAGCTGAATTTAGGGGCAAAATGAAACAGCTCTGTGGTACTACATTCACTGGGCGGCCATGTTCACAAGCCTACACTAAAGATGGGAAGATAGTGACACATTGGGAAAGAAATATTTTAAAAAATACTGATTGTGTTTTGGTTGTCTCAGGGGGAAAAAATACAGCCACAAATATGAAACAATTGGCATTTTTTTTCCCCCAGCTCAGATTGAGACAAATAATGAACAACCAGGACTTTAATAAAATCATTATTACTATTAAATTAAAAATCACAAAACTGCATGGTTAGAAACTCACAAATGAGTGAATACCATCAATGTAAATGGCAGAAATGACTGTATTTTGGCCTTCGTGTTTACATCCAAATCAAACTCACCTTAAGCTGTTATTTTTCAGCATCTCTCAGGCACCATTTCACCTTAACCTAAAGCTGAAACAAGACCCCCAACAGTTTCAAAGTGCAATGCATTTAAGCCTATCTCTTGTGCTTTGTCGCATTGTCTGAGTAGCCAGAGTAGCTAAAAGATGTTTCACGCTGTTTTGGTGCTGTTTGTCCCCACTGTGACTCCCGATTCGCATCCCACCTATAGCCTCTCTTGGACGTTGTTATTATCTCTGTGATTTACATTTTGTTCTTATGTTCGTGCTCTGAGCGCAAATGCAGACGGTCCCAGGCACAAAAATGGTGTGCAGAAGAAATCGGTGGCCAAGTGGACCAAGAGGGACGTGAATAGGAGTCTATCGTGGGACCTAACGTGCTGTGAAGGTCTGAGCTTTATTCTTTTTGATTGTCTGTACATAAGGCCTGTGTTTTGTCTGGAACTGCGGCTGTGCACACTCACACGTTTGCAAACCAGGAAATACTCCGCAGAAATTAAAACAAGACTGAAAACCAGATCACAAGGACTCTAGAAAAAACCCACAACCACCAGGAAAAAATTCCTGTCAAATCTAATAAAGGCTTAACCGCGAGTATGTATAGATAGACATTAATAAACCAATTTTTAATAATTCTCTGAAACTGAACACTTGGGCACATGGGCCACTGTGGCCAAGCTGGTCAACATGACAGAAAGAAAACAGCTTTCCATATATAAGATATACCAGGTGGCACAATATGGGAAACCCTGATTTTTTTGTGATTTACCAAGTAACTTGCTCTAAGTCTCAGGTAGATTAAGAGTGCCCCATCTCAAGGAATCCTCTGGGGATTTTCACCCCTTTCCTCTTTTAGACAAAGCACAAACACTGAAACCCTGGCACCATACAATCCAACAGGTCGAGCATAGAAAAGCGAAGAAATAATAATAATTAAAAAGGTCAAGTCAACAAAAATAAAAAAGAACCTAAAATATTGCTTAGGACTGGCAGCTTATTAATAATACAAGTTTTTTAAGCATTAATCCAGGAGCGGTGTCTCACAGTCCTGTGGGCGTTTTCTGAGACTCCAAAAAGGGATCTTGTGGGTTTTCCTCGATCAAACTTCAAAACAAAGCGGAATGTAAACCCATTCACAGAAATAAAGGAATCAAAAAAATAAAAAACACCAATAAAGTTGCGAGCAATGTAGTGAGCTCATATTAAGATTCGGGCTCATATAGATTGGCGATGGACACGCAGGGGGCTTTTGTTTTTGCTTTAAAACCCAGCTCAGTATTTCCTAGTTCTCTGAGCGTGTGGGGGAGGGAGAATCTGGCCGCCTGGCTGCCACCTCCACACGGGGTGGGACGGAGGGGGAGGCCCGGGGCCCCTCAGCGAGTTCAGGGAGTAAGCAGGGCACAAATCTCCGTCGCTGCCAACAACCAGCGACGGCGGGGATGGGAAATTTGCCATCAGGCTGAAAGGCATTTTTGCAGGCGATGCTACAGTGCTCGTGTTGCTGCGTTTGCGTCTGCTCGGTAAATCCTCCGTGGATACTTCCTCGCAGCCCGCGGGGCGAGAAGAAGAAGATGAGGAAGAGGAAGAAGAAGAAGAAGAAGAAGAGGAGGTGGAGGAAGAGGAGGCAGTCTTCTTGACCCGTGGCACGTTTTGTTTTGTTTGCGCTCTTGAAACTCGGGATTTTTTATTCCCAAAAACCGGAGCCTTGCAGTTTTTGTTCCTGTGTTCCCCCTCGTCGATACATGGGGTGTCCTGGTTGCTCCAGCATTCCTGAGGACCACAGGGGGACCTGGGGACCACATCTGGGCTTCTCTCTGCAGCTTTAATCCCGCAGCTGAAAAAGTCCCCTTGTTTGATGACCCCACTGGGATATTGAGCATTACTGCTCTCTGCCTTATCTCCTTTACATTTGACTACAGTGGCCTGGCTCTGGTATTCATATTCATCACAGCTTTCCTCCACTTTAACTTTCACATTATGGAGGTTGAAGGGTGGTGTCCTGGATGTCCTGCCGCTGTCCGAGTAGGGGGCAGCGGTCACAAAGGACTCCTCCGCCTCGGTCTTTATTTTTTTCAGAGGAGTGGGAGGTTTGGGGCTTGTGGCCTTCGCTTCCCTTTTGTCGGTACATTTGGGGAGGTTGTCCTGGTCACACTGTGTGCTCAATCCCGAGGTGCACTTCGTGGAATGCCCCAGGGTCCTGCGTGAGGGGTGAAAGGCCTTACTCCGGTTGGGTCCCGATGAATAAGAGGCAAACTCGTCCATAGGGTCAACCCTGTTTGGATTAGCCTCAAACACCTTTTCTTTTTTGGATTCAATGAAAAAGCTCTCCCCCACAAGAGTTGAGTTGAATTTTGGTGTCTGTGAGGCTCCTGCATCCTTTCTAATTTCACTGCATATAAATTCACATTTCTGACGTGTTTCTTGTCTGATATCCCCTGTCTGTGAAGCGGCAACATGGCTTATTGCCCTGTGTTGTTTCTCTTGCTGCTGGTTGTTGTAGTGAAACGTGGGCTGCAGGACTAAAGGTGCTTTACCGGTGTTGAGAGTTTTGGCGAGAGCGCCGACCCGGGCCCGTCTGAACCGGATGCTCTGCACTGAAACACGGCTGGAAACAGAGCTCGAGTCGGACTGAGAGGAGCTCTCCTCGTCTTCGGAGCTGACCTCTGAACTCTCTGACTGCGTGTCATCTTCATCCTCGCCCTCCTCCGAGCTCCCGGAATTGCTGGTGGTAGAGAGGCCGTAGCCATAGTCCGAGTCGGGGTACGCCCGGTCTGAGTATGTGCTGGACTCGGTGTCGCTGCTGTAACTCTCCGGGAAACTCGGCTCGTGGTGGTGGTGATGATGATGATGGTGATGCTGGTGGTGATGATGGTGAGGTCTGGGGTCAAGATAGAAATCCGGAGCGAGGTGGAAAGCACCGAAAGAAGTGCTGTGACTACCAGGTGATTTGGGCTGAACCAGCAGCACCGGTGGTACGTGGTGGTGCGCGTGTCTGCTCCTGCTCCACGAGTGCCTCGCGCTGTCCCTGCTGCCGCCCCCCTCGCGCCTCCTCTTCCTTTTGTGAAGTAGGTCGCCGGCTGAGCGCGAGAGCCTGGACTGAGCAGCTATGGCGGACTGAAGCACCACCGGCTGCCGGCTCACTGCGCTCCGGAAAAACGAATGCCTTTGGCTCCAAGTAACACGGTTCCCTGTTATTTTAGCTGTTTCATAGTTTTTAAAGTGTTTGTGACTGGACTTGGTCACCGAACGGTATTCCCGTCCGTGGGTTTTGTGATAAAATTGAGGTAGTTTGGAGTCGGTAAGGCAAGGAGTCAGCTCTCGCCTCCTGCCCGTTTTGTTGTCAAGTGTGAGAGTCTCTGGGACACCGTGCAAACTAAACCAAACTTTTTCCTTCCACAGCTCGGCGTCCGCACGGAGGAGCCCCGGGGAGGCATCCTCATCCCCGGGGGAACCCCTCGCTTTCGCTTTCCTTTTGTTGGACTTCAACACCCGCTCCGTCTTGCAGGAGAAATACAGAGCCTCAACGTCCTCCCGCGATATGAGAGTGCATTTAGCGGCATGGAAAGCTATAGAGTTTATTGCTTTGAGCTTCCGCAGCTCCTCCAGGTCGCAGTGGTGCTTTTTCACCTTCAGGTGGTCCATGCGCTTGTGAACCGTGGTCCGAGGGATGTTTTTCAGCAGATCGGTGAAGACCTGAGACAAAGCAAACATTTGCTTTCCTTTGATGAGCAGGTATCCCAGTCTCACTCCTTGCATTTCCTCAAAGCCACACTCCAGGTCTCCCATGTTTCATGTATCCGCTCCAATGTACTAATCCATGTAGTTACTGTCAGTAGCCTATATTATGGATTTATCAGTAAATGGCATTGGGTAGCGAGATCAAGGCATCCTGCTCATACCTTTAATCCATCCACAGTGCTGCTGATGCGTCATGAAATGCAAACTTTGACATGCGGAGTTAAATTGAGCTACCGGTGTTTAATAGGTTGAATGAGCTGACAGCATCCACTCGGCGCCTCTTACCCGGGTCCGGCATGGTGGAGGGATGGATGCGTCCACCAAGCCGGTTTTGCTGCTACCTGCCTCTGCCGGCTCCACTCCCCTCTGGACGGCAGCAGGACGAGGGGTAGGTGTACACCACTGCCTCAGCCAGAGGGATAAAATAGCGAGAAGAGAGAGAGAGAGAGAGAGGGAGGGAGAGGGAGTTGTGAGGGTGGAGGGGAGGGAGAAAGGGAGAGAGAGAGAGAGTCCGAGACAGAGAGAAACAGAATAAGAGCTAAAATGCAGCTGCTATTCTGGCTGCTGGTTGAGCCACAAATAAAATGACAGAGAGGGGAGGTGCGCCAGTCTGGAGACACCTTCATCAATTAATGCCCTCGGAGTCGACGCCCATTGGACGCTGCTGACAGGTGATGCAATAAAAATGGATATTCCATCTCCACCCCTTCCCACACCCTACCATTACAATAGTTTACAAATGTGCCCACAGACTTCGCTCTTTGAGTAAATATCGCTGTTATGACAAGTTCATATTTCAATAGCTGAATAAAGAGCTGATGAAAATTTTGCCGAGTTCATAGCGCGTGTACAACCAGAATAGGTAGCCTGAGCCTGTAAAAGTGTCATGATAAGACTGGAATGTATTGTGTGTTATTTCCTTTCGGTCCGCATTAAAACGCAAGCGGTAGTAGTCCTATGCGGAATCGATTGAATGCCGGTAAAATGACTCCACACTCAGTCGCTTTTAAACGGTTTGATGTGTGTTAACGCAGCGCAGCTCAAACAAAGAAATTTGCTTTTCCATGTATAGGCAGCTGCCCTGACCAAGGCTCAACTCATCTGCTTTTGTCAGCTCTAGCTTTTCGACCATATGATTTTTTTCCTCGTGGGTGACTATAGACTGACCTACTTGTCTTACAGTATTTGTTCAGACTACGTAGGCCTATTCATTGTCTGGCTATACTTTAATTAATCCATCAGCATTTCCATTTGTTATTTTATGCCTTTTCCCTTGATTGTGAGTGTGTGTGAGTATGTGTGTGAGAGAAAGAAATTATTTGACACGTGCTGTAGAGTGTAGCACCTTTAATATGTTAGAAGCATGCCATGCTTACAGCTCGAGATGGAAAAAAAATACGTCGTCAAACTTTACATTTGAAATTCTCGTGAATTTAGGGGCGTCATTATTAGCTGCTAATCTTTGTTAAATTGTAGTATTTTTCACATGGTAAAACAATGTGAGCAGTGAATGGGCAGACTGAAAGTGCAGAGTCAGGGTTGCTTTTCCCACAAGATTTTCCAGACAATGTAAGCTAGGTTAAAGCTGCCACTTAAAATCCAACTGAGATCTCCTGTGAAAAAAACATTTTGACGCAACATCTTCGAGCTACAATTGTAAAATATATCATATACACTAACAATCTGTACCTCATTCACAGTTGTGTTATTAATATTTATAATACGTTAGCCTACAAGCAACAAGTAGCTTTATAGTTATAGCGGCAACTGTGGGATGATTAAATTTGAGTATTTACAAACAACTGAATTTCTAGAAAATCTATTTGCGTCTATTGTATTTGGTATACATTTTCACTTTTAGTCTCTGCGCATCTGCATATTGCATGTCCTCAATGACAAAATCCACGCATGAATTTACACACGCATGCACGCGCGCGCGCGCACACACACACACTCACACGCACGCACACAAACCACAATGACTTTTCACAGAACATGCACGAGCCAATGCGCGCCCGGGCACGTACGCACACACAGAGAAAGATACACAGTCAGAAAGACGAAGCGCTCACGCGCGCACACAGATGTGCGCAGGCTACATAGAAAGCAGAGACTAGAGCCATTTCCCACAAGGCTGTCTAAATAATGTGGCTGTGTAGTATATTATGTAGGCTAATTGTTTGAATTACCGGTAGGCCTACAGAATGTTGTTTGGACTCGCTATTGTCTTTCGCCCTTGAGTCATGTTTTTTTTTCCAACACTCCCTGCGTTATGTTCAGTCTTTGTTATCTATAAAACACGTGAATCCCTTGTGGCTGTTCCTCGCGGGCAACGCTTTGCGTGATGGGGCCAAACTCAAGACTGGGCATGCTCATCCCCACAATGTTAAGCCTATTTACTTATTTACAGACCCTTCACTGTATGTTAAATAGCACCAATGTTTCCTCGGTGTTACATCAAACAACGTGTTATTTACGTAGGCGTTGTTTTTGTAGGTTCTTGTTAAACCTCTGGATCATGTCCACACGATCCACCACGCAGTACTGGACTGTGGAGCATAATCTTTAACGTGGTAGTATTATATGCATTGTGAATAGCAGACACGGTAAGAAAAACGGTGTATAACTATACGGACACAGTATGAGCTACCTAGGTGGCTATATTGTGAAAGTGGATGGTAGAAATATCCCAATGATATGACAACCTCTAATGTGAAAAGAGTCTAACAATATATATTTATATAATTTTTTTTTAGAAGCTACAAGACTTCTATGCACTACATAAGTTAGGCCGTGGACATAATGGGTTAGGCTCAGGTTGCAGATAAAAGACACAATGATCACAGTTGATGTTGGCGTGCCTATGTGCAACTACTGTGAATACATGACTTCATGGATACACAATCACTTCACAATCAGGCATTTCTAGTGAACACCCTCGGGTCATCTGACCCGTATTCTCGCCGTTTAAAATACAACCAGTGACCTGCACGCCGACATGCTCTAGATGTGGTTGCAGTAAAACTCTCTTTTCACGTGCTGTTTCTGTATGACAGCATTAATACGTGGGGCATGCCGAGTTCCACGAATGCAGCAGAGTAGAGTGAGAGGAGGGGCAGCTTGTTGAGGTTCGGGTCCCCGGGGGAATAACTCAGTTCCCGAGCCACGGTGCACCGTGCCCGGCCTGAAAGATGCAGAAAGGAGCAGACAGTTGGGACTTATTATATTTAAAGTTGTGATCGACGCATCTCTCTCTCATTGGGGGACACGTGTCTCTTTTTTCTTTGACAAAATACGAGCTTATTCCACTTCTCTGATATCCTCAGGGATCCTCTCTTGAAAAGACAATGAAAACCATATTGAAAAAATAACAAAATTATTTTCCCCCGAATTAGTACACATTAAGGCTGACAAGATTCATATGCTTTAAGGAAATATATTTGTAGTGTAACATAAGGTTTAATGAGGTGAACATGAGTTACTCAACTATGAGCCGATTGCGAAGCTACTGCAACAGAGATCACTAAAAAACCTTTTCTCTTAACTTTTTTAGCGATGTCACAGGTATCATTTGCATTGTGTTGCTAACTATACCTACTATCTTACCTACACACACTTACACATTCACAGAGACAAGCAGACACACACAAACACACAGTTAATTTGCGGGACACAGGCGCTCAATGATGTGTCAATTTCTCAAATTATTATTATTATTATTATTATTATTATTATTATTATTATTATTATTATTATTATTATTATTATTATTATTATTATATGACCAGATCTAATGAAGTTCCGTATACATCAGCACTTTTATAGTTCAAGTGTCCCATGCTGTCTCCTTGATCAGTGTTACAGCTCTTAGCTTATCCAAAGCTCCGAAGTGAGGAGCACCTAAAACTGTGGGCTAATTCAACATTTAATAATTGCTGAATAAAAATATCCTTGTGTAAATATACACATTCTAATATTTTCAATTAAGACCAGAGATTCTTTGTCATGCAGATTTGTGATGCACCAGATGCCACAGAACACTTATTCCACTCTCTCCAGCGGCAGGGACAGGAGGGGAGGAGACGAGACTGAGTGACCGAGAGAGAGACCTCGAGCACGGGGAGGTTTCTCACAACAGCCCGCTGTGTGCAGGTAAAAAAGGAAAAGCCTCAGACGACCAAATCTTGAGCTTTGGGCTCAGTCCTATAGTGATGGGCACTGGGCTACTCCTGCAGACTATAAGCTTCATATGTTTTGTGGTTTGGCAGAATTTAGTGAAGGGGAACCACCAGAACTCACTTTGATCTGTAGGAACAACATTCATGATGAAGTGAAACAAAAATGAATGAAACGTCTATTTTAATTTGAAGAATAAACTGCGGATGTTTGCCTCCTAGCAGCTCATGACTGCTGCTTTACCTACTATATTTTCCACTACTTCACTGGAAGACCGGCTTAATGGGGATAGATAGACGGATTACGGTAAAGACACGGCCAGCACACACGCACATGACCACTGAACACACATGACCGGTGTTCCACAGTTTGGTTCAGTGTAACCAGCATTTTAACGGGGGTGAAATTGTTTGCAACTTCAATCTTCCATTTTATGAAATAGAAGTAGAATTGGACGCTTATTTCATTTTAATTGCTTGCGAAAATACAGACAATTCACACATTTCATACAATCGCGGAGGAGAAAACAGTTCTTTAAGCGAGGTTTATTTGGTTCATTTAATGAAATTTCTTTCATTTTTATTAGCTCGCTGGCTATAAATGTCTTTTGGCTTGCAAACTTATCCACTTTTCTAGCACTCGTCAAAGCAAACGCGTTGCTCCTGCAGCCGCACGTCGTTTGTTTTGCATTGAGTTTTATGAAGACACTTGGTCAAGGAGGCGCAAGCACTTGTAAGAGCATGGACTTTTTATGACACAAACCCACTGCCCCATGCCAAAACAATGAATTCCTCTCCACCCCCCAACCACCCCGAGAGAATGTGATTTTACATGCAATCCGAGCCTGAAGTGTGTGCGGACAGTGGTGGGGGGAGGGCTCTCTTCACCTTTCACCCCGCCGCGTTGGGACTATTTTTTCCTGGGCCCCTTGTGCTGCTTGCAGACCAAAGAGGAAACTATAGGTATGGGTCTAAACGTGGTGTAACAAGAAAAGAAACAGTGTGGCTCCTAAGCGTTGCTGCAGGTCATTTCAATGTTTACATCTTCTCGATAATTTACCTCTCCTAATAAAGCGGAAGTAACGCAGCAGATGAAAAACACGGAGTTTTCTATTTAAATAGTCGATACCTACTTCAATTAATGCAAACAATCGGTGAGTTTAATTAAGTGACGGGATTGGAAGTTAGCCTCTTTTTCCTTAGTTTTTCCTAACACATTTTGTAGTCTTGTGGGGACAAAAGTCATATGACACAGAGGAAATGCACATAGTCTCTTAACAACCGTTTTAGCCCCTACAAAGTTTCCAATTTTTATGAAAACTATGCAAAACAAGCTAAGGTACGTTTATACTATGTTGATAAAAATGCCCCTTCAGATATATAGTTTGATATATAGCCCATAATTACTGCCTAAATGAATATCAGGCTCCGTTAAATTTAATGGTGCATTTAAAGGGGTTGCTGCAGGTGAATAATCTTAAGTAAAGTAGTACTGGATAAGCATATTTCATGCAGTGGGAAGACAGACTGAAAGGATGAAGAACTTGTGCATGTATGTGCTACTAAACCATTGCTTTGTCTGTGAAACACTGTGTTTTCATTGTATTTATTTAACTGAGCTTAAAGAATAACAGTTGGGCTGAACTTATATGCCAGGCTACATTGTATAAAAGCTTACCAAATATGTCACATGAAATACATTTTCCTGAGCTTAAGTTAAACAATGGTAGGTTGTTTATTTTGTTTAGCAAAGTCTAACATGCCACAGATTCTACACGACTTGCATTAAAATACCCATAACTCATTAATAAATTGATTTGAAAACAAGCATACGGTGTCTGTGTGTACAATTGCTTCAAAATAAAAGTCCTATACTTAGCTGTCAGCAGTCATTTGTTGAAGCTTATGAGCTCAGTCTGTGAAAACATTCCTCACAGACTGCTTTAGTTTTCTGCGGAGTTCCCCTACAATGTGGACACACACATTCACAATCACACTCACACTCACACACACAAACACACACATTTGAGATGCAATGTTTGCAATATTTAAGGACAAAATTCAGATTTTATTACTTGTGTGATGTTTCTAACAAACATTTCTTGCTCCCAGGTCTCTGAGAAATTATACATGCCCCAAAAACACACAAGCTTAAAAAGAGTTGGAGTTTGTTGGGCAATCAATAAAGAAAAGTAACCATTACAGAAAATAAATAACTTGCAGGCATTTAAGTATGTCCAACACTTGTGTATACAATGCATCAACACAATGCCATTTCAGATTTAGCTTACATATAAGTCTGTGAATGTGGGGGCTGCTTTTTTCCAGTGCCTTTCCTCCCTGCGTATTTTACACGTTTCCTATTCTGCACACAGAGACCACAAAACTTCACTCAGACTATGCAAACATGCCCAGAACCCAATCATGAGAACCCTAATTTCAAGTGCTGTGCAGTCACCTTTCTGACGATTAAATGTAGCCCAAAAGAGACAAGAATAGAAGGGAATATGAATAAGCTTCCACTGGACAGCCAAATTGAACACTTTTTGACGCATACATTAATTGTAGTTTCATGAATGCTTGCAGTCTGCAAAATCAATGAAATATATTAAAAAAAGATTTGTTTTTATTATTATTTTTTTTTTTAGGATGTTGTCGCTTTTGTATATTTCTGCTCTCTTTCACCTAGGTCATTTACAACTATACTGCGAAAGTGAATTAGACTAACTCTTGTGCAGAGTATACAGGCACAATTTTTAAAAACCCTGAGTGAGTGAGAAGACAGTGACAAAAATCTGGCCTTTACATTATGGAAAAATGGTACAGGTTTATTCAGTGTGTAAAACTTGAATTATTTCCATATCTCTAAATATATATTTAGGCGGCAAAAGAATGGTTGAGATGAGACAGCTAATTTTGAAGGACTGGAGTTGAAACTCTGTTGCAGCGAATCAAAAATCTTTAACAATTGCCAACTTCATGATGAATTGTGTAAACAATAAAGCTTAAACATATAGGATCTAAGAAAGCCCATTTATATTTTATATATAAATTATATAAAATAGAGCTGGGTGCTTTCTGTACTTTGAGGTCACCAATGGTAGTTGGAAGTATACAGTGTCGCTGCAATTTTCTTTCTCAGTCACAGCTCTTCTCTGACAACTCGAGGAATATAATACATGATTCGTGTAGACTTTGACTTAATCAAGTGCAAGTTGTAAAAATCATTTGCCATTTTCAGTGTTTCAGTAGCTATATGGGCACCTCCACAACCGCTGCCCCCGCCTTCGCCTCCCTTTGTTCTCTCCAGCTCTAATAGGTTTTCCCCTGCCACACACAATTCACTTTTTTTCCCTTTTCCCTAGCTCCCCATCCCTCGAACACCCCCTTTTAGTGCAGTGCCCAGTGTCGACTGGAGCATTTGAGCAATTTGAAATTAAAGCAAACAATGGGCAGGCACTCCCAGGGACCTCTCGCTCACCATATTACACGGAGGACGCTCGTGTGCTCTTGCGCATTATTGGCAAGTCATTACGTTTCTCTGGAAACCAAGAGCGGGAGCTCGCTCAGAGGAATCAGTGATGCAAGCAGCAGCTGAGTGCTTGGAGTAGCATGTGTGTATGTGTGCGTGTGTGTGTGCGTGTGTTCCGGAGCATCCTTGGCAACAGCATGGGGATGCTGTCAAAACAAAACTGTATATTGACAGGTCTGATATGCGGTCTGATGTAGGGCTCTCAGAGCACATTCCATAATTTTTTCCAGATATACCTGTATTTTTAATATTCACATTTATGTATAGTGAAAAACATTTATGTAACTAATATATTAGTTACATGACCATGATAAGTACCAATCCAAGCCATTGGTTTTTATGATAAATTAAATGTAACCATGATTACATTTATTTTATATGGGCTGGCTGGCTATAACTATTTTTAAAGGTAATGACTAAAATTTCTCAAGAATTCATCATGGTTGTAGCTAACATTAAAGCTATAAGAAAGTTGTAGATATTTTATATCTTTATCATTATTTATATTATTATCATTTCAGCATATCTTCATATGTTCAAGACTTCAGTAAGATGCACTAGGATGCATAAATACAACCCCTAAAATTCTGACTTTTAAGGATTTGTAAAATATAAATGACATCTAGAAAAAACAGTGCATTAAAACTTTTAACAATTATTAAATCTACAGAATTATTACGAGTGATTCAAATGGCTTCATATGGCATAGGATAAAACAAATATTATTCTTAGACAACATTCATTGAAAGAAGGAAACAGCTACTGTCCAGAAATAAGTGATACCACTAACGTGTGTGTTTGTACAAAACCTGCTTGAACCATCTAAACAACAACAACAACAAATCTGTATCTGTGAACAAACACAATTTATTCAGACCTGCTAATGACAGTTATATTTCTTATTTAAAATACCACATTTCTGATTAATCAGTTAATTATCGACCGAAGCCAGTCCACTGCAGCAAAGAGATACTGCACCCAGCTTTTGTCATTATTCTTGTTTTCTTGTCTGTTTGTTTGCTTTTCTAAAAAATCTAAAACACACTATGCTTTTAAAAAGTTCTCAGAACCAAAGTTGATTAATATTCATTTTGCCTGATATGTTTCCAACTATCGGTCCAAAACCCAAAGACGATCAATGAACTGATTAAAAGAACACAAGTGATGAAATGAATACAGCAATGCAACAAATATTCACACTTAAGTAGTTTAAATCTGACAAGGCTTTGTATTTTGATCAGTTATCAAACTTGTCAAATATTGTAAATCAATGAATGGAATGAACTCATGAGCTCACTCATCACCTCAGCTTTACATTGAGCTAATTGTTCAAATTATCAAACGTGATCTTTATGCAAAAAATGGTGTCTGGTCTGTTTGATCTGGAACAAAAAATACCAACATTTCCATTCATGCAATGTCATGCTATGCTCTTTTCATGACAAAATTAATCATTCAGCTGACCAAGCATTAGAACTCCTGCTGTATAGAACCTTGAACAGAGTCAACACGTTCATCTGTTTCCTTAACATTGTACTTTTAACAGCTGCTGAACTCAGTAGGCATCTGTCCGTAACACGCCGTGTCTTTGCCTACCTCCATGTTGCTACACTGTTGACAGTGAAAGAGTAAAGTGAAGTCTCTTTGCTACAAAGTTTTAGAACATCTCGGCCATGTGGAACCAAAATGGAACGTTGCTCTTTGCGATCCAATCACATCCGTCTTCTACTTCCTGTCAGAGGGCACGCACACACACGCGCCTTGCGTCATTACGCATTTCCTGTTCTCTACGAGGTTCCCCCTCTTCTCCTGACCGTCGCGCCGTGAAGTGGATGTTTTGGTGAAAAAATACGGTGTCGAAAAGGGACGTAAACACGTTTTAAACATGACATTTCGATCGAGTGGGACCTAAAGCGGTATAGCAGTGGACAGAGTGGCGTCTTCAGCAACGGTTTCGGTATATCTGTATGTTGTATTCCTCCGCATGTCCGCTTTCTTCGTAGATGGTCTCCGGCGAGCGTTGTCTGGCGGCGGACGACGAGTACTCGAGTAATATGAAGGAGATGATCGGAGGTTGCTGTGTTTGCTCAGACGAGAGAGGCTGGGCGGAAAATCCGCTAGTCTACTGCGACGGACACGGCTGCAATGTCGCCGTGCATCAAGGTAAGCTGTGCTGATAGCTCGGCTACTACTACGTGCTAGCACTTAGCTTGCAGGCTAGTTGGAGTTGTCTTGATGCAAGGTTATGAAGCGCTCCATACGAGCCGCCTCCTCCGCTTGCCCTCAGCAACCAAGGCCAGGCTGAGGTCAGGCTCAACTCAGCGCAGCAGGGCAGTCCGCTGACCGGGAGGTTCATTTAGCCTGGTTAACGTTAATCCACAATGGAGCATAGTACGCATTTGTAGGGCGAACACATATCTGGCTGTGGATTGTGCTAATAGTGACACAAACTGTCAAGTGAGATATAAAGAGGGAGGGATACTTTCACGTATAAATTCGTCTTACCATCTACTGAATTTAAGACATTCGTAGCCTACGACGTAAAACGCAATTAGACACTTTATATCTTGTCTGAAGTCCGATAAATAAAACAGTTCAAGCAGTACAGCGGTGATTTCTAACGGCTAAATGTCATATTATAGTATAGTGTCAGTGGTGTTATGCTGCGAAAACAGTGCTGACCTAAGATGACTCAGACGATGACGTCCAGTGTTTACAATCGTATCAGCTGGCCATGTGTCGGTTTGGCAAACACAGTGGAGGCTGAAAACTATTTGAAATGTCAGCAACTCTGAACCTATGCAGATGCCTTTCATTGTATAGATAACATTATTCTATTTGATATAACCTGGTGTTTTGATGTTTTAATAATCCAGAGAGGGGCATGCCAGTAAAGATCAATTTATCATCCCATCTGTTACATACAAGGTAGCGTTTAGATCCAGACAAATTTTCGACCACGTGTTTCTTTTTTCTAGTTTATCATTGTGTAAACTAACCATAGGTAGTAATAGACGTGAAAAGCCTTATTTTTTTATTATTAATGACCACTTTTTCTACGTCTTATAAATATTTAATGTTAATGCTAGCCTCAGCTTGTCTAACACCATGAATAAAGTAAGTACTGTATCAGTTAGGATAAAACACACTTTGGGAGTAGAGAGAAGACTGGACAGAAATGTTATTTTGTCATAAATTGTGGACCTCTCAATGTCTGATATACCCCATCCAGTGTCATGCAGCACTGTTTATCATCACAGTGTCTGCTCAGGGATAAAATCGATTCTTAAGCTTCAATCCAGAGTGTTACTAATTGAAGCAGCATTGAATGGTGGAATGTGTTGGATTTGTGTTGGACAAAGATTAATTTGGACAACTGGACAAAGCATTTATTTCAAATCACGAATTCGCTGTTTGCAAATGTTGTCTGGTTAAACTTTTTTGAAGTTTATTTACTTTTACTTTATACTTTTTTACCATGTATACTTTGCAGAGACATGTTCTTAAATATGATTGGAGGTACAGATGGCACAATGAGGAAATTTTCCAACCAGTTAATAAGATTGCCACAACACCATTATTATGGTCTACAAAACACAAGTTGACTTTTATAGTAAAGTAGCTATAGAAAATGCAATGTGTCAGTTACTTTGGTACTTCTTGGTATCATTTATCAACAATGTGTCTTTGAAATAAGGCACCGGTCATGGTCATATTTTGACAGCTGATCAGTTTGACATATTGCAGGGAGTATGCAGGGAGTTGCTGGGATAAGACAGAGCAGCCACAGAGAGGCTGGATAGCACCTGGTATGATCTGATCAAAACTGGACAGCTTTAAGTACATGCCTTCACACTTAGCATCACATTGCAATCCCAATGTGTGTCAAGTGACCACTTTGTGATCAGATCCAACTTTCTCAAAATAATTTAAAATTTGTTAGAGTCAGCATTTCAGAAAGTTAATTAACTTTCTACTCATGCAACAGCTCACATTACGGAGAAATTGTTTGAAAAGAATTCAGGGATTAACAAAGCAGTAGCCTGAATTGGTAATGGTTTCCAGGAATTTATTTGTTTATTTATTTTGAATTCTACATGTTTGTCATTGATAAAATGTTAACCCTCTCATTTCTTTTTTATAATAGTGAAACCAGTCAAAACATTGTGTTTAAACAGCTGCTAAATGTTGGCAGGTCCACTGCACTTACGATGAAAGTGTGAAGTGTTATATAAATTATGCCTGCTCTTCAACCAACTGATTGGTCAATTGAGGGAAAATCTGCATGTTATCCCTGGATTAACTTAATTGTTCACTCTACCTGTTTGCCTGAACAAGTGATACTCAGGGTTTAACAGAATTGGCAAGTAGATAAATTCTTACAGTTTGACCATTTCTTTTTTGCAGTCCTTTATGTTTTCACTGTTTTTTATACAGCAGTAACAAAAACCCATATGTTCCTCACCACATTGTAGAAGATAACACAACCTGTGTTTAAAATAAGGTTACTATATAAGGCATAGCTTGGGTACATATACATTCCAGCAAAAAGCACAATGTCTGACATTTGTTTAAAAAATAATGAGGGATAAGAACATGACACCATTATGCTTGTGTGCCTCTCTGAAGTTTTAAGAAAAGCGTGAAATAACAGCGGAGCTTCAACATAATGTATGTGGCTAGGTTTAGCACGGCAACAAATAGAGATTGGCTAAGCCAGTCCTAATTATTATAATGAATCGGGTATGCAGTGGGTGCAGAATATCCTAACCACCTGGTGCTTGATGTTTTGTCTGTAAGTCTGGTTACCCATTTTGAACTCTGTAACCCTTAGGTGTTTTGTTCTCAGAAATCTGGATTATAGCTGTTTATTTCATTGGATTATGGGCTCTAGTCAGATCAGAGATAATCTGAAAATGTGTAGAGGTAGGCTATTTAGGGTAATGCTGCCCTATTTAGGCTAACTTCATTTGTAGTGCAACTTAAAGTCTGAGTTGCATAAGCATGTGTGAAATCAGAATATAAATTAAGGTGGAATAGCTTAGTTTTTTAAGTCAATGTTGTAACTTATATTTTTGCTATCAAGCAAGAAGTATATGTGACAGAGTTTAGAGCAAAGTTCATTTCCTATAGTTTCGAAAACATTCTGTAAGTGCATGTGAATCAGTTGAGATGGGTAATTGGTTGACCTCTAATTCTGCCATTGTACTAGGGTCTTAAAATCTTTCTTAGCATTGGCAGACTGTGTCAACAGGTAGTTGGATCATACAAAAAAACAACAAAATTGTGTTCAGCAGTATTTCATATTAAAGAACTCTTCAGTAGTGCAATCAAACCAGTTCAGTAGCAATTTTTCCTTCTGGCACCTTTAAAAAATGGTTGGAGGTGAAGAAACTTTGTGACATTTGTTAAGATGTTATCAAGTGTTGTCAGGTTTGATGTGGTTTCATTATCATTATGTAAGCATATTCTCCTGTCTGATGCTGTGGTTGCAATGACTTACTTTCATGTCAATTTCTCTGTCTCCCCTCAGCCTGCTATGGCATCGTTCAGGTTCCCACCGGTCCCTGGTTCTGCAGAAAGTGTGAATCTCAGGAGAGAGCAGCTCGCGTGGTGAGTCACATGATTCAACTATCATAGGGATGCACGATAACTGTTTTTTAAAACCGATACCGATAACTTTCAGCTCCTAAAGGCCGATACCGATAACCG
>JAQNCA010000015.1:11418217-11432644 GCA_029783725.1 Acanthurus tractus
GTCCTACCATTACTGCTATTTTTATTGAGTCTGTGTAGAGCATATGTTTAACAAGGCGTGGTTTATTTAGGTTTATGTTGTACTGGCCATCATACACTTGCAAACGTGGAAAGTATAGAATAAACTGTATTGTACTAAATTACACAATTACAACCAAGGAATAATGCTATTGTTGCAGGGAGTGAGACTTGAAATAGTGCTTGCTTGTTCTTTAGCCCATCATGTAAACTTTTTTATCTGAAATATCTATATAGCTTGGCAGTAACTTTCTGTTCCTGCTATTTTCTGTGGAGAAACTGTCTGTGCTGACCTTAGTTTGACAGTCAGTCCAAAATGTGTATGTTCTGTACCAGTGACCACCTCATTTCACCAGTTGTTTTTTAACCTGATTGCGAAACTCTTTTTAAGAATATTGTAAGTACTGTTAAAGCATTGCCAGTTTACCAACTGTGACTTGCTAAAGCATGTTAAAATCAAGCTATCTAGTCTGCATCAGCACATGAAAATGTGCAGGAACAGGCAGGGACATGGTCCTGGAAAGCACTGCTTTTCTAATGATTACAGGAAGACTGATCTGCTCTCCACAGATCTCTGAATCATATCACATACTGTCGGACTGGACTAAATTAGGCTAAAGAGCTTCCATATTTTAGATGTTTTTTTGTCAAGCTTGGCGCAAAAGACACAAACACGCATGGCTTGTTGAGTTTAAACTTTATTTGACCTCTGCAAACTTCTAAGGACTTGTCAAGATTTTGTCAGGGTAAGATTTACTTACATAGTTGTTGATACAGGTGCTTGGAATGATTTGCCTGCTTTCTGTATTCATGTGTGTGCAAAGGGCAAAGTTTCTTGTGCAGAAATTTAGCAGGATAACTCGGTTGTCCTCTGACCTCCTAACCCGTTGAGGGAAACCAGGTCTGATTTACATGGCATGACTAGAGGGCAGAAATCCAACAATAAAGGGTTGCATTTTCCTCTTTTACATGGGACAAAAAAAAACTGCTAACATCTGACTTTTCTGCAATAGAAATTTTAATAGAATAATTTAATAGAAACATTTGCAAGTTTATTTTCAGTTCAAATGACTCTGCTTACTTGGTCTTAATCAGCTCCAGGACTGATCAGCAGTGATGTTAACATGACCACTTGGTATTATTTGTCAGAGACACGGTGATATACATTGCATGATCCTAAAAACCTACTGGTCAGTTTTAGCTTTTGAATGGTACTTGAGACAAACATTTTACATTTCAATGTATTCACTATCCATTTAATTGTGTTAAAGCATTCTTCAGTCAATGTTCAGTTTGAGTAAGACTAATGTACAAGATGTAAAATGAGTAGCCGCTGTAGCTGTGTCACTGGCCTCAATGCTTCTTAAGGCCATACAGGGCAACAAAAGGAAAAAAAAAAGCTAAAGGGTTAAGTTGTCCACTGGCAATGGGAAAGGAGTCAGTGGCTTATCTTAAGCATATTTACCCACATATTCCCACTTATTTTGGTGTGAAAATGACCTCAATTACATGTAAGTGGTTATAATGTTGCAAAAGCTGTCAGGCAACGTTCAAGTGTACACTGTCTTTACATTGAAGCTGGAACACGAAAAGCCAAACAGCAAAACTTCATACCCCTTAAATGAACCTGTGCACAGACATGTTTGTCTCGTACTCCAGGCAGAGCAACTGTCACATGCAACTATGGTAAATCGCTCCTTTGAAGATAATGTAAATGTACTCTTACATGAGTACATTTAATGAGCTGATAATTATACATGTGTGTATATTCACAGAGATTTGCATTGTGTGCAAAGTTACAAAGGCTCCATAACTAGTAAAATGCCGAGTGCCTTCATGAATATGGAAAATCCACAAAACAAAGTACTCATCTTCCAGCAAAGTTTATCAAAATGCAGAGAGCTACCATAATTGATCTTAATTTTTATTTACAGTTTCCCAAACAGAGTACTCATCACCTTGCTAAATGTAGTGTTCTGAATCTAACCAACTCATACAGTTGATCTCTAATGACACTGTTTTGTTTTATTTATTAACTGCTTCAATGATGAGATGGATAAAAATCGAATGCTGGCATTGTCTTTAGCTGGCTAAGCTAAGTTCAGGCAGATTCTTCATTGAAGAGTAAATAAAGAAATCTTTCATTTTTTAATTAGAACTTTATAGTTAACAAAACTGTCATAGCAATAATAAAATGCTCAACATAACTGTCTTTTTTGTTAAATGTGAACATGGACATGCAGTAGAAACATATTGTTTGGAGAGAGGGGGAGGAAAGAGGGAAATAAATGTCATGAAATCTTTCAGTTCCATTGCAGATCAAACACACACTGCACTCATATCACATGTAGTTGAGGCTCTATGATTAGCTTATTTGTGAGCTTAGAAAGAGCTGAACTTGAAGAGTTGAATATTCCAGCTTTTTCGCTGATATACAGACATACACAAACACTTGGAGAGAGAAACATCCTTCAGTGACAGTTTGAGAGTGTGTTCCAGGAGAGTTTCTGGCCTCATGCTCCAGTCAAGGCTGCTTGCCAGTTTATCTCACACACTGGCATATTTGTCATACCTCCGTACTTACCTCACCCTAACTAGATGAGGTCGACTTGTTGTTTCTGACCTGGTGTGTCTTCTTTACCCGCAGAGATGTGAGCTGTGTCCACACAAAGATGGAGCCCTCAAGAGGACAGACAACGGAGGTAGAATCTCTCTGCTGCATACATTCACGCATATATTCACACACACATAAACGCACATCTGTGGCGAGCCTCCTGTGTATTTTGTCATTAATTGCATGTCACCGGCAAGTTTAAGGGGTGTGAGCGTGCTGAGAGAGTTATGTTGGTGTTTGTTGTGTGTGCTGCCTCTCTAGCGTCCTTGCCAGTCCATGTTTTATGAGTGTGGTGTGTGAGTGTGTGTGTGTGTGTGTGTGTATGTATGTTTATGAGGGGGCGGGCCAGGATGGGTATAGTGCAGGGCCTGTGAGGAGTCTCCTCTCTGGGTTCATTGGGAGGTCAGTTTGGTGGAGACTGTAAATATTCTGTGTGCATGTGAGTGTGTGTGTGTGTGTGTGTTTGAGTCAGTCAGGGAGCAAGGCACAGCTGTGGGATTGTGTCCAGGCCTGCAGGGAGGCATCAGGACAACACTAACACACACCGTTTTACTACTTTCTCTTTTATTTTACCCTTCCCATGACCCCTCTCTCCCTCTCTTTTCCTCCCCTTTTTCTCTCACCATCACTTTGTCCTAACGTCCGTTTCTCTGCTCTTGTCAGTTCCTCTTCACTTGTTGATCTGTGGGGTATTTGCTGTTATTTCAGGTGGAACAGTAATAAAGTAGAGTAGCAGGTATTGCTCTGAAATGGGTTTTTGATCCAGCATCTTAACATAAAGTTTGGAGTGAAGAGAGATAAGATACAGATCTGCATTGTAATTTTTTTCTTGTTTGTTCGTTTTGTTTCTCCCAAGTAAACATTGATCTCATTATAGCTTCAATATAAAGATGCTAACACACGATGGGTACGAAGGGTTTCAAATGCTGTCACATTGAAATATTTAAAAGTTTCATCAAAATCATCAACAGGTTTGCTTTTTGTAGTTAGATGCTTAAAAGCTGTAAAGCTTATGGCAACAGTATAGGAATCTTAAATTAGAGCTTGATGCTGTCACTGTACATGCAATTCATTTCCTGCTACAGTAAGTACATCATCGACCACATTTAGTCTGATTTTTAGATGACATGGTTTTGCAATGGTTCACCAAAAGAGCTTATAAAGATGCTATCAAGAACTGGCAGCCCTTTGCTTATATTTTGTCTATTTGACATCACAAAATGCTTCAGATTTGTTATGATTACTGTTAAAGCTCCCTATCTCAACACATGAGACTCTGCTAACTTCTTTAAGTAAGGGATGTCAGTAAAGAGATGCTTTGTTGAGTCTTATGGTGGTTTAAGAGTGAATGCTCATTTTGAGGAGGAAGACTGTGCCACTTTTATAGTCCTGTTTTATAGGCCTCTTCCAGATTCTTGGAGGGACTTCAAAACAACAACATGCCCCCATTTCACACCCGCCACCTCCCCTCCGTCCCGCCCTCTGCCCTCCTCCCCCTGTCCCGCACACCAGGTCAAAGGCAGGTCAGGGGTTCAACTGTAAGTTTAAGCCTGTTTTTGTTTCCGCTATGGTGAAAAACAGACACCTCCAGTTTGGCAGGAGACTCCCACCTCCATTTGACCTCCCATTGACCTCCTTCTGCTCCTCAGCTTGTCGTCAATTCTGCTGCCACTCCACCATGCCCCACTGTCATTCCACCGCCCCCAGTTTGTCTTCACTGACAGGCAGCTGTGTGTGTGGAAGGCCTCAATAAACGGCTACTTAGATAGATTAACAACCAGTTTGCAAATTAAAATATTTACGAGTCCAGACCTCGTTTAGTTTGTGCTTGGTTCTCTTGGTTTGGGGCCGAAAGTTATTATCCATTATGCCTTTTGGTGTAGACCATTTTGAGTTTACATTCACAGCCAAACAAAACTTGAAAAGTTTCATGAGATGGTGAGGAACCTCACTGAATCTGAAGGCCTTATTTTATCTTTACTAATGGCCACAAGGAGCGCAGAAAGAAAAATACACATGAATATTAATCAAAGCGGTGCTGCGCTTTCATTATGCTCTGCTAAGAGAGTTAGAAGATGATGTATCATGTGGTTGAAGGGTGAGATGGTTGAGAAGGGGGACCCTCATCGGCTGTCTCTGTGTAATTGTTTGATCCACAACAAAGTTCAAAAGCCAGTGCTCCAAGCAACTCAAATAAACCAGACCAAACAAAGAGGCATAGAAAAAAATCAATTATGCATTTGGTCAAGGTCACTTTCTTTTAGAGTCTGTGTTTTTAGTTACAAATCTAAAGAATGTGTAGAAAAGGCTGTTTTCCTCTTTTTACCACGCTGATATATTTCTGTAAATGATGTATAGAGCAATATTATACTCTTCAGGTTATCAGTCCTCTAGGTTTACAGAGTTTTGCTACATTGGTAAAACTGTCAACCAACAAATCAAACAAGTGGATAACAAACATAAATTCTGCCGACTTTTATTACTATTCAGGACCTGAGCAGATGGTTTATAAATCTTCATGCAAACTCTGGAATGCTGCCACAAACTACTTTTTGCTGTCATGTATGTGCAGAGGCTGATGTTAGTTTTCTGTGTGTCTCTGCAGGCTGGGCCCATGTGGTTTGTGCCCTTTACATACCTGAGGTAGAATTCGCCAATGTCTCAACTATGGAGCCCATAGTGCTTCAGTCTGTGCCACATGAGCGCTACAACAAGGTAACAAAACTCACATGTTTATGTAGACATGCCACAAAATGTCAGAATTATGAGAACTTTAGTCCGTTTCTTAAATTTAAGTGGTTGTCTTAACTGTGTTTGTGTGCGCTTGTGTGTGTGTGTGTAGACATGTTATATCTGTGAGGACCAGGGCAGGGAGAGCAAAGCGGCCACTGGAGCCTGCATGACCTGCAACAAACATGGCTGCAGGCAGGCCTTCCATGTCACATGGTGAGATCCGCTCACTTCACATTATCCTCACAGAGACAAAGAGGCAGATTGTTTCTTCAGTTTTTATAACTCCAGACTTATACAAATGGCGAACTGTTGAATATTGTCATAGAGAAACCTTTTGGGATACTGTGGATAATAAGATTTCCATGTGTTCCAGTGGTTCCACTGTTAAGTGCATAAAAAAGAATTTATCTATAGTAACTTTTTTCACATGAGCTCTAAGGTCAGTTGTCTCTGAATGCCTGTCTTGCACTGTTTAAGAATTTAGCCTGATTTAAAGTGGACAAACCGGAATTTTTATGCCTCCTCTTTTTCTGCTGCTTTGTACAAATCCTGTTATTTTTGTTTTGCACTTTTGGTATAATAATACTTTTTGGATTGTGCTATAAAACAACTCAGGGGTGTTGAGAACATTTTGATATTTCCAGGAATGTACAGAATTAATATTTTTTCAGTTGATGCAAATAATCAGTATTTCCCTGCTTCTCAAACCTATTCATATTAGTTAACCATTAATGTCACATTCTTGTATTTTTTTATGTATGTCCTCATTTTAAAAGCTTTTGCAGCATGTACCGCAAACTGAAATCATGGTGTTTTTCTCTGAAACTGAACTGCAAAAATGTCCAAAGACATGTTTGGCTCTTTAGTCCATGTTAAGGCGAAAACATGCTATACTCATTTTTCTACTCTATTTCCTTTTTTTAACCTTTCTGAGTACAGTCACCTACTGTACCAGAGTGTCAGTGCTGCAATTCTTAAGTCTCTGAAAACAGTTTGGCATCTTACAATTGGCTCTATTCGCCTGCTAATTTTATTACAGTCAATCAATAGCTGATAAATGTCTCAGTATCAACATGTAATTGTCTGTGCCAATAAACTTGTGTTTTTCAAGTCCCTTTAATTTCCCATGCTCAACTCTCTGCCACAGTGCTCAGTTTGCTGGATTGCTATGTGAGGAACAAGGATCGGACGCTGACAATGTCAAGTACTGTGGATACTGCAAATATCACCACAGCAAACTGGTAAGTGTCATCTCATATTTTACTCATATTCCACGCATAGCATCTCTTTTTGATACTCTTTATCAGTGATTCTTAAATTGATTATTTTAATGCGGTTTTAAGTTAAAATTACTAATCATTTATCCACCTTTTAACCAGTTACAAGCTTGTGTTTTGTGAATATAATCATATAAACATTTTTTTTGCACTTGGTCATGGTACAACAGGTCTTGCTCTCTAGCCTGTTTGTGAATCTTGCATACACTGTCTTTCCCCACAGAACTGAGCACTGATCTCAGTTTTCCTCAATTATGAAACCACTCTGACTTGCAGCAGCCACAGTGTTTGACGCATATGACTGTATGTACATGCACAAGAGTGACTTAGAGGTTGCATGCCTTTTAACAATTTGGATCAGATTTATTTTTATGTTTTTTGTTCTTACTAACTACAAGCAGGGTTGACTCTATAGACATAACACACACATATCTATTGGTTGTGTGTAGCACAGTGACAAATGCATTTCTTGACCCGTCATCATTTCTTTCCTCTTCATTTTCCTCTGTCTTTATCATCCTTAGCCTTTCCCATTCCTGTTCTTCTCTTCAATACTACTCTCCTCTTTCCTCCACCTCTCCTTTTTTTCAGTCTTTATTTCACTTTTGACTTCTTGCTTGGCCCACTCCTCAGCCTTCTTTCCCTCCATCTATTTTTCCTCCCATATGCTTCTTCTTTTGCTGAACCAATGAATCAGTCCGCCACTGTTTGCCTTCCACCTGACATTTACCCCCCCCATCTACCCCTTTCCATCTACTTATTCCTCTTCCCCTCCTGATCCCCCTAAGCTCTCTAACAGTGACCCATCGTCCCTCTCCGCTCCCTTGTCTATTGGTACTGGGCCAAGAATGGGCACATCGAGTTGGGTTTCAGGTGTTGGGTGGGGTCCTGTTTGAGTCTGGTTTTCACTGTGAGGTCAAATAAGGCTAATAAGACGCAATGTATATTTATGTATTCCCAATTCTTGGAAAGGAGCATTTCATTGGTTTATTTCTTAGGTTTATAACTGACTTGTCCTGTCAGTTAGCTTTTATTATTTGGTCACCATGTGAAGTAGCAGCTTTTGTGCGGCTTTGCTCAAACTGGACATATGGTTTCAATAATAAGTTGCAGTGTCGGTTAAGGGCTGTTTGAGAAGCTTTTTCCGCTCTTTTCCAAAACAGTATAAGAATAAAAAGTGTATTTATTTACTTATATATGTGATTTATGACCATAATAGTTCACCTAAAGAGTGGTGGAAAACAGTCTCTTTGTTCCTAGTTTTTTGATATACAATTGGCATTCACCCCTAAATGACAGATTACTGGTTTCTTGTTCATGATGGCAGTCCTACCTCATCTTTTGTGGTCTGCTGGTCGGGCTCTGACTTTTCTGCAAGCATAATGCAACCCTGGTAGGTGAATAGCCAGCCATTGTGGAGTAGAATTCAATCAGATAAGAGGAGAATGAAATGAATAGGCATATCAACACACAAATTCAACAACTGGATATGCAGAAGAAATGTGTTTTCAGTACACACACTCAATGAAAAGACCTCCTGTTGTGTTCAAGCTGTTGTTCCACCTCTCTAACAGTTAACAACCTATCACAAGGCAAACACATTTATGCACGTACACAAGCTTGCGTCAGTTTGGTAAGAGACGTAAATATGAAAAGCAGAAACGTGACTTGATTACTACGATTTCTGGAACAGTGGTAGGATGGAAACACAGGACGAGCTTTACAGTGTCTACGCACACAAACACACAGATGACATTTTGCAATGTTAACAAACGCTGATGGAAAGGCTCATGCTGTTATATTGATCCTGTATGAATGGCTTTGGATGCAGGGGCATAATGTCATTAAGCTGGGATTGTATGGATGACAGGAATGTACAAGAGGGAATCAATGATGAGGAAAGCAATGTTAGAAGCAGAGTGGGTTTCATAAAATACCACTTGATGGATGTTTACAGCATGTTAGCAACATATGGTATTTGACTGGACTCAGTCAGCAGCCAAATCTGATTTCAAAAAGGTAGATTATCCTTGTTGAGTCTGGACTACAGTGAAATTTCTCTTTGGCTAGATTTCATCAAGACTGTGTGCATAAATCATTTTTTCCCATTTGTAAGAATTTTAAATGCAGTTGTTAATGCATCAGCTTTACTTTTCTCAGTCATCTGGACCGGGTGTTGCAGGGACTCAGCTGTGTTTGGTTTCAAGCATCGTCTGTGGCAGTGGTTGGCAAACCTTGTTGCATAATTGTCACTAGCTGTTATTTCAAAATGACTGGTCTCTAGCTGTAAAAAACATGTTTATAATTCAGTTCAGTTGTTTTTCATTGAGTTAAAAGTGTAACAAAGGGGCCGTTTGTCCCTAAAAAAGGTACGGAGAAAATGAACTGAAATATTAGGCAAGATAGTGATTCAGAGTGTTTGGAGGTCATTCTGCCTCCCTTTTTTTGGTAGGTTCATACAAAATGTTTTTAAACCCATTAGGGTCAAACAAAGAGGTTTTAGTGTTGCTCAGTTTTAGTGGTAAATCCTGAGCTCTTTAGTGCATGTTAACTTATAACATGTCAGCATGGAAATCCAGATTTAAACTTAAAGGGAAAGCGATTTGAGTGAGTGTGAGGCCAGAAGAGGATCTGGATGCACCAGGTTGCCCCGCTGAGAGCTCATAGTCAGTTTTTACATGAAATGCCAAAAGAAACACAGTCCCTGGTCATAGATCTGTACTTTTGAATAGAGAGTGGATAAACGGAAGCCTTGATCTATGCCTGGAGGTAATATGGCTGTAATTTGAGGATGTAGCTGTTCATCACCATGACAACAAATACTTAGAGGAAGCTGACTTAGGCTGAGATCGATAACCCAGACCCTTCAAAAGTGTCCCAAGATGCCTCTATAGATCCTTGTTTTGGCAAAGGAGTTTTAAAACACCAATAAAGCACAACTTATGGCTGTGTGGGATTTCGCTATTGCCCTCAATCCTTATAGTTTTTTGTGATGTGTAGTATTTATAGCCGTGCTACACTTGAATGACTATGCCTGATGATTACATTTGGTCAGCGATCGTTGCAAAAGGATTGGTATTTTTTTTCAGTGGAGGTATAATGTATTTCATTTTAAGTACCTTCTGCCACCATGCATTTCCTTCTCAGTGTTCTCCTGTAATCAGTGCTCTTAAGTGACAATAATTTTTGACTGTTTTTGAATTTTGAGTTCTATTTTAAGTTCAGTCAGCCCTTTTTTTAGTTCAAGCGTTGTTAATTTATTACATCATAGAGGTTTCCTTTGGTCTTTTTTTAGCCTTTTTTTCTTTGGACTTCATCCAGTAACTCGGAGTTCCTCTTTACTTTTTTAGCGAAGGAGCAGGGGCCGTGGTAGTAGGTCTCAAAGCTTAAGTGACTCTTCCACTCAGTGTATGGATAGACCCCCAGACGAGGACAAGAAGGTAAGACAGCCCTCAGATCTCACCCCTCTCTATGCCTTCAGCCCACGACTGTGACTCCATCAGAAACATACGCCTTCACTGTTACATGCTCACACTGTGGAGGGACAGGCAAATATGCAGTAAAACCATTGATCAATAACCATTTTCAGCTGCTCTTACAATGACTCCATAACGAGCATTTATGGACACAGTCTTTGGATGTATTGGCAAGACATTATTTATGACAAGTGGAGTCTAAGAAGACATCTTTTTTGTTTGTTTTAGAAAGGCAAGTGGAAAAGGAGGTGTGTGGTGTGGTTTTGATTAACTATTAAGAACCTGGATTCACATGAAAACTGGATGATATTTTTCAGGACTTGTGATGCTCTCATATCCCAGGATAATACATGCTGACAAAGAACCAAAACCCAAATAAATGTCGATGGTTGGTCTTGAATGTAATTTTTTTGTTTTTTTATATAGGACAAGCAAGTTTGAAATGTTTTGAAAAAGATTAATTGTCTTGAAAGTAATACATTTAGTGCCTTTATTTAATATTTAATTAACATTTTCCTGAGCACAAAACTATACTATAGACATTTCTGATCTTTACAGTTGCAAGTGTACAATCGTGTCCCATCTCATTACACACTGATGTGTCCTTCAGTTTTATAAAACAAGGCCTTTTAATATCACAGATAATTTAATTTGATGCTAGTATGACTGCAGCCCACATGCACCCACTGGTGATCACAGCCACTAATCAATGCTACATTAGTGTGACTTAATCAGTCACAGCTGTTCACAGAACACGTAACTGCAGACTGTGAAGAATCAGAATTTACAGGAGGTGTTAAGTCATCTGTGTGACTCCTTGTTTTTTTGTTATGTGTAACGAACCCTTGACAGAATAGAGAACATACCTAATCTACAGCTGAATTACACCTTTCATTCTTAAAAAGTAGCTGGCGTGAGTAGTCATGAACGCACTCTGGTTGAAACCATGGTTGAGACTCTATCTCAAACTTTTTTTTAGCTCTGTACATTACATAGGAAGATATCACCGTAATAGAATAGAGCAAACACATGACTGTCCCTTTACAGTTAAGCTGTTTCCAGAGAGCTTGTTTTTTTTGTCCAGTGTCATGGAGTCTCCTTACAACGCTCAACAATGTTTGCTGTTTGGACAGCACTTTGAAAATGCATCCATCATCTCCCTCCTCTCAAGAAGCGATTACTGAGAAGTGATAGAAGGTTATGCATATTGATGTTGTGGTTTATTTGTGTCAACTAATCACCCTTAGCATGCGGGGTTGTCGTAAAGTGCATCACAGAAAACAAAGGATGTTCATTAGATAAAACAAGGGAGCAAATACTCAACATGGTCAGCCACAAGTTTTGCGTCTGAGTGTGTGTGTGGAAAAATATTAGCCGCAGGAAGCTGCTTCCGACCACTTAAGAAATAAGAAAAGAGCCATTTCTCAGTTACTTTTAAATAAACACAAATCACAGCAGAATGGTTATCCAACAAAAAATTTTAAAAAAAGGAAACCAAATGATGAGTCATGTTGTGTGCTAATGATTCTGCTTAGTCATCCGAAATGCTCCTCATCTTTCCCTGACATTTAAGCTGCTCTGTGTAATGCAGCTACACAGTGAATACTCATTGGTTTGGCGAAACCAATTCAATTTGAGCAAATAATGCTTTAAATCTGCATCAATAAAAGAGCCTGTGTAAACAACGTAAAACAACACTGAAAATATCATAATTAACTACAAACACAGAGTGAAAATTAAAGCATTACAAATTCCAGTAGATTTTGACTCTGCAAGCCTGTTAACTGCCTGTTAGATAAAGATGTTCTGCTATGATACGTTTTGGTTGAAATCTTCTCAATGTTAGGATGATGAGTTAAAAAAAAAGCAGGTAAACACTAAAAATAAGAAGTATTTTTTCTTCCTGAAAGTGCACTGTAAGTTTTCAGAATGTGGAAGGCAGAATGCATGGATGCATTTTGAAAGTGTAACTTGGCCTTGTAGTCAGCGCCATCATTCTGATAGTAAAAGAGGGGCGCTCCTCCACCAAGCTTGTTTTTTAATCACCTGAATGGTGTAGCAAATATTTGTTACACCGACACTGAATGAAATGATTATGCTCTGATGAGATGTTGCATTCATTTTTTGACCTATGTTCAGCAGGCAGCTCAGTAGAGATTGTTTTAAAGATGCTGTGCCAAAAAGACTGAGGCTATGAGTTCTCTTTCCTGTCTTTGTCCAGTTATAGTTCATAGCTTTGTTTTTTTTTAAATGAAAAAAATACAAAAGAAGACAATAGATTTTTCCTTCGTGGTCATTCATAAAAAATAAATAAGCTCATTCATTATTAGAAATAGTGGAATTCAAATTGAGAATTGAGCATGTGTATCGTTGTGTCTGTCTACTTAGTCATTGTGTCAAACAATGCTAGCTTCAGAATGTGTGTGTTTGTATGTGTGTGCGCGCATGCTTGTGTGTGTGTGTGTGTTCGCATACTTTTGAGCTCCTCTGCCCTGGCTTTTGTTAATCTTGCCTTATTTGCATTATTTAGTGTAGCCCCCTTTTCTCCCCCTCTTCTCTTTTCAGTATACTTAAATACATTAATTAATACATTACATTACAGTATACACATAAAAGATAACACAATTCAGAGAAGGAAAAATATGGATATATTATAAATGTATGATTTAGTAAATTACAATGAATAAAAAAAAAGATCAAGAAATGACATCCTTCTCTCTCCCTGTCTCTCCCCCATCCGCATTCCACATTCAGAGACCAGTATGCTCAGGTGTGTGTTTGTGTGTGTGTGTGCGTCCACACATGCATTTGTTATGCGGTTATGAGGCTCAGATGTATGCCCACCCCATGTTCGACCCTGCAGTCAAACTACAGCAGGGGCTAAAAGATCCTCCACACTGACTGCTTACAAAAAGCTTGCAGGAAATAAACACACACACATACACACAATGGCTGGTCAGAAATCCTGCCGGAAACTGCACAGGGGAATTCCTGCCAGGCCAGGGCGGATTATTTTCCCCCTTACTTCCTGTTCTTCCGTTTCCCCCCCGTCTTCCCTTGCCACTTCTCAGCCTTCCTCCTCTCTGCTGCACCCTCTCATCTTCCCTCTGAGGCCATTGCTTTGACTTTTGAAGCATTTCAAAATAACTAAATCAAATTAATGGGAATACTCTGCTTTTGTTTGTCAAATATTAAAACTAAGTTTAACACATGTTTAATATTTTTGTCTATGAATTTTACATCAAGGACAGAGCCACAAGTTTACACTGTTTAAAGCCCGTTTGGATTTAATGTAGTGAAGAAACAATTAGCAGAGTGTACATTTAACAGCAAAAAACTTCACTAAAATTTAGATAAAAAAGCTCAAACATTCTCTGGTTCCAACCTTTTAATATGTTTTCTTAATTATAAATAAAAAATGTACAATTCTTAATTACTGTGTTCTCACATTTTTATTGAGAAATTAATCAATTGGTATATCAAACAGAGGGATTTGTAATGAAAATGTTAGCGACAATCCATATCAAATGCATTTTTTTAGTGATTGAGTGCAAAAATCAAGATGTGAATACCAAGAGAATAAATAATTTTGCACTTACATAGCAAGAGACAGATATAAGGAAAAATATATCTCTTTTTTAAAATAGCAGCTGCCCACTTTTTTTGAGCCTGATAACCAGCACTTGACATAGACTGAGAGGATTTCAGCTCACCATTGTATCACTCATTGCTTTGGAGTTTGTTGATAAATAGGAGTGTCCATTGTCCTCTGCCACCACTTATGTTTACCCCACACAGTTTCAAAGAACCCTCGGACATGTCAAATGATCAGGCTGCTAATGGTCAGCAACAGAAAAAGAGGGGAAAGGACACGCTGAAAGGCTTTGTCTCTGCCTGTATAATCAATTGACCTGATTGATAAGGGTGTGTCAGGGGTACATTGTGTGTGTGTTATGTTTCCCACGCCCAGTGCTTCAGGTCCTCGTGTGTGTGTGTGTGTGTGTGTGTGTGTTATCCGACCCTCTCAGTTCAGCCTCTGTCCATCAACACCTACCTCTGGAATGTTAATGAAAAACAACAAGGGAATCCTAAAGAATTTACCTCTGTTTCTCTCTCACTCTCCTTTTCTCCACTGTGCCGTCTCACTTTGTAGAGCCTCTTTCTCGATTTTTTTCTTCTCTTCATCAGCTTTTTGTTGCTGAATTTGGCAAAAGGTAGACCTTATTTTTTGAGTCTCTCTAGAAAGGTTTGTTGAAATCGATCAACAGGCGATTAGGGTTAATTAAGTCCAGAAACTCTCAATAAACTGT
>JAQNCA010000015.1:11439508-11453224 GCA_029783725.1 Acanthurus tractus
GAATTTATTCAGATCTGTGTGTGTGTGTGTGTATGTGTGTATAAATGATTGAGCTCAGAGACAAGAAAGCTTGAGATTCTTGAAGCAGTTGATTATTAAATTAATCGATTCGCTTTCCCAGGTGATTATGATCTAAATTTTGTCAGTGTCCTCATTTGTATTTTTTTTTCTTATCCCAATGAATCAGACTTATCAGTACCCTGGTGTCACTGCAAAATATGAGGGGAAATTGTGAAAATCAGGGAAATGTTCAGTGAACAAGATTTCACTGAAATTCAGAATAAAGCTTATTGATAAGATATGAAATCTGATTTGAAATTTCTCCCACACGCTTTTTTGTGGGCAAACGTGTAGATGAAGCATTATTTCTCGTGCCAGTAAAATGCATTCTTACATTAAAAATAAATTATTTGGAGATTCATGAAATAAAACAGTTTTGGCCTTTATAATATTTTATGACATGATTTTTTTTTTTAATGTAATTAAATTTTGTAGTTCACAGTTTAAATAGTTTTGCATTCAGTTTTAATTTGTATATTTAACAAGTGTGAGCGCTGTGGTGGTTAAAACTTAAAAACAATTTTTGGAGAACAGGGAACACACACACACACACACACACACACCATGTGGAAAACCTCAAACAAACAATGCAACTAATATTGGACGTAGCTAATTTTAATATGACAACTCTTTCATGTACGTTATAAAATATGTGTTACTCATCACTAAACCATTCAGAATAAGGTTAGAATAATAAATAAATCAGTTGTATTTACATTAACTTAGATGCCCCTGAACTTGAAGCCCAGAGTAGTTTTTCTCTATCTCCTGTCTTAATGCATCATTGCAGAGATATTTGAATTTGGTTGTCTGACTGTTCTTGACTCGGCAGCTGATGTTTGGTTATATCAATCTATGGCAAAAGCTACGTGCATTTTGTAAAACATGCAAACTGACAAACACCCACACACACACACACACACGCGCGCGCAGTAACAATGACCACCCTCAGTGTGGCTTTGCTCCATCTACACATTACCCTGATGTTTGAATACATACTGATTGTCTTTGGCGGTGGAAAATTCTCAGTATAACAAATATCTTTCTGTTGTCATAATTCTGTTTAGTGTTTGTCTCCATGTTCCATTTTTGAACCATGGTCAAATGACTGTAGTTTTTTCAAACAAAAAAAAAAAACCCCAACAAGCTGCAGGGCCTCAGTGTTCAGCATCACTCCTCTATTAAAATGGAAGTGTCCTACTAACAAAGAATTTGTAGCAGGTTTTAATCAAGACACATGTTCAGCTGTTAAATAACATCCATGATGCCATCCACTCCGTTTTTGGATTGGATTTAACCCTCCCTAAATAGATCACATAGATTTCCTATGGGAGTAATACCAGCTTGAGCTAATCAAGGTGGATATTTTTTAAGCTTACAGACGTAGTGAGCAGGAAGGGAGAAGGAGCAGGAAGGTCGGGCAGTGGAGGCAGTTATGCTCCAGGGGCTTAACATTATTGATCACACAGATAGGGTATGTAAGTTTTACAAGCTCAAGCTTGTGTGTTAGAGGTGTGTGTGCGTGTGTGTGCGTGTGTGTGCGTGTGTGTGCGGAGAATTTTTTTTAGGCATAATTCTTTTTCTTTGTCGTCCAAAGAAGAAGTTTTATTTCTCATCAAGAGCTATAAATAAATAAGAATCAGTTTGTTTGAAGAGCAAACTTTGCAATATTTGACAATGTTCTCAGCACTGTGAGTAAAGCACACCAGATTGTGATTATCTCAGTGATGATGGAAAACAGCTGTATCATCATGACTATATATATTTTTTTTAGTTGATTTAATTTGTTTGATAAAGGTTTTATAAATTAAGTGGTTCAGGTTTAGGGCACATAATCCTGCTTTTCACTGAAAACCAGGGATTCATTAGATTTGCAGCCAAAGGGTTTTCACCTCAAATAGGCAATTACTAAAACAAATGAGAGAAAGAGAAAATATAATATGAATAAACTTTAAATATAAAGTGTGTAAATATTTTACACATTTGTTTATAAATGACGGGTATGTTTAAAATTAGGTTTAATTTACTGGCTGCTTGAATAAAAATCAGGAAAACACCAGCTATTTAGTTTGATCCTCCAATTTAGGAATATAAATAAAAATATGAAATCATGTTATAAATTCCAGCATTCTTCATAGAGCATTGAAACAGCATTTATTGTAACTAAACCATCAATGACGTTGAATTTTGCAATTTTTTTAATATCCTTTGTATTTTTATATCATTGCCTCATTATGGATACAGATTAATCTGTATTTTTTTCTCCTGTTGCTGGCTCTGTTTTTGCACCTTCCCTTTGTGTGCAACTCTTTTCATCAACGGCGTGAGCTCAACTCTGATAAACTGTTGGTTTGGCCTCTAATCCAGCTGCTAAAAATCTTGCAGGAGCTCATGCCCCCTGAGTCACGGCAGCCTGGCTTTGGGTATCAATTTTTCTGGTGCATATTACAAAGCGTTATAAATAGTATGTAGGCCCATGTAGAGTTCGTATCTCTCTCTCTCGCTCTCCCTCTCTCTCCCTCCACCCCTCCCCTCCTGGCACAAAGATCTCTTGTTCCCCCAGTGAATGTGTGCTGCCCTGAGCCATTCAGGCTTTTGTGGGGCTGAGGGGCCCTCCAACCCCCCCCTCCACTGCAGGGGTCAAAGGGGGGCAGGGGCAGGGCTTATCCCTGGTTAGTGGGCGAGTGCAGGGGTGTGTAAAGGGAGGGAGGGGGAGAGATGGAGAGAGAGCAAAGAGATAAGAGAATAGAGCATGCGTATGGATGTGTAAAAATGGAGTTATATATTTGCTTGAAACTAGTGAATGTTTTGTATCGTAGCATTTATGATTATTTATGAGCTGAATAGAAGTGTGTGTTTTGTCGAAATTAGCGCAAAGAGAATATAAGGAAAAAATAATATATAAGGGGGGAAATTTTCAAAATGATTTTTCCTCTTCTGTTTTCTGCCCCAGTTTGTAAAAGCTTAATGTGAATTATTTGTGTCGCCAGATTTTTTTTTTTTTACGCCAGATTTTTGTTTGTGTGTGTGTGTGTGTGTGTGTGTGTGTGTGTTTCTGCGCATTAGAATTTGAGCTGATCATAATTGATGGAGTTTTTATGATCATAAAGAACCTAGATTATCTGACCGCTCTCTCTGGCAGGCTGACGTACTTAATCATGCGTTTTACATTTGTTGAGTTTATTAATCATGCATTAAATTGGCCAGTCAACAGATCTGCACCTTGTTTAAAGCTTAATTTTATATGTTCCATTATCTTAGTAAATGATACACGCACCAATATGAAAATTCAACTGTTGCCATTCCCTGTTATATTAGCAGTTTTGTCATTCCAGGGTGAAACAACTACAAAACATAATTTCGATAGTAGGAAAATAAATAGTTTAAATTCCAAGGTGGAAACATTTTGATTGACACATTGTCATAACTTAATTAAAATGAGATATTTTCAACTTGTGTTTGACAGGAGATGCCTGTATTTACAAATTAGTGCATGCACCAAAAATTAAGACCAAGGCAAGAATCTAAAGAAAAAAGGACACATTTTAGAGCTGCTACAATGTCAGTGATTTTCACTTTTTGAAATAAAAAAAAAAAATCCAGTGTTATTGAAAAATAAACAATGGTTTTGTTCTGGGTGTTCTATCGAAGAATGAGAGTGTGAGAGTGAGCTAAATCAATTATTAATTTTTCTACTTACTGCATTATTTTTCATACTTTTATAATTGTAGTCACTGTAACGTCACCTGTCAAACACTATTTCTCTATAATTATTCTTTTTTCTAATATTTGGTGTGGTATTAGTTGATGATAACATCATCTTTTATCTCTGATTTCTCCACAGGTGTTTTCTCTGGTGCAGATGGGACATCTTCGGGAACAGGAACTGTCGTTGTGGGCGGAGCCAGCTCCGAGTTGTCCCAGCAACAGCAGCCCACACCTTCACTAGCCCCTCCTTCTCCATTCACTGCCACTGCACCGCTAACCAGCACAGCTTCCACCCACGTGAGTCCAAACACACAACCTGTGTTGAAAACCCTTGGTGCCCTCCTTGCTCGCACATACATGACAATACGTGCTCATTAAACACACTCCATCACTCTTTCTTTTCTTCCACAAACACACAACCCCCTCTCTCTTCATTCAGCACCCTCTACATCTGTCATTTCACCCACATCTCTTGCATCTGTGAGCTGAAGTGCAGATAAACTGTGGGAACACAAATAAACCAAAGCACACTAATTAAACGTCTTCCGCACCAAATCTCTCAGCACTATTATTAATCCACTGCATGTTAATTATGTGTGAAATGTGTGTGTCCTGACCTTGTGTGGATTGTGTTTTCTAAGCAAGATGTTCTATTGCTGATTTTATAAGCTGCACCTGAAGAGGCTCTTTGTGAGTTAATCAGAACACTTAAATAAATTTATTAATTTTTGTCACTTTAATTTCTTTGAGAGATCTGTGGTTCTCCAGCATAATTCAGCAAATATTAACATTAATAACCTGGCTTGTATTATGGTTATAATATTTAGTGATGCAACATTATTAATGTAAATGTGCAGAAGTAGGTAGTGATAATGAGAGAGATAACAACAAAATATTTGAACCATGATTTTTCTTTACACAAAAACAGATATATGAAGTCAATCTAAAAAAAATATGTAAATATCACCAAGCTAGCTGCTATTGTCATACAAACTCACTGTTATGATTTCCATCGTGTCCCTCACTGTGGAGAAAAGAAGGGAAAAAAAACTCATGGGCAAAGCTGGGAAAGCACTCATTCACTATGCATAAGGTCAGAACGTGGATCCAGAATCCAGGCTGCATATTCCAGATTATTTCTCCCATTTTGGAACATTTTTATAATAATTGTTAAAAATTTTATGTACATAATATGAACCACATTTTTCCCATTTTCAACATATTTCCATTTCAACATCAGTTGTTGGAGCAACAGTTCAGTAGGTTTTTCCAGAACAAAATGAAATACAGTGATTTATAGGCCTACTCAAAGTGTAATATTTTTTGGTGTGTCCATTGGTTCAAATGAGCTTACATTCAAAAGTGGCAAAAGAGGCATTGACTCTGTTCTGTCAGCTTAGCCCCCTCTAGTAATCACCCCCCCCCGTTTCTCAAAAAGAAAGAAAAGAAACTCATCTTCAGTCACTGACCCCAGTGTCCGTCCTTTTCAAAATCTCCCCAAAGACCACGCTCTGTCTCTGTCCACCCAACTCCATTTTTCTCCCGTGTTCACTCACCACCTCTCTTTCTCTTCACACACACATACACACACACACACACACACACACACACACTTTCTCTCACCCTCGACCTTCCTTCTCTCTGTCCCCATCCATTTCTCTTTTTCTCCCGCCGTTGTCCTGTGATGTAATGACATCTGACAAGCACCACAGTAGGGATGGAGGGATAGATGGAAGAAGAGAGGGAGGGATGGATCGTGTGTGTATGTGTGTATGTGGGTGTGCGTGTGTGTGTGTGTGTGTGTGTGTGTGTGAGAGAGAGAGAGAGAGAGTGTGTGTGAGTGTTTGGGGTACAATGAGTACATTACAATTCAGTGGCTTGGCCTTCATCTTGCCCTGCTCCTCTCTGTTCAGCACATATTATAGGGGACAGGAGGCCCGAGGAAGCACAGGATATCACGCCTCTTTGCAGCACGTATAGATGACTTTAGGCTCTGTGTGTGTGTGTGTGTGAGTGCATGTGCTTGTGCGTGTGTGTGCACGGCCAAAAGCCAAGGCGAGGAAGACATTCACAGAGGAGGGATTTCTCTTATTCCCTTTATTTCCTTCAGTTGCCTCAGTTTGTTAAAAACAATCTGAATGTGTTGTGTGTTAGTGTGTGTAATGTGTGTTAGCTTCAGTAAAATACGAGGCTCTGGGCACATGGGACACATACATACAAACACTCCAAATCAAAGCTGTGGAAATTACGCAACTATAAAAGTATGCCAACAACAGGCTTCCCCTAGTGTGTGTGTGTGTATGTGAGTGAGTGACAGAGACCATTTGCTATTTTCAGTCCGCTAGCAGACTCCCGGCCTACTGTTATTGGCTATCAGCCCAGGACAGAGAAAGGGAGTACGAGAGAGACTTTGAATGAAAAATGAATGAAAATGAAAAATGAATGTTGATGGGAAAGGGGGCAGGATTATGGCATTGAGAGGGTGGAGGAGGAGGAGGAGAAGAAGGAGGAGGAGGAGGAGGGAGGACTAGAAAGAAATCTGGAGTCATTTCAGTCGAGGAAAATGCACAGAGGGTACAAGTTCTCTCTGCAGATTTAACATTTACCAGTGGTGGGAGTTTCCAGGATGTTTTCCAGATTTTGTTGTTTTAGACAAACTACTTCCATGAATTCATAATAGTAAATTATGACTTCCTAGATTTTTTTTGTTTTTCCAGGCTGTGCCCCAAATTTCATCAAATACATAAAAATGAATTAACAAACAACGGATGAGACGTATAGGCAAGGAAATCTGCACAAATGCAGGATCTGAATGTACTTGCTCTTGTGTTTGTTTGTTTTTTCATAAAATTGCACCCCTACATTTTTGGTCTAATATATAAATTAAATAAACTCACAAAATGTCAAGACAGGAGCACCTTACACCTGTTTTGCCTAACTGAGTTGAAAAATACAACTGCACACCCTCTGAAATTTCTCTCTTTCTCTCTTAAGCTAAATTACCTTGTTAGCTTGTCAGTAGACAGAAACAAAATAAATCTTAATAAAACTGTTTTAATTAGCTGTCAGTTAGTTTTGATTCACTTTCACAACAATTAACAACAGATACAGAACAGACAACAAAAATCACTTATGAAACAACTGGCAATGGACTCAACCAACCCTAAGGAATATGTGAGAATTTAACTTTAGCTTGTGGTAATATTCTTAAAATTGCACTCAGAGTAAAGTTTATCCACCACACAGATAACCAACAGATTTAAGTGTGTTAGATTTGACCTCTAAAAGGAAACTTTGGTTCTGGTTGTGTATTTTCAGAAAGTTTTTTTATTACCAAAAATCTTTCAGATTAATTTATTTCCTAAATATATTAATTTCCTCTATTAATTATGAAATTGTATTTCAGCACCTTTTTTCCTTTAATTTTGCTGAAGAAAAATCTCCTTGAGCCTTGAAGCTTGCCTTAAAAGACAACACGTCTCACATCAAGACAAATTCTGGCAATACTTCCTCAGATTTTAATAGTTTTCTGCAGTGTCACAGGCACGGGTCATTGCTTTTCCCTGTGCTCTTCTGCAACCAAAACAGTCAGCCATTTTGTTCTTGTAGATAGACCTGATTCCCATTCTGATGCTCCACCCTCGCACTCCACCCTCGAACCCCACCCCACCCTTCCCTCCACGGTCCTTATTTGGGAAATGCCTTAATTGGATTAAACTCCATGCATCAGAAACACTTTGTCAGCGTGTCAGCGTACTGTCAGGGTGTCGAGGCTCTCTTAGTCTCGTGTGTATATGGGTGTGTAACTAAATAATGAGTTGTGGATTCATAGTACAGAGTTACTCTGCTTTTGTAATGAAAGACATCGTGGAAGAATAATTGATATAAATTGGAAAAGAGATTAATCAACAAAACCTTTGATAGCAGTGAATCCTACAGGTCATTTATCAAGCAAAATTGCAGATCTGCTGGTTTCTGTCACCAAAAAAGAAATGTTTAACTTTTCATGCATTTGTTTATTTTTTGTGTGTCGTCTAGTTCTATTAATTTGTCCTTTGCCTTGTTGGGCTCTAGAAAGTTGTAACAGGCATTTTTCCCATTTTTTGATGTGTGATAGACTTAACTATTAATTTCAAAATAAAAAAATAAATAACTGTGATGTGTATAGAGTGATAATGAATCAGTCTGATTATGGTTTTATTCATCATGAATTGAAATTGAATTGATTCTAATTGAATTTTTGAAACTCTTAATAGATTTTTATTTCTGTAAAACTGCTTAACATTTTAAGCTCTCATAGAGGCAGCTAAGTGTTTAAGAATTGATTTAATGCTAATTTTACAAGATTTTTAAACCTTCTAATAGTCAAGCAGTGAGCATACTGTATTACTGCACCGTGTGGGGACCTGTTTCAACATCAGGTATCCAGTGATGGAGAAAATGACCAAAAGACATCTCAAAACCTGCCTGTTCAGTGATTTTTTTTTTCCTGAGATTTCACTGTGAAACATGGCCTCTTGTGGCTCATTCCCATTTGTATCTGTCTCTTTGTCCCCAGGTGAGTGGTCTGCCAGGGTCCGTCTTCAACCTTGCTCCTTCCCACATGTTTGGCAACAGACTGAACCCCAACTCGGCCATGGCGGCACTCATAGCCCAGTCTGAGGCCTCACCAGCAGGTACGGCAGCAATCCTAATGTGGCAACGTGTGTGTATGTTAGAGAGAGAAAGAGAGGGAGATAATGGATAGGTCACGCCCCCTCTGTCCCACAGAGGGGTCAAGGGTCAGCACTCGTGATATTTTCAAACTCCTCCCACTCAGCTCTGGTTGCACACCAGGGTTGTTCCGTCTCTCTCTCTCTCTCTCTCTCTCTGTCACACACACACACACAAACAAATACAACACTGAATTCAGACACATATAATTCACATGTAAATCATTGAATTCTGTGGTCGGTGTAAGAGAAAGAGGAGGCTTGTGTCGAGGTGGTGCTGTGACAGAGGAGCAAAGAAGGCCGTTAGCTGCCTTCAGGGAGCTCCTACAGCAGGAGAGAGGTGGTTTGTTGTCTGTCCAGTGCAGAAGAGCTAATGAGGGGTAAGACATGGCTTTAGTAATCAGAGTAGCTATTTCCTGATAGAAGACATCTGGTTGAACAGAGAGGAGAGAAGAAAGAGAAAAGAAAGGAATGGAGGAGAGAGTTGAGGAGGTGGAGGAGGTGTAAGGTAGGTAGCTCCTGCTGCCGGTCAGCAGTCATCAGAGTCAGATCCACCCTGACCTGCAGGTCAACTTACTAATCAGCCTGAATGACAGGAGGCCACGGGGCTGAGTGTGTGTGTGTGTGTGTAACAGATAGAGACTAGGGGGTGTGTGTGTGTGGACACAAGTAAGCTTTGTGCTCCTTGAAACAAAACACGAAAAGTTTCATGGCATTGGAAGCATTTAATCAACTTTATCAGAAAAATATGAGATTTTATGTCCCATTTATTTATAAACTGAGTACAATTATTGATTTGTGTGAGCTTTCACATTGCGGGGAATTAGTGTTCTGATAAATCACATTTTGTTTGTAAGTAGTATTTAAACTACAACTTTTAGAAGTTTGGTGATTTCAGCTTTCAGATCTGAAGATCATCCTCTTTTATTGCTGTTTACGTAACTAGTGTCAATAACGATGCCAGAGTCTGTCAGCTGATGTCCTTACCAGTCACTTCAGACAGACAGTCAAAAGCAAAAAAGTTATTCAGTTGGTAGTTGTATCAAATCCTCACATTTAAAAGGTTGAAACCAGAGAATTTTTTGCATTTGGCTTAAAAAAAACAGATAAAATAATTGATCCACTGTTCAAATAGTTGCTGATTTATTTTCAGCTGATTCACTAATCCATTAATTAATTTAATTAAATCTCCAATCAGTGATGAAAATGATTGTTTTGCAGCCTTTCTGATCATTCCCTTGGGATTTTTCCTTACGGTTAAGTCAAACACAGTCATGTACAGGATCAGTATAGAGCTACACAAGCGTGAAGCTCTATTTGTGAACCAGTAAGGGTCATGTGAGCGCAAACATGCAAGGTGTGCACGTGTTTGTATGCATGCAGGCTGTTTACTTTGGCAGCCGCTTCTCTTTGCTTTGAGTGTCTGGAGGGAGGTGCCAGGACAGAAGGGGTAACGAGAGAAAAAGGACTTGAAGAAGACGGCGAGCGAAGGGACTAGAGTGGTGACCTGGTGGGGGTAAAAGCAGCGATTGACTGTCTTAAGTAGAGGGGAGTTTGTGTGAGTGTGTAAATGCAAAAGTGTGCGTTTGCATGTGTGTGCATGTGTGATTCATTACTGAAAATGAAAGGAAGCGTCTGGCCAGGGGCCCAGAGGGAGGAGGTGGAGGCTCTTACAGAAGGTAGAGGGAGAAAGAGAGACGAACACGCGTTTAAATGAAGACTGATGTAAAGGAGAGACAAAGTTTTGAAGGTTGTAGATCCACAAGTATTAAATATGTCCACAATGTGCTTTCTTAATTTTGAAATGCATGCTGTCCTCTTTGTTTTCTAACCCAAAGGATTTAGAGTAGATAAATCTGAGAGTAGCTGTGATGTTTTTTGGTGTGGAGGAGGACAGCAGAGCTGATAGAAAATGATGCACTGTAAGCCTGCTCAGGGCCTGAGTGACAGTAAAGTTTAACCCTTTGAATTTGTCCACATTAGCTACTTTCTCATTGTTTGGGTTCCCATGGACCCCACTGCTCTATGTGTGAAAACAATAATAGCAATAATTAATTAATCAACCAAATTGTTCCTTTAAATCCTGCAAGAACAATTTTTTTTTTCCAACAAAACAGTCCTTCAGACAAGGGCTGTGGTGATATCAGATTTTCACTACATGATGTTCAGGGCCTGAATAACTGTCAGTAACAATATTATCACATTATCTGAAGAAAAATTGTGGAAAAAAAAAACTATCAGTCTACTTTATTGTCTGTTTTGTCGCTTGGCAGATAAATTTCTCTAGAAACGTAAGGATTACACTGGTGAATTCTTATTTTTTATGACGGGTGGCAACTAGCGTGAAGAAGCATTACCACCACATACAATGACAAAGCATGAATGGAAAGAGGCGCTGCATTTATCACATGGAATTATCATAATGAGTATGAGCACATGTATGTATTAACACAATCAAATGCAAATATTCACTGTTAGAAATCATTGTCATCATCAGTACATGTATATCACGAGCGCAGCACATGATCCTGCATTGTTTGGCATATTAGACCTTGTTATAAGGACTTTGGAGCTGTGTCAGTGATTATCAACACCAGTTACAGGTTAAGTGCGTGTAGTATTTCTTTGCGTCCTTATTTTTAAAAGCTGGATAAATTGGTGCACAGTTACAAAAAATCACAGTTACAAGGAATTTTCCCAATTTCTCAGTAGAAGTTATTAAGCTTCAGGTTTGACAAGATATATGTATATATAAGCTGCAATCAAATACGCTTCTGCTTTTTTGTTGCCTGCCAGCAGAAATAGGAAAGAAAATGTAAATGAGAAGGATAACATCCCAAGTTAACTGTGTTTTTGTGATCGCAGAGAGCAGTAGGCCCTCAGCAGGTTTGTCCTGAGTCGACTCTGCAGAATAAAACAGGTTGATGGTCTCAGTTTTTACCAGATGTTGTGACGTACGTTTTTTGTTGTTTAACCATCAAAATAGAATGAAAAACAGATTTAGCATTTTGATATTTCTGAAGAGATTTTCGTAATGAAAATGCCATGTGTATGCATGTTGTGTACACAAATAAAGTGTTCACAACTTTAGCCAGCCAAGTGTGGACTTGGTCTAGGATGTACAATTGATTTTTTTGTGTGTGTGTGTGTGTGTGTGTGTGTGTGTGTAGATCAGGAGGTGGGAGACGGCGGCGTCGGCGCTCAGGGCTTCTCCATAAGAGCTTCTCCGAAGACCACCCCGCGGTGAGTACGCACACACACACATGCACAGATGCCCCCCTCACCCATTCCTCCCCATTTACATTCCTCACTGCCCCCCTTCACCCATCCCCCCTCTCTGCTTTTCCCTCCGCTGGCCCCTCGTCTCCTCTCTCTTCCTCTCATTCCTCACAAACACACATGCACACTCTCCCTTTCGCTCTTGCCCCTACAGGCAATTCTCGTTCTCTCAGCCAACGATAACTTGTGTTTTTGAAGGTGGTAACCATCCTTCAACCCCAGTTAGATATATATATTTTTACTGTGTTTAATCACACATGGAAGGAGGACAGTCTGATGATATCCTGCATCTCCTTCATTTGGGAACATTTGCATGGATCTGTCAGGATGGGAATATTGATGGTGTAATTCCATTTTTGTTTGTTTCCAATTCTTTGTGGGATGGATAATTTGACTTGATGAGGTTTGTTGCAAATTTTATAAATCTTTTGAACATAACCGTGCCTGTATTATTAATGTCTTTAATTTAGATTTAACTTAGAAAACAAAATTCTTGACAGGCAGGCATTTGATTAAAATGAAAATGTTCTGATGGATAAAATGCTTAAGCTGTACAGTTTAATGTCATTTTAGATACCTTGAAGATTTTTGTAGTTTTGCACCACAAATAAATTCTTTTTTTTTTTTTGAAGAAATGTTGTGACATTGACACTCATATTAAAGGTGTGTTTACCTCTGCAGTGTGATTTCCAAAGGAAAAGTGGACAGTGTTGACATGACCTCCCTACTTTTTCCCCACATTAAGCCCTTCTCATTTCTGTCGTCCTCACTCTCCTGCTGTCCCTCATTTCCCTTCTTTCATACTCAACAGATTATCTGAGCGCACACATGAAGATTTATCACATCAAGACAGTCCACTTCCCTCTTTCTGTCTCTCTTGCATGTCCTCTTTCTTCCTCTTTCTCACTCTCTCACACACACTCACTCGCACGTACACACTCACACAGAAAGCCTGGCCCCTTTTCATTAGAGGCCACTGTAACAACAAATTGATGTAGTTTTATAGCCAGCAGTGTCTATGTTTGTCTGACGTTTATGTTGGGTCGTTAATCTCCCCATTGACCTCTTTATCTCTCCTTTTCTACCCTTGCTCACTCACTCTCTTCCCCTCTCTCTCTCTCTCTCTCACTCTCTTTCTCTCTCCCTCTCTCCCTTCTTCCAGCTCTCCCATTGGTGGCCTACAGATCCGCTATGACTCCTCGGGGTCGTTGCCGGGGCCGGGGCTGGGGTTGCTAGGTGCGGGGGCAGGCGGCGGAGAGACGGTGCCCCCGGTGGCCACCAGCATAGAGCAGCTCCTGGAGAGGCAGTGGAACGAGGGGCAGAACTTCCTGCTGCAGCAGGGAGCACAGGGAGACGGTGAGAGGACACACACACACTAACACACACCTGAAGACTCACGAAATGTTGTAACTCGCACATGGCTGGGTATCATATGATATTTTTAGAAATTGTTAATAATACAATAACTAACTCTTTACTCTGATAACAAAGCAATTATATTATGATCTTTTCTGATCCTTTCTCAATAGAAAGGTTCTCAAAAATTCTTTCACTAGAGCTTGTCATTATTTCCACCTTTTCCCTCTTTGCCATTTGCTCTGTGTCTCGTCTGTCTCTTCGGTCACTATCTCACCTCATCTGTTTTGTAGCATCTGTCACTATCTGCCTATCTGAGCATCCCTTCAGGGATCTATAAAGTAAAAATAAAAAAGAGAAAACAGCCTAGTTGTTTGAAAGGTCATCCTTCATCTGGACGAGTCAATTTTGAGTCTGTGTTGCCAAATCTTCCTCCTCCTCCTCCTCCTCCTCTGAGTTGTCCTTGAGCTCTATGCTGAGTCAGCACAGGCACCAGGGTCACTGTTTTGTAGCTGATCTTGACCTTTGACCCTTGGAGTATATCTGAGTAATCAGTCACTGGGTTGCATGGCTGTGCCCTTAAAGAGAGTTGCTGTAGTTG
>JAQNCA010000015.1:11496512-11508542 GCA_029783725.1 Acanthurus tractus
TAATAATTATTATGTCATATAAAATACTGTAACATAATATATAATATCTTCTCTGTGTGTTTAAGTCTTCTGGACTGAAAAAATTTATTTTTTTTTTTTTTTACAATATTCATCTCAGAAGTAACTAATAAATATTTCATGTTGCCCATAGTTCCCTATTTTATAAAATTATCACAAAATAGGGTGTTTTAAATATTTCTATTTCATTTTGGTTGTGCAATTTATCAACTTGATACAATAACTGTATTTTCCAAATATTAAAAAAAAAAATCAAAAAAAAAAAACAAAACTGGAACATCAGTGGAGGAAAAAGAATTGGATTCTTTAGATCCACAAATATTAATGTATTTTTTATTTTAAATATGTTTTCTTTGTGACGGTAATCCAGTCTTTTCTTTTGCTTTGTTTTTGGCTCATGAGAATCATTAATAACCCAGAGCTGTAAAGTTATTAATGTTTACCCTTGTCTCATTGTGTGCAGACTGGGAGGAGCAGTGGGGGACAAGTCATCTAAAGATCAGGTGATGCAAATTGTTTTCCTTTTTAAGGATCATTTGGAGCAGTATAAGAATGAAGCACGTACTGTAGACTCCTTTTCCAGGGCTGGATATTTTGTTTTCCACCCATGTTGTGAAATATTTTGATACATTTTGTATCAGACTATATCATCAGCTACATTGATTTGGTGAATCGCAGTATTTTCCTGGTTTTAAGGTGGACCGGGCTGTATTCATTCAGATGGATGTCTGCAAATATAGTGAAATATGTATAATTAATGGATGCTTACATGTTTGCAGGTGGCTAACAAAAGATACCTTCAGTGTCCAGCAGCCATGACAGTCATGCATCTGAGGAAGTTTCTGCGCAGCAAAATGGACATCCCAAGCACCTACCAGGTTTCCCTCTGCTGATTATTTTTTCTTTTTTTGTCTTATAGAAATTTAAATTTAAACTACCTGAGTATAAATCTGTCCAGCCGAGAGAATGATCTTTATTTCATTGTGCCCAAATGTGACAATGTTAATTGTTTCATACAATTTATTTTAATCTACTCCTTTTTTTTTCCTCTCTAGGTTGAAGTCATGTATGAAGACGAACCTCTGAAAGATTACTACACGTTAATGGATATAGCATATATCTACACTTGGAGAAGAGTAAGAGATCTTTCCGGACAAAATGCACTTTATTTCAACTGGTTTTTCTCCGCAGTGTTTTGTTATCGACAGTCTCACATCATAAATATGGTTATTTTGCCGGTTTATAAATGGTATCTATGAAAGTATTGACAATTTTCATTTCATCTAAGGTCAAAATCATTTTATTATTGTCCATGTCACCACCGTGAAGTAATTCGTTAAAAATGCAGTGTTCAAAAAATAGAGTATATTTAAGAAAACTCGTGTTCATCTTTAAATTCGTGTATTTATTTATTTATTTTACTAAATAATAGTTAGTATACCGTTGATACTATTCGCTTCAAATTCATCAATGTTTACCGTGGTTCAGGAAAATGGCCGCTTGTTAAATATGTTTTTTGTACTGGTGCAAACTGATGTGGTCAGTATTGAATACATATTTATTTTATTTTTTAATCATTAAATAGACACAAGTGTTTCTGTAAGATGTTTACCTTACACTTTTTATGTGGCTCATGTTAAGTTTACACTGAGGACTGGAAAAATTCAGCTGATCTGAAATTATATTAGATTTTATTTCCCAAGAAACTAGGGGAAAGTGCTGCATCTACGCTTCAGGATAATATTCGAACGTTAAAATGTGTTTCGCATGTATTTCAGTATAAAATCTGCATATTTTTTTACTTGGCCATGGATGAAGGTTTTGGTATAAAGACACAAATGCATTAAGTCGTGAATCCTGTTGAATTTAGGCTGCTTCTTTCATCCTTTAACAGTGTAGAGAGTATGTATGATATACATTTGTATTTTATAATAAACTGGTAGATTCATATTACCGTGACAGTGTTTAATAGGTCTCCCTCTTTGTTCGGTGCTCCTCCTCAGAACGGCCCTTTGCCGCTGAAGTACAGAGTCCGACCCAACTGTAAGAAGATGAAGGTGAGCCACGCGCAGCAGGAGGGACAGAACAGCGCGAGCAGATCCGGTCCAGAGAGTGATTCTGCCAGCGACAAAGCCGGGAGTCCCGCCGGGGCTCCGTCTACGTCATCGTCACTGCCGAGCCCCGGCACGCCTGCGCAGTCCCCAAACCCGCAGCTCCCCCACGGCCCCAACAACGTCAACGGGACCTCGGCCACCGCCCCTCCGACCCCCAATCGGCCCTTCACTCAGTTCGGCAGCGGTGGCAGCGGTGGCAGCAAGCACCGGAAGGTTTCTCTGAACGGCTCGTCGACCTCTTCCGGATGACGCGGGGCTCCGGACCGAACCGGACCAGCCAACGCCAGACATCCGCTCAGCTAATACTGTTTTCATGCCAACGTAGTTCCATTGTGTAGACAATGTTCTCTCTCTTTCTCTCTCCATTTGTTGTTCTAAATATTATGGCATCATATGTAAGTTTAAACGTAGTGGAATCAGAGACATTTCAAAATAAAAGGAATGAGGAAGTTGGGGTGGGAGTTTTTTGAGTATGAAAGCGGATTTTGATGTTGACAAAAAACCCCCGAAAAGTTGGAAAGGAGAAGGACAAGCATTTATCCCCTTTTTAAAGCTACATCTTTATTTTACAGAGGCGACGGAAGATATAGACTTATATTTTCTTTTTTTAATGAAACGTGTTCATCATGATTATTTCATGTGTGTTGATATTTTGAAACTGTCAGTTTAAACATGCATGCTCATGATAACATTTTTTGTTTTGTTTTATGAAAGAGGATTCTGCGTGTTTACCCTACAAGTCTCATTTTGACGGGTTTTTGGAAGTGTTTTTGAAAGCATCGATTTTTGCTCCGAGGAAAGGAAAATTAAGTTTGTGTAGCGCTGCTGGCTTCACGGAAAAAAAATGCCTCTGAAGAAAAAAAAACAACTTAAAAATTGCCTTTTACTGGAAAACAACAGTTTCTTGTAGCTGCAGTGGAACCGGATTGCTTATGCTCCACGTCTTTAACACGTTATAAGCAGTTTTAGAGAATCCACGTGTAAATAGAAACAAAATGCATATTTAATCAGCGATGTTATTCTTTTATTCCCCTTTGTTCTGAGGGAATGACTTGGGCTCCTGTTCAGCTCCATTTCATGCTCACTGACAGATGTTTTGATGTCTCCCGTGTTTTCCGTATTTGTATCGCTCGATTGTAAGGACAACCTATTGTATTGTTACTGTTGCACAGTATAAAACATCTAAATAAAACATTTTACACTTATGGAAGAAGCAGTTCTGTCTTTTTAACAGAGGGGCGACGGGGCTCATCAGTCACGCTGCCTCCTTAAATAAAGGAATAATACAGATGGGCAGCAGGGATGTAGATAACTCAGTTAAGGAGGCCAGCTCTCAGCAGCGAGAAGGAGGCGATCTGGTCTGTGATTCAATCATGTTTCTCAACACATCCAATGGAGAAAGAAACCTTTGGATTTTATGTGTGTCGATGATTTATTACCAATTATTGTATTTTACTATAATAAAATACGGTTTACATGTATTAACCTACTATTTTATAATGAAGAATTGCTTGTGCGCTTTTAAATTCACAGGTAGTCTAACTGGCGTTTGCTATTTATAAAATCTTTGGATTTTTACAGGCCTACTTGATGCAAAAAGTCCTATTAAATCAAAACTTTCATAATTAAATAGGCTATATGTTTATATTTATTTACGTTCCAAATTTCAAAATGAAATGTAAAAAATATATCAAGAAACATAACAAAATAGATGTTTAAATCGTTCATCTATGCGGCTCAAAAAGACTTTTTGATGAAATGTAGCTTTCCAATAATATTTCATTCATGCGAATGGGTTAATCAGGCGAGCAGCAAGACTTAAGAATATATCAAACTGCATGAAGCAAAGAGGATTCATGCTATGTCATCAGATAGGTGAGAACATTTTATTTCATAACTACTATTCCATAGAACAGCTTCATTACGTCAAAACACTGAATCATTAAATGAGACTTCTTAGTATTTAATACACAGATATCTGCTTTGGGGGCTTAATTTAATTGATACCTCAATAAATCTCAATTAGCACAATATGACAATTATCAATCCGCGAGCAAAATAAATTACTTTAAACGGAATCCACAACAATATGCGTTTAGGATGAACCTCATGTAGAAAAACAAACAATAAAATAAACACAAATCATGAGAATAACTGATGACGTGTTTAATGTGTCTTTCTTTAAACTACTTTTGGTTAGTTGTACGTATACACGAACTTTGTACGCTTTGTAGGCCCAAATATGAGACACGTCAGGCAATTTATCGAAACAAAACAAAAACATAACAACAACAAAACAACAACAACAACAACAACAAAATCGATGCTGTTCCACCTGAATCTGCTCATCTAAAATAGTGTAAATCTCACAGAGCCTTTCAAAAACAGAAGGATGCAGAGTTGTGTCTGGTTGAAGCTAATTTTTTTTCATGCTTTAATTTTGAGTAATTTCTTAATATTATTGTAGCTACCTTCATGTTTCTCTCATTTTACACTTTTTGGCAGTTGTGGAAGTTTCCTGAGTGGCAATATCACGATGTAAAAATTCGCAACTAAAAGCCCTGATTTAAGCCTTTCTGAATTAAAAGTATGTAAGTGTCATTAACTGAACAGAATTCAAAAACAAGTAGCCTGCTCTGAAGAAACACGGTCCCTGTCATGTCTTTATATGGTGCTTATGGATTGTTATTATTGCTGCTTTAATATGAATGTTGCATTTTACTGCTGTTGATATTTGAGATTGAACTTATTTGAACAACTTGATAGAGCCGACTGTTAGCTGGTTTATTCTAAAGCAACATATCATGTTCCATGAGATAAAAAGCCCACGACATAAGATGTTTAGAGCGTTGTTATCCTGTGGTTTCTCTAAATTGCCCTGTTTTCAGTTGTGTGACAATACGTGCCACCTGATCTAAGAATATTTTAGATTATCTTTTTTCTCTGAAGAAGTGGGGGAAATTTTCTCAACACCAAAGAAAACTTTAAACCCGCGAAATAAAGATTTTTGTTAAACGTATCGGAGAATAAATAAATAAATAAAATTTTTAAAAAATAAATCAACACATTTGGGAAAGCAGAATTTTAACTGTTTTGAAAGGGCATACATAAATTAATTTAAAAGTAACAAGTAACTCAACCTTCCGCACATGTACTAGTTGACTAAAAAATACAATATTTCCATTGAAGGTGTTGTGGAGTAACAGTAGGCTATAAAATTTAAAAAATGAAAGCAGTTAAGTACAGACATCCTCCCTCGATTTGTATTTTACTCAAAGAGATTACAACAGGCTACTGGAGTAACTGTAATTGTACTCAGTTACATCCCGCACAGCAACGACCGAGAGAGAGAGAGAGAGAGAAAGAAAGAGAGAGAGAGAATATAATATTTTATATAGTAATAGTAATAAAATATAAGTAGTAATAAAAAGTTGAATGTTTATTTAGTCCATATTTTACCTCTAAGCGCGGTTTACAAAGTGTTTGTGAAAATAAGAAGAGCTCCTCTGTGCGGGTCATTTGAGGACACGCTCCTGACCAAGCGGGCTGAAGTTACAGAGAAGAGGGAAACTCTTTCATCATGAAATGTTCAGCGCCACACAGCGCAGACTAAAAGCAACTTATACTTAAAGATTTGTAGTTTGAATGTTGAAACATCAACGGTGCTTGGATTTCGCAGCTGAGTTTCCCTTCAAATCGAAGTTCATAAGGCTATTTTGCAAGTGCGATACATTTCCGTTGTTGTCTTGCAGCGGGAACGAAAGGACCAGCGTGAAAAGAGACGAAGAAGCGGCACAGAGCTCTCACACGCAGCGCGTTTCCGGAAAACCGCAAACGCTTGTCGAGTTGCGAGCAGATTCAGAGAGTGACTCATCTTTGTAGTGGACGATCTTTGGCCAGAGAGCGAGAGCGCTCTGTTTCCTGTCCGTAACCACGGCAACACTCAACAACAACAGCACCTATAACCCAAACCTGGAGACGGCCAGGAAAAACGCGAAACTTGTGAAAAAGTCTGCTCTGTTTTTAGGGAAACGAGTGAAAATCGATCTTGTAAAAAAGAGGCTTTTCCCATCAGACTAACAATGACACATCGACAGATCATTCAGGGTGAGATTCGTGAGCTGTTTTGATTTGGAAGCGCGAGATTCAGTCAGAAGTCAAACCATTTCTAAGTCTGTTTTTTTGTGCTTTGCAGTTTTCGAGCAGTATCAGAAATCAAGGATGCAGTTTGTGCAAACTGTTGCTGATCTGGCATCCCGACCGCAAAACATAGAAATCCTACAAAATGCTGGTAAGAAATATGATGAAAATACTATGTTAGCTCTTGCCGCCGCTCCCAGTTTACTCTTCATTCCTGTCCTCTCCTCTGCAGGTGTGATGGCCATGCTGCGGCCCCTGATGTTGGATGTGGTTCCCAGCATCCAGCAGACGGCAGCTCTGGCTCTGGGCCGCCTGGCAGACCACAGTGACGACCTGGCAGAGGCCGTGGTAAAGGAAGAGATCCTGCCTCAGCTGGTCCACTCTCTGGCCTCGCAAAATGTCAGTATTTCATCAACTGACCATGGGAAACAAATGCAAGTTTGATGCAGCCATTACTCAGTGTCTACCTTTCTGAGGCTAGTGTGTGTGAGAGAGAGAGAGGGAGAGAGAAAGAGAGATAAAGAAAAAAGAGAGGGGAAAGAGACAGACAGAGACCCCTCAGGACCTCAGGGTCAACCCCTTGAATGTAAGAGTGTGTTTTGGGCTACACTGGCAGTTTGCCTGGGGGCTACTTCAAAACCTAAGAGCCCTTTACCACGAGAGCAACCAGGCTTTTGTTTTCTCTCTCTCAGCCCACTCAGAGGCTTCGAATGGAGGGAGACATGGTTGAGTTCCTCTTATTAATGAAACATTGCAGTCTTATGTAATGAACTTAAAAAAGGAGACTATTAAGTTGATAATCTCAGACATTTTGTGTCAGATGACAAAAATTCAGTGTTTGCTACAGAATCATACTGAACTATTGGTTAAGTTTCCATTAAAACCTAATTTAAAAAATTACAGTTTAAGAAGGCTTTTATCTGAGAGGAGGGTGACCTGCCACAAAGATAGCCTGTTGGTGACCCAAATTTAGTCAACTCCAAAAAATATACTGAACAATGTTCAGTATATTTATTCGTATATTTATTATTTATTCATCTGCTGATTACCTCATGTCTGAACATATTTTTTTATGACCACTCTTTGAGAGTTAGATTTCTCTACAGTCTTACTGACCCAAATCCCAAATTTATATATGTTATGTAATAACTTCCTCTATTTGCAAATGATGTTTTTGGCAAAAGAAATAAAGAAGTTAAGTTTTTAAAGTTATGGAAGTATGTAATTTAAAACACATTCCCTTAGTAGGTGTAATAGTTTCTTATGGTCATTTGTATATTTTGTCATCTTTCTCAAATGGGAAAAAAGCCCAGTGTAACAACTTAAATAACTTAATGTTGATTGGATTTTCAGATCAGAGGAAATGAAAAAATATTTATTATGGAAAAAAAATGCTTGATTTGATAATTTTTCCTATTTTTTGAAATTTTTTATACATACAGCATGAAATAGGAACCCATTATGAGACATTAAAGCCAACAATTTAACTGTGGAGGGAAAACACTGAATCACAGTGCATGTTTAAGTCACTAATTATTTAAAGACAAACTATATATGCAAAAATTAATATCACTGCAGACTTAACATGGAGGTTTGTCATCAATTTATTAAACAATATAGGCCAACTGATAGAAGTCTACTATAGATTTAATTTTTAATTCAGGCCCTGACAGTTGATGTGTGTATCTTTGTGTGTTTGTGCGTAGAGGTTCTACAAGAAGGCAGCAGCGTTTGTGCTCCGTGCCGTTGCCAAACACTCCCCCGAGCTGTCGCAGGCTGTGGTGGCCTGTGGGGGAGTTGATGCTCTGGTCCTCTGCCTGGAGGAGTTTGACCCCGGGGTGAAGGAGGCTGCTGCCTGGGCTCTGGGCTTTATCGCCCGACACAACGCATGTAAGAAAGGCACACTGTCATGCTTAGATCTCTGTGATCTTCCTCCCCCCCTTCCATTACCTTTATGCCTCTGTTTTTCCCACCTTGTTCCATCACTGTGCAGCGTTGTCTCAGTCGGTGGTGGATGCGGGTGCTGTTCCCCTGCTTGTGTTGTGTCTTTTGGAGCCTGAGATGGCCCTCAAACGCATCGCGGCTTCCACCCTCAGTGACATTTCCAAACACACACCAGAGCTGGCCCACACTGTAGTGGACAGTGGTGCCATCGCACATCTGGCACAGATGATCCTCAGTCCAGACGCCAAACTCAAGGTAGGACGGCCTCATTTTAAAAAGCTGCTGGTGTCACTTAGCTGACCATGTATGATGGTAAACATGAACGATGCTCCTTTTGTGATGATTTTTTAGAAACACATCACAAGAACTGATCATTTTTTTAAATCAAGATTATTTTCTACGATAAATGTTAGAAGCCTTATGACAGTGTTTGCCAAGTTAGATCAAATTAAAATGTGCTAAATTTTCATTTTTTTAAGTTTTTGGTTCCCTCTTTTGTTATGATTATTGCAGCTTTCAGTTTTTTTTTTTTAAATAGATACAATATAAATGCAGTCTTTAATGCTTTCCCCTCTATTACATCTCCCCTGTCAAATTAAAAATCATATAATATAATATTACTTCACAGAATCATTCTAAAAAGACCCTTTGCAGATTTGTAAAATTCTTATTTTAAAACCTGCACCCATGCACTCACTTTACATGAATTTATGTTTTTTTCTCTCTATGGTTGGACTCTGTCTCATGCGGTGTTCTTTGTCCACATATTTGTTCTCTTTTCCCTTTATTTTCCTTTTCGACGAATCTCTTAAACAGGCTAACTTTCATGTAATATGTTGTGAATTTATTTAAACTTTACTAATGATTTCGAAAACATGTCTTCAACACTGATAAAAAAAAACAAAAAACACACAGTTAAATGATTTTTTGGTTCAAGTAGGACATTCTACAGCACGGTTTTAAAATTGAAACACTTTGCACTTTGCCATTGTAGTATCTCAACCTTTCTAAGGAAATTATATAGATTATCAGTAATATGAAAATTAGCAAAAAGGTGGTTGAATAGACACTTTACAGATCCTGCCAGCAACACAATCATGCTCTTTAGACTTGTAAAAACTTTTTTAAAAAGACACATTTTTGAGCAAAATGTAGCAGCTATTCTTAAGAAAATATTGGGAAATTCCATTTGTTTTTCATTTTGACAACTAGACAAAATATTAAATACTAACTTTGATATGCATATTTGTAGAAAACGACACTTCATTAAACTAAGTCAAAATAATGCATGATTCCAGTGCTTGCTAATGTTTTACAAAAAACAGCGGCATTTCACTAGAAATGTACAACATAAAGCTGTCATTGAATTGGCAAAAAAGCCTGAAAGTAATTGCAACATGTTTCCGTCTCCATTCAGAGGCAGGTGTTCTCAGCCCTCAGTCAGATCAGTAAACACTCAGTCAGCCTGACAGAGATGGTGGTAGAGGCTGAGATCTTCCCGGCAGCAGTGACCTGCCTCAGAGATCCAGATGAGTATGTCAAGAAGAACGTTGCCACCCTGATGAGGGAGGTGGTGAAACACACGCCAGAGGTAGCACACACACTCCAACACTTGTAGGAAAAATCTGCAGGGCTGACCATGAAGTAATGCATCTGTGTGTGTGTGTGTTTCCAGCTGTCCCAGCTAATTGTAAATTGTGGTGGCATGGCAGCAGTTGTGGACTATTTGGGCAATTGTCGTGGAAACCTGCGACTGCCAGGGATCATGATGCTGGGATATGTAGCAGCTCACAGTGAGAACCTCGCCATGGCGGTCATTCTCTCCAAGGTGTGTATGTGTGTGGTTGTTAATCTCTTTCCTGGTTCTTCTCAACAAGCCAAAATTAACACTAAGATCAGAGATAATTCCCCTCAGGTCCAGTATGTAGGTCATATTAACTGAGCCAGACCCTCCTGTCCTGCAGGGGGTGCCCCAGCTGGCCATGTGTCTGCTCGAGGAACATGAACATCACATCAAGGCGGCAACAGCGTGGTCCATCGGCCAGATAGGCCATCACACCCCTGAACATGCCAAGGCAGTGGCCATAGCTAACCTGCTGCCCAAACTGCTGGAGCTCTACATGGACGCCAGCAGCTCAGAGGACCTGCAGGCCAAAGTGAGACCTGCAGCTCCGCAGGCTGATGTGCCGGTCTGCTGAGACCTGAAGCAATTGAAAACAGAATTCACTCCCTTTATTGTTGCAAAAACACAATATTTGGAATTGTTCATTTAATTAATTTATTTTTTTTAATAACCAATATCAATAGTTTTTGTAATGGTCATATTACAACAGTTGTAGTTCCCCTATGCTGTTAATAAACCCTAAAATATAGTTACACAAATGTATAAATAATGGAAAACTTACTTACTCATATTATTAATATTAATAGTAAAATGTTGAATTAGTGCTATTTAATCACCTTGCATTTATAGTGAAGCAAAAAAGGTATTTTTAATCTAACCAAGATTAATTTTTATATGCATTTAAAGGAGGCAAGATAATTTTTTAAAGCCATAGATGGAGAGATTTTGAGTCACAGGTATCAAAGGTCAGGGTAAAGGTCACTTGGCAAAAATCAAAGTGGAAGGGGAAAGGTTCGATTGTACAAGTAGTAAATTTAAGTCATCTTCTTTGTATATTCAGTGTAAGAAGGCTCTGAAGAGCATCCTGCAGAAGTGCACCTACCTGCCCAGTCTGGAGCCCCTCCTCTACGATGCTCCAAGCAACATCCTCAAACACGTACTCGGTCAGTTCAGCAAGGTGAGTAAATCCACTGCCAGAGTCACAACCTTATATTTATATTTTATATTTTATATTTGTACAATACACTTTGTGTTTCCTACCTCCAAAGGTGCTGCCTCATGACAGTAAGGCTCGTCGTCTGTTTGTGACCAGCGGGGGGCTGAAGAAAGTGCAGGAGATTCAAGCTGAGCCTGGCTCCCTTCTACAGGAGCACATCAATGCTATTAACAGCTGCTTCCCTGAAGAGATAGTCAGGTGTGTTTTCTCTCCCCACACCCACATAAACATATAAATGTAAACAGTTATCTAGAAGTGACCAATCAGCTCATATGACCATACAAAGAGAAGTAATTAGAAAACTGTGATGAATTACTCCAGTTTTTGGTATTTTTCTTCTCCACACAGTATTTCCTATCACTGTTAGCTAAAGCTATGCTTTGAGAATAAAATTAGCCAAAATAATTTACAATAAAATGGATAGGAAAAATACATTATTATAATCAATTTATAATATAAATGAAATAAAATATAATTAGATAGGTTAAAATTGTGTTTGTATAAAGACAATTCAAGCAAAATTTTACACAATTCGGATGTAAGGCTATTGTTAAAGGACAATATGTTCTTCAGGATGAAACACATTTTGTGTGTGTGTGTGTGTGTGTTGTTTCAGGTACTACTCCCCTGGCTACTCAGAGGTCTTGTTGGAGCGGTTAGAGAACTACCAGCCAGCCTGATGTCCACTCACACTTCCTGTTGAATCTTCACATGAAGACGTACCATGCATATTACTTTGCAGTAAATTTAAGTTCTTTATTAAACAGCAATTTTCCACCTTTTTTTTATTGTATTATATATTGTAATTGTGTAGAAGGAAAGATATAGACCAGGGGTGGCCAATCCTGATCCTCGAGGGCCACTATCCAGCATGTTTTAGATGTGTCCCTCTTCCAGCACACCTGATTCAAATGATCATCTCATCATCAAGCTCTGCAGAAGCCTGATAACAATCCTGATCATTTGAATCAGGT
>JAQNCA010000015.1:11508642-11534766 GCA_029783725.1 Acanthurus tractus
ATTTGAATCAGGTGTGTTGGAAGAGGGAAACATCTAAAACATGCTGGATAGTGGCCCTCGAGGACCAGGATTGGCCAACCCTGATATAGACAGTATTTTCTATGTAGAATAATCTCACACCTCTGAGACCTCTTGAATAACACATTCACTACCAGTGTGACATTTCATAGAACCTATTTTTTTTTCCAACTATAGAGAGGTCAAAGGTCAGGTTCAGCCACAAAGCTGCAAGCCTTGAGGGGGGAGTTGGTGTGTTGCTCAGAGACACTTCAGCTGGTTGGAAGCTCTTTGACACATGGATTTGAACCTGAGTTTTCATTTTTTCACAGTAGCATTTCTCGACAGACAGGCAGCTGGTTCACATCCTCATTTCTCATTCCAAACGCAACAGACACGGTATGATCTGGTATAATGACGTCTGTAATGTGGTTCGTAGGAGTCAGACTGCCTCCTGGCGGCCACGTCTCCTTACTACAGCTCAGCTGTGTGTGTTGCTGTGTGTGCGTGTGCAGCAGCTGCAGCGCACATGGCGAGCCGCTCACTGCGTATTGTCTGCTGGTGTGTCTCTGCTTGTTCCCCACATTGTACCGACGGTGCAAATGAGCCTCCGCCTCTCGCTGCAGCGGAGATCTGAACGCGCTACGGGTGCAGCTGCCGCCGCCCCTCCTCCTCTGGCAAAACTCCGACTTTACAACTTCTATGATGTCAATGTTGTCTCTCCGGTAAGCTGAACCAGGCTTTGGTTTCCTCTGACACAGTTTTAAATATAAACAAAATTATGACCTCAATACTTTAGGTTGATATAAACAAACACCCTACATAACAGAGTTGCATTTATGGAAGTAGCCCACATAAGCCTTTTAAAATGTGTAGGCTATATTCCACGTTTGACCAATCAGAGAAAAACAGGATCGAAAACACAAGTCCGATTTCTCCTTTGTGCAGACTACCCTGCAGGATAGCCTCACGACTGAATTTAACCAGCTGTGAAAAAAGTCTTTTGCAGAAACAATAGCCTGCATTTTGTGTAACGGCTGACCTCTCATGTTAGATCAAGAACTTCCTCTTTAGTTTTTCTGACGTCGAATGGAAATGTGTCTTTAAGATATTTTTTAAATATTAAAAATATTTCATATTAATTACATCATATATGTTTATAAAAATTATATGATGTGAATGTGACAACTGTGGTTATGTTCTTGCGTGCATTACAATAAGTGAAAGATACGATTGATATTGTTAAAGGCTACAGTAGGGACACTGTTTGTAGGCTAAATGGATTAAATGTGAAGCAATGAGTGTTTAAAGGAAAGTCACTGATGTAAACCTGTGCAACAAGCTGAGACATTTGGAGGAAACACCAGGCTTAAAATGGCAAGTTAATCTAATTCCACCAAAACCGAGTGACTGTATAAATTAAAAAACTAATGACTAATAAAAGCATTAATGCACGTCCTCTGTACACCTTTTTCAAAATCTGAATATTTCTTATTTTTCTGCCGCCTATGAAGTCAAACTGCAACTGATTTTATTATTTATAAAATTCTGTCATTTTACACTTGATATTTTGCGTGTCTTTGAAAAAGACAAAATTGCAATATTGTTTTTTATTTTTCAATAATGAAGAACACATTTTCTTTCACGCCTCGTATCAGTTATGTTTGTGTAGTCCTTTAATAGAACCTGCATCTCAAATTACGCTGCATTTAATTATGAATGAGATTGTTAGAAGTGTTGCAGCAGCCGGATTTCTTAGTTTTTTTGTTTTTTTTTTGGTCAAGTAAATAAATGATACAAATGAAATAAATTAAGCGCCTGCGACTTTTTTGTTTTATAGCTAAACAGGAACCAGATGGGAACATTTCCCTTTTTCTAGTGGGATTTTGTATGTGTAATAACAAAGCGCGACTGTGTCTCTTGAAATAACTGCTATCAATACACAAAACTCGTTTGCGTTCATTATTGTAACGAAAAGTGGATTTGAAATATAACACTTTTTTCGAAACCGTTTCGTTTTTCGCTGTCGTTCATTTCTCTTTTTTATGTATCTGTTTTATTTCCAAATTTTATTGCATTATAACTTCAAGTGTTTGTTTGCAATGAAAAGGGTTATATCAGAGGCAACGGCTGATTTTTAGACCAGACCGATGCGGGACAAAATAGCAAATAAATAAATAGTAAACAAACGTAAAAAACAACCAAACAACTAAATAAATCATTTTTTTCTAGGCAATTATGTCGTATGGATATACAAACTAGGACAACTGGACCCCAAATAGCTCATTTTCTTCTAACTATTCCAAGAATCAAAGTGATTTCTTATTTCTTAGCAGACATTAAACTAATATGAGAAATGTGCAGAAATAGGCTATGTTAATTGTAGCGCATTATTTGTAACATAAACATTTAATAATGGAGAGATAAATATGGGACATGCAATAGTAAAAAAAATAACATCAGAAAAAGACTTTGAGTTAAGCAGAACAAGTGCTTTAATTGGTTTGAGTGAACGCTTATGGAATGGAGTGTATTGTTATTATCATCATTAAATGTGAAGAACAATAAACATACATCAACATTTTGGCCTCTCTGCCACTGATAGGGAACTCTCACCAACCATTGTCAGACAGCAATAAACACACACACTCACACGTACACACACGGTAATTCTTTAACCATTGCTTGAGTCTCTTAGATGCGGTCTAAAAGTCCTTGGGACTGTTGTGAGACCAAAGCTCGATCGCAGGAGGGGATGTTTCCTTGCCTGCTGTGAATTGACTTCCGCATGCAAATTCAAATGATTCAGATTCTTTCAGTATTCTTTTTTCCTCCACAGGTTTGTAGATTTTGAAACGTGAAGCCGAAAGAAATATCTCCAGCTCTGCAGATCTCGCCTGGCCTCTACTCATTTGCATTTGTCAAATCCAACTTAAACACTTGATAAACCAAATGAACACAAGGGGCTCTTATTTTTGGACGTGTTCACAGAGCGACGCGCGCTTAGCTCGATCTCCCAATACATGTACAAAAACAGAACAAAACAAACACTAATTTCATTTCAAAATAAAACAGACACGACATACGATACACAATGTTCTTCAAGCTCGTGTGGGAGTAGTTCTGACTGCTGAAAGATGCTTTTGGCAAGTTAACAGACGCAGCAGGTTGACCGGTGGGTGGGGTTGACGGCTGAAGGAGTTCATTCATGAAAGAAGTCACAAAAGCGAGGATTCATGTAACGGTACAGCAGCAGCAGGGCGCGTGTGTTACTGTCGTCTTTAATTTGCATCTGTTTAAGTCTGGCGTCGTCACCGCCTTCCTCGCATGAGACCCAGAGTTCATATTCCCAAAAAACAAAACGAAAAAATAGACTCATTCTCCCAGCATGCACAGATCTGTTTTCTACTTGCTTGTGTCTGACTACAGAGAAGCCTCCAGGGCTAAACAGAGCGAAGCAGACTAGAAGGTGATTGTGTTCCCTCATTCCTTGTTTTCTTTATGACACAACCTATTTACAATATGAGCCACGCGACAATAGAAACAAAACAGCCCATTAATAGTGAAAGAACACAGAAATATCAACTATCCACGGACTAGGATGAACTATAAGCTCATAAACTCCCTGATAACACGCATGTGATCTCGGTAACACAAAAACAGGAGGCAAGGAGGCAAGAGAACATAAACCTGTTTCAGGAATTAATAGAAGTCGAGGATGAGTGAAATTTTGGACAAGCACTTCAAAAAAAATCACATTCTTTAAATGTGACCTATGTGTTGTTAGCGGGTAAATGTGGTGAAGAGGCTGGCAGACTCCTGCAATGCAGAGAGCCGCCAGTTAGCGAGTACGAGCACGACAAAACACAATCACGACACACGCACGTTCCACAATGCACTTGCACACACGCACGCACGTTCTGCGAGGCTAGCGTGAAACGAACAAGGGGTTAATATCAGCGGACGTCACCTCACCTTAAAGGCGGAGGAGAGGGACGCACGCACACACTGAATAATCTGAATTATGGACTTGAATTTACAGAACTGAAACCGATCCACCATATTTAATTTCACTTTTTCAAAACACAATCATTTGCATGGTTTTGTTTGACCGACTAATAATATGAACACATCTAAACACAGAGGTTTCCGGGTTGAAGAAGGTTGAGCAGGGGGGGTTGAAAAGAATGCATGTCAAAGTAAACACCCTAATATTAAAATAACCTTTTACCTTTGTTTTTTAAAAAAAGATTACAAAATATAAAATTAAATAATTTTGGAGTATAAAGGCACACATCTTGCACAGTGTATACAATGAAAAACAGTTATTTAAAGCATGGTAGGGATTATTTTACGCTGAACAGCTCACATATCTGGTTAAAGTGTAGGGACACAACGAGAACCTGAACAGCCAACAACACAGACTAGGGAAAAGGAAACTTAGTCCTGTGACATGCAATTTTTTTATGACTTTTTTTTTTAAAGTACATCTATAGTAAGCATTGTATAAATTCAAGCAGTATCATTCTTCAATTACCACAACACCATCATTCATTCCTAAGGGTGGCTCCTTTTTTAAATACAACTATATTTCATGACTAAAATCCAATGTAAAAATATAAATGTGAATATAATCTATGATATCCAAACAAACATGTTGTGATGGAAGCTTTTTGCATGGGTAAGATATAGTCAAGAAGAACAACTTTACTGAAGCTGGTTATTCTAAAGTGATACACAACATCACACGCACAACAGCTTTTTCTCACTTACATACAGGTATATTGCATTTCCCTTGTTAAGACCGTATCAATTAATTGGGGTCGTATTCGTAACATTTGGTTCCTTTCCTCTTGTGCAAAATATACAAACGAAAAAAAAAAGAAAAATCTCAAACAGAAACAAAAAAATTACCACATCAATTCATAAAACTGCCAAATTCAAACACAGATAAACCATTTTAAAAAAACAAACAAACACAAACAATGATGAATAACAGACTCACAGCTGAGGTTAGAGAAGAGAACAATGCTGATGGCGTTAATGACTTAACAACATGTATCTTAATGTCTTCAGCTACTCTTCCCAACCTCCTTCCTCCCCTTTCTTCCCCCACCCCACCCCTTCTTTTAAAAGTTTTGAACACTGACACACACACACATTTTTCGCCATTACTGGGTGTGTGCTGGTACGATGCTTGGAGGTAAACAGTCTTCTGTCTGCCCTGAATGCATGAGCACAGTCACACTGTTGCCTGGTCCCAAACCCTACAACCACAACACCACAGAGTACTTTTAAAAGAGATTTGGAAAGGTTAGTTTACAAGAGCTCTGTAAACAGAACCCCTTATTTCAACGCTAACTGATGCGGTAAATTCTTCCCAACCAATCCCTACAGTAAGAAGTAACCCCTGGTGAGAGGTGGTAAAGGAAGCAGGATTTAAAATCAGGCCTCTAAAGATTCAGTTCTAATAAAGCAGAGTTCCTTTTCCTCTTTGTTGCAGCGCATGTAACAGAACAAGAGCTCCTAACCTCTAGTAACGAATGGAATGAAAGTGCAACATTTTTGATTTTACTCATAAGGTGCTGATGGTAACAGAAAATCAAGGGCTGTCGATGTTTCAGTATAACACCCTTTTTTACGAAGCTATAACAAGGAGTGACCTACTCTAAATCACAGCAGCCACACAAGACTTCGGGGTCATTCCTTGCCAAAGAAACAGAAACAAGGCCTATATAACAATGCCCAATGTATTCAGAGTGAATGCAAGTAAATGCAACATGTGCTCAAACCTCTCTTCTCATCTGAAACAAAAAGGTACATATCCTTCCCTTAACTTGATGTGCATCACGACAAAGCAAAAGGGACAAAGCACTGACAGCCACTGAGGTGTAACTAGTGCTGAATACAAGAATTATAATTTACTGCAATACATGAACTCATCTCAGCCGATGAGAAGTGTTTGAGTGCGTGGCAAGGGGATTACCTGGACACTGTACGTAGAGGACCGGTAAGGGGGAGGGGAGGCATTAAACGGGTGAGAGATAGAGAAGCCAAATAGGAAGATTTGTTTGGCTGAGTACTTGAATAGCGTTTGGGTGGGGATCTGGCTGTTGGCCTATTGGAAGACTGCTTCCTTCTTCCTGAAATGAAGCAATTGCATTAGGCGAGGCTCAACATGAACTTCCTTATTTCATCTCAGTTACGCCTTCTCTATGAAAGCAGAACCCCGTTTTGTGCTGCAATCTCACCTCTGCACCCCCTTGTCCTCACACCTTACACACCATTACCTCCCCCCTACCCTCCCCTTAAACATCATAAGGGAAAGACAAATGCAAACATCAAAATTTAAAAAATGCAGGGTTCTGGATGCTGTATTAGAGGCAATAAAAAAAGCCATATTCCCACATAAACAACCATACAGACAAAAAAACAAATTATGTAAAAAAAAAAAACGTAATGACTTGGACACTTGCTTTCAACACCCTTATCATCCAAAGTAATACAAGAACTAAACTCAACAGAGGAGAGGTTAAATGTAAACGAATGATGGTTTTTTTTAGCTGCAGAGCGTGGCTCCCCACTGAAAGAGAGAGACAAACAAACAGGGAGGCATGAGGAAAATGGGTGAGGGAGAGTGATACAAAGCCACCACAGCACCTTATTAATTCAGCCTCTCGATGGTTTTCCTCTCCGTCACCTCTCTTCCCCGCCCCACTCCCTGCTTGCCCTGCCTTTCCCATGTGCCTCTGTACCCCCTGTTGCTCCTGGAGGCTATGACAGGATGGTGGTGATGAAATCGTAAAACCTCTTGGAGTACTGCTCTGGGTTCACCGTGGAGATTTCTGCTCCGGCCTGTGGAGACACAGAAGCCTGATATTCACCACCCATATTTGCTTTTACTGAACTATTCAAAAAGCTCTTGTATGCTGCTACGCACCCCATGTTTGACAGTCTTGGCGGCGTGGGCAGCTTTCTTCTTGGCATCATAGTGCTGAAGGATGTCTATGACAGCCATGAAGTACACCTCCTTCCTGGGAGCAGCTGGGATTTAAAACAAATTTACCCTGAATGAGAATGCATATATTTGCACAGTGTCCTCAGGAAAAATCAGGCACTGTCAAACAAGACAAACAATATCCTTCAGATATTTTTGACAGCAGCAGGTTTGACAGCTAGGATGAGAATTACATTACCCAGCAGGGGGAGCTCTCAGTACTGTATTTACTATTCAGATATTTCATGCAGCACTCCATTTGTAGGAGTTTCCACATTTGTGGAAAACACATGCATGTGGCTACTAACTTTCAGTGCTTTTGATGGCATAGACGTCAATAGTGGGATCAAACTCCCCAGGTGACAGAGGCTTGGTGCTGTCCAGGGTGTTGCTGGGACTGTCAGGGGGAGTTCCAATTCCCCCACCGTCGCTCTCCCCCTCCTCCTCGGCTTCGTTGTCCTCGCTCTCCACATCTTCCTGCTCAGCCCGCTCAACATCATGGATCCCCACCAGCAGACTGTAGTCCATGAGCTTCAGTTGGGCCAGGAACTGAGAACGATGGAGGAAGGTAGGAAGGAGGAGGAGAAGGATTAAAAGGTAGTAAGGAGGTGGGTGGAGTGTTTTAGAGGGAGCAGGAAATGAAAGAGAAGGGAGAAAAGGCATGTTTCAAGAGTGGGTTGAGAGAAGGAAGACGTATTTACAAAGACAGAAGGGGGTGGCAGAATCAGCAGTGCCTAACTTCTGTAATTTAAAGCCAGGTATCCTATCGTAAAAATGTGCAAACACATATTGTTAACACATACCTCTACATCTTTCCTGAGCTTCTCAAGGAACATTTTCTTGTTCTCTCCATCTATGTAGATCTTCTGCCCATCATTGATGAAGTCATTGTCCTTGTAGGTGGGCAACTCCTTAGCCTGCCCATTAGTGTTGGAGATTAGAGATCAAATAAAAAACAGTGAAAACCAACACATTAAACCCATCACTCTTGGGAGGCATTGTTCTGCAGACCTGGGCAAAAATGTGACAGAATTCTGTTGCTCATATCAAGTGTCAATTTTTGTTTTAGAAGTTGATTATGTGTTCATAACAGTAAATCCAATCCAATCACCAATCAGAGTTTCAATACCTTGAAATTATTTCAATATTGTTTGAGATATTAAACAGAGAATACAAATTAGAAAGGAACAAATTATTAAAAGCAGCATCACCAGCATCAGTGTTCTTCATCTTTTTTCCCCAGAATACAAAGAATTCAATATACTCCACATCATTCCACAAAGATATAGCTGTATACTATAGGAACTATAACCATAGGAATTAAGGGGTATTTAAAAATGCATGGCAAAGATGATCTCTAATCTTAAGGGTTACCCATATTTGTAGCGTGTTTGAACATATCTGCCTCAAGAGACAATCCTGCATGTTGAAATACCCCTGACATAAGAGAGGCTTTGAGCCTGTGGTTTGATAGAAAGGCCTGCCTGATACATAAATATGTAACATATATCTCTGATTAAAATAACTTAGATGACAAAGTACAGGCAGTCTGTCCAACCATGGCTGACCTCTTTTCAAACTAAGTGACTAACTGTGTGTTAAATAGTACATGCAGCATGCTCACAGCAGGGCACAGATCCATCTGATGCACCATTTTACATAGTTTACATATTGTTTGGAGTGAAATGCATTTGTGGTACATTGCACAGGCACTTCTATAAATGCATCCGGTAGATCCATACACTTTGTGTCATGAAAAGGACGTCCAGCTCAAAGCAATGAAACGCCCTTGTAGGCACTGCGCTGGTCTCTGAAAAGGATCCCTACTTGAGACAAATCATTGCTGATCTGAGACGCTTTTTAGAGACCAGACTGTGATTTGCAGCTAATATAAACTTTTTTTTATAGCTCTGTAAAGCCAGCGTACTGTGTCTTTGTGATGGATTCCCAGTACTCAGTCTACAAGCAGAATGAAGGAGATTCCTATTTAAGAGTCTATCTACTGGGAACGATTTCCTTCTTATAACCCGGCTGCCGCAGAACTGCCAGCAGCCTGTAGGGGGAAGAGGTGTTATGTCAGGTGGGACAAGGGGGCCTAGTTCTGAGTCACTGAGGAAAAAGAGAGCAGGAAATGTGGTAGTTGGGCAGCAGCAGTTTAAGCTACTACAGTGTTTCTATGGCAGCGGGAGAAGAGCAACAACACAACAGCACTTTGTAGCACTTGAATGAGCTTGGACAGCACACACTGACACACATACATACACATACAGATAAGACCTCTACACACAGATGAAGACAGGAATACATATCAGAATAGGACACTTGAGCACATATATAAACAGACATAGACCTCCAATTTGCAATAAATATGGGATGTACAGCCTACTTAGACTGGATATAGATGCGACATAAAAAGTTAATGAGGACGCAACATAAGACCGACCGCAAGTATAACTTGAAAGCATTTCGCAGGCAAGTCACCTAAACTGCCACCTGAACTCTTACATTCATCCATCTTTCTATGCTTTCATATCAAATGTCATTTACCTCCAAGTCATACATTCTCAGTCTTTCTAACCGCTTGATGACATCTTACTCCTTCTCCCAGTCATGCATAGGATTATATCATTTGGACTGTTATTGATTTTCTCTGTTATAGTGACTACAATGAAATGTGATTTGTGAGTGGTTCACTACATTGAGGAATTGAGTAGAAAAAACCTGAAAGATACTGTATACCAGAGGCAGGAAGAAAGAGTGGGTTGTTGATGAGCCCTGTAAAGCTGGCTGACAGGTGAATTTCTTCACACTCTTAAAAAAAAGGAATCTCATTTCTTTCTGGTTTCCCATCAGCAGGTTGGAAAATGGCTCTTGGCATATGACAATTCTGATGTCTTGCTGTCTCAGGAGAACAAAGCTATGAAGGTTTTCTGATATAATACTGGGGTGGTCCTAGACCTTCATATGTATCCAGTTACATTCCTGTAAATGGTGTAAAGAGTAGATTAACATCCACAAGCAGGTTTCACATCAGCGATATACACTCTAAGTTATGAGCTGATTGCAATGACTAACAAATAGAAGCAGACTTTGAACTGTTTATCATCATAAAAAAACTGCTTAAATTTATTTATGAGGAATTGCTATCCAATAGTTGAATCAGTTATTGGAATATCAGCAAGTGCATATCAAACGCATGCAAGGCAACATGAACCAAGTACTACATGTTTTTATCTGTTAGTGTTGTGTTTGCTGTTTATATTATTTAGGAATATTTAACTGTTTGGATGTGCATGAAAGCACTTTGCTCTTGAAAATAAAACAGTAAGCTGTGGATAAACAATAAAAAAGTAAGTACTTCATAAGGATACTGTTATCTTCGCACCAAAGGCAGTATATCTGCAGCCGTTATGGCTGCTGTATGCTGGACTTTTTTTTTTTTGGCGACAGCAGCCAGTGTCTCAAAACACACCAAATAAACAAAATTCTGTCTTTAGTCTTTGAACTTTTTTTCTTGAGAACAGTGAAGATTTTTTGTACCTAACTAGTCAGTTTCATTGACAAGCTTGGAATAAAGTACAAACAAAGAAAGAACGGTCTCCATCGACACTTATCATCTTTCCACTAATGTGATAAGTATGTGCTTCTCTTTTCCATTTACGAGTTCTGTTTTTTAAAATTTTTTTGACCACGCAGTTTCTTCTTCCCGTAACGCCGGCACGGTTCTCTTCCACTTCTTGCTCTCCAGTGTTTCAAATACATGGTGCAGAGCAGTGAATGGTGGAAACAAAATCAAACTGTCTAGCAAAAAATAAATTGAACTGGCTGAAAAATTGTGCAAAAGGTGGCTGTAAATGGATGAAGTGTGCAAAATATGGCTTCGAAATAACAGTGTTTCAGCTTGGAAAAGACGAGGAAACGAAAATGATCGGCCGCACAAAAATAAAAATAAAAATAAGATTGGTTTAATAGATCATGCCTGGTATATGAGCCCTGGTTCTCTTACATCTCTTACGTGTTTCATGGCGCAGTAAAAGCGCGTGGCAATCCGCAGTGTTTGCAGCCTTTGCTGAACGTTACCAGATTTGGGCCGCGGGGGCACATCCTCTGGTTGGGGCGGCTGCTAGAAAAGGGGGGAGCGAGGGAGGGACGGTAGGGGTGGAGGAGAGGAGAGAAGAAAGGAGAGGAAGGGAGGAGGGAAGTTGGAAGTAAAGGCAAAGTGTTTAAAATGTAAAAACACAATAGTTTTTTTTTTTTAATTGGTAGAGGGTTGGAAAGGGCATCAACGCGAAAGATCCATACGACCAGTCCAGTGGTTGGTGATTCATTTATGTCTTAACAATGGCTGGATCAAGAAACTGTTATCAGTGTCCAACAGGTTCATTCAATGACGATGTAAATGCATGGACTGATTTTTGCAATTATACTATGTCTATGCTATTGGTTTAACTAACCAAATGGATTTTAGACTCTGTCCTTAAAAATATTTTCCAAATGTTCAATTTACAAGTGAAATTCTATGTATGCATTATTCTGGCCTGCCAACACTGGAATTATATCTGTTTCCTGGCATAAATGCCTGGCAGTGAAAGGAAGCAGCCTGGCAGCACTACTGTAAGGAGCGGAAACTACAAAGAGCAAGGAAACTACTGTAAACTTATCGCATTCTATAAACATGTATTCTAAAAAGCATCTATTTATGTGTGCTACTGAAAGGGCTTATAATAACTGTTTAACAGGCTGCTAATAAAATATCAAAGCAGTTCACTCAGTCATACCGACACATTAAAGCCATGTGCCCCCACTGGAGATACCAGCTGGTGAGGAGAGAGAGGAGAGAAACAAAAACAACAGAACAACTGTCGCAGATAGCTACTGAGCAAAGACTAGGTGGAGACAAGTGGGAGTCCACATACCAAGGGCCAGTAGCTATCCAATAACATACAAGCACAATTCTATATTTTCCAGGTGACATAAAAATTACAATTGTATATTTCACCTTCACCAGTGTTAAAAGTGCTAAATTGTGGGTCAGTGTCCTAAACAGACCAAATGTTTGTGATTAAGCACAAAAAAACATGAAATACAGTAACTAGTATAATCTGATTGACTAAGTGAGAACATACTCTCCTATTTTTGAGCTTTGTTTAAGATCATATGAGATCATTTGAGAGTAAAACGAAAAAGGAAAAAATGATGCATAATCCCACAGATCATTAACTTAGTAAAATGCTGCTGTACATAAATGTGCTACTGCAGTTTGACAGCTTAAATCCTTAGACAGCATCTACAAGAACCACAAAGTTATTATAGGGACAGAAAATACATGTCTATTGTGGGCAGAACAGAGCATGTTCACAATGTGCAACAGAAGGGGGCTGGTGTTCATACACATTGCAATGTGTTAGAAATAATGTCACTTCAAAAGATGCAGAAAAAACATTATATACCATGCAGATGCATGCATGAAGGGGAGACATTCATGCAGTCAGGAGAGAAACTTGCCGTGCTTGTTGTTTGTGTGTGTGTGTGTGTGTGTGTGTGTGTGTGTGTGTCTGTTTCGAAGCAATTTTTTTAAACACACACATACACTATATCTAAGGAGCAGTACACATAATTGTCCTCTTTCATTTAGCATGATGCAACCCTCTCTCTTATTTTACTGGCTAAATGCAATCTGTGTATGTCCATAAAAATGGACTTTGCCTACAGTAGAATTATTTGAAGGAAACATGAGTGGTAAACACAACTTAATTTTACATATCTTTTTACGGGTGTGTATGTGCAAAGTTGTGATGCGCAGAAACCAGTGTGTTTCTTGTCAGATTCTAGCCTTAGATGTCTGAGTCTTAGTTTGTCTCTGAGAACTGTTATAATTTAGTGTGAATGTGTGTGCAAATTCAAAAGTTTATATGTGATTCTTTGCCAGGTAAAAACAGCGAAGGACTTCACGTACAGTAGCAAACATGGTGCCTTGCTGCATTTAATTGACAGGTAAATCAACCAAAAGGTTCCCCAAAAATTAACAGCAACAACTTCCAAGTAATTTGTTGGTTATGTGTCAGTTGTAGTCAGAAAAAGGCAACAACTTCATTGAGGTTAACTCGGCAAAAATTTTTTTAAATTTTTATCTCTAGACTGTAAATGGTATTTCACACAAAGCTGAGCTGCAGACAGAAAGGTCACATATTATGCTCACATGCGTGTTAAATCCTAAACTGCCTTGTTTTTCCATTCATTTTAACCCCTCACTTTAACCCCTTTAACATTTTGTTTCTTCTTCCATTTACAGTAAGTTATATTTAGCTCAGGGATTCCCTGAAGTCTTCCATGCATCACTGAATGGCGCCCCACATTTAAGTCCCTGTAAAAACCTGGTGGAAAGTTCAAGCCTTCTGGTTTAAACCGACGATCTCATATAAAAACTTGTTTCATGGTCAGATGAAGCTTTGCAGAGCAACACATTAAGACATGCAATGGAAAGAAAAAAATCTTTTTGCATAACCATACCCTATAAATATTGCTGAGCTCACTGGTCAAACCAACAGCACTCCGTCGTCACAGTGTTCAAGGTCGTTGTCAGCCACTTCCATCACTCAAAAAGGTCAAAGCCTTCACTCCATAAAAAATATTTTTATCGAGTAGAATATGAATTCTAACTGTTTGCTATTATGATATTAACAGGGAGCAGAGTGAGCTATCAGGCCCTTTGCAATTTCAGTGACACATTTCTTTTTTGGCAAGTGACTCTGTCCAAACAACCAAGAGCCAAAAACTCAAAATAGAACAGCTCAGAATAGACAAGCTAACACAAAATGCAACATTTCAATCATCATCAGTCACACAATATATTTTGCTTGTATAAACTGATCACACAAAGTTACACAGAAAAAACATCATACACACAAACACTCATCAGACATCTGCTTGAAGAAAACTCTAAACCCAACACATACCCAGACATACACAGAAACACACAGCCCTCAGTCTTCCACACACAGACAGCAAGCAGGGGGAACTAATGGGACAGCAGAAGCCAGGTTAGAGGGGGGTAAAGCAAATTAAAATGAGACACAAATAGCGTGCAGGGGGGTAAAAAGGGAATGGGGCAATGAAGTAGGGTGCTAACTGAAGGAGATGGATATTTGCCACTGTCATCTTCACCCAAAGGGACACAAACGCTGACGACAAAATTGTGTTTATAAGGCCATTTGGGTGATGACAGTAAGCCTGGAATCATTTGAAGCTGTGCTGGTTATTGAAACCACTGGTACACAGTTTTTTCTCCCTCTCATTTTATAATTGTCCACATGGCATTTAATAGGCATGGAGTTCATCAGAATAACTGACTCATTTTCCATACATGATATCAACAAGTAAATTATTGGAAAGACAGAGTTTTAAGTTCCATTTAAAGTGTTTTTGTAAAGTATTGTTATGGATTTTCTGAACACTTTGTAATTGCCCTTGTTCTTTACACAAAGATGACACAGGAATTGAGACATTAACAGTGTGCAAGTGCTAGTACTGGTCCATCTGTTCAATCCACACAGACTCCAACCTCTACTGTCATCACAACCAGCTGTCCTTTTCAGAAATGCACCTCCTGATGTTTTGAAAGGACAACAGCCTGTTCAATTCACATACAGTTTTCTGAGTAAGCTATGTGAAAGGTAATACAAGATCAACAATGTACATTATTTGTGTTTAATAATCTTTTATTATTTACTCCCCCATATGTAACAGTAGAGTGACTACTTTACTTAATGCACAAGAAAAAAAATACACTTGGAGTGTTAAAATGTGGTTTGCATAGTGACATGCAACAATGTGGTGTCAGTGTGGATTGATACACTTGGAGCACATCAGTTCTGAGAGACAGGAAGGGGATGAACGTCTAAAATGATCCACAGATGCTTTGAGAACATGCTGGCATTGTGGTTTGCCATATTGCTTTTGTTGTATTTGTTATGACATATTTCAAACTGTTGTGGTGCTTATTATTATTTGTAATAGTAGTAGTATTATTATTGTCTCTTGAAAGCATATACTAAAAGGTTAAGAGGCCCAACCTATGCTGAAGTTTAAACCTGTGTAAGAAGGCATTATAGTGGATCGTGGCTCACAACAGGTGACTGTACCTTCTCCTTGTCGCTGGCCTCTCTTGCAACAGTGGAACCCTAGAAACAAAAGAACAGAACCAGGCTGTTACTAGAAGCACTGAAAAGTCTTACTTTCATCTTTTCTCCACTTATTTACACTCATTTCTGCTGATACTCATTATCCTTGCGAACAGAGAAGCTCACCAAATAAGACACGCGAGGTAAAACAGCTTAAAATAGCTTTACTCCACTATGAGAGTAGTTACTTAGACAGTGTTTTAGAACTCATATTACCCACTGGATAATGCCTGTTATCTTAAACATACAGCAAACAATCAACCCTCAAAGATTTTATGGCCTGACTTGTACATGAACTTTTATAAGACATATGAACTACAAACAGAACTCTCTTCAGAAAACCAGACATACAAAAAAAAATCAAAGTCACATCCACATGATTTTTTGCACCAAAAGCTCAAATGAGTGATCCTTAAAAAAAGGTTAGTAGTGTGGTGAAAACAGAGATAAGATTAACATAGTGCTCTATCTTATCTCTTGAAGTCTTTTCTTCTTGATATGTTGTCCACTCCTACCTTGAGATCATATTTTTTGTAGACAGAGAGTCGGTGAGAGAAGACGTTGCGTGTAACAATCATGTAGGTCTCATCTCCATCCACTGTGAGCCGGTACATCCCTAGAAACTGAGGCAGCAGCGTGTTGCCATGGCACTCCACGATGAACTACCAAAAGAGAGAGAGGTATATCAATATTGACTCCATCATAGTCACAATGTATGCTTACTACTGCCTACAGAGAGACTGATCCTTAGAGACTGATGCTTGTTTCAGTATAGCTAAGTTTTAGTATGGTGTAATTATTTCTCTGAGGTATTCTTACTCTTCAGTAGACACTTGGTTTTAGAGAGACTATGTTATAGAAGAATCAAAGGCAGCATTTTATTGTAAGACAGGCTGTTTTCACCTGATGGTATTTTTTGAGAATGTTATGCATCTCGGCCACATCCTCGCTGCTGATGGTCTTGATGACGTAGCGTTTGTCGTAAGAGGTATGGAAGCGGGCCCCGCTCCGTCCCTGGGCCTCACTAATCAGTGGAGCACTGCGTGTCAGTGAGTTCTATGAACAAGCAGAGCAAAGACAGAGGGGACAAATGATGGTCATTTAAATCATGGTATACACTGAGATGTGATCAGCATGTCATTTTGATGTTTTGACAACTCTACAAAATGAACCATTTGCATTATCTTTGGAGAGATAGAACTATGTACTCATTACTTTTATTTATCTTTTAACTTGTATTTATTGGCCTCAATATTTTTTCAAAAGTTCTTAGTCAACAGTGAGTCAGAACCAATTCCAACATCTTATGTTTAAATAGCTGTGGCGAAACTAAACATTCTTTTCTGGTTGAATGGTTGGGCTCTTAGGGCTCTTCTAGTCTACTTGAATGGATTCTACAATACAGCATGCCCTGTATATACCTACTTGTTGTCTGACCACCTCCTACTTTCCAGTCTATACATGTGGGGTTCTGACCCCTAAGCCTGCTGCCTGTCCAAACCTACACACAGACACAAACAGCTGCTGTCCAGACTTTGGAGCTTAAAAGTAACATGATCCAACACCCCTGGCTCAATGCCTCATACTCCAAGAATTCCTCATGTCCTCTGCCCTTCAGTTCCCTTTCTCCTCTTCTAGTCATAGCATCGCTTGCTTGAATTGCAGAGTTAGGGCTAACCTCTGAGATGCAACCTTCAACATCCACTTAAGCATTTATTTATCGTATTCATACCTAAAATTGATGGCAGTCTCGTTTCTAGAGGTTTCTAAAAATCATAAGCATGCCATTGGCTACTTAACAGTCCAGTACCTGATGTAGCATTCAAGTACTGTGTCACATGCTGAAATTGTTCAAGAGGCCCTTCACTTGAGATTGGCATAGATGAAAAGCTTTCAAAGTAATATCCTAATGTTATGGTTCTAGTTAGTCATTCTCTCCATCATGCACTTGTCGTAATGTGTTTGCACTTCAGTTACCCTGCCAAAACGCCATTTAATACTGCTAGCATTGCTTTATAAAACTAATACTGCAGCATGTCATCGAAAGAGAAGGCTGGAGCTGGTGGTATTCACTGGCTGTAATGTGAAATAATAGAAATAGAAACAAAAGAAGAAATAACGCAAGCAAGGCTGGTTTTAGACCAAAGCCAAAAGAAAATACTTTATAAACCAATAAACTTTTTGGACCATCATCTGACCTGAGCCTCATGTAGGAAAGGGGCTTAATTTTGAGTATATCACTGCATTCCTTTTCACCGGCCAGTGTCTTAACACCCCCAACTGCCCACTCACTGCAGCCAGCCGAACCCTAATGTAAACATGTGAGAAGGACAGCTGCACTGAGCTGGGACAAAATGACCTCCAAATACTGCCAACTCACTGCCTGCTCTGGGAATGGGGATTTACTAGGGAAGAGTGGAAAGTAAGGGAAGAGTAGGAGTGGGCTGACACAAAAGAGGGAAAGGAAAAAGCACAATAGTTTAACAGTTTTAAAGTTAAGACAGGGCTTAAATTTGTTCTAAAGTAGCTATAGGAGTTGGCACTCTCTTATGTGGCTGTTCACACTAATCTAGTAGTATTAGGGTGACAAAAAATTCAAGACATAATGACTTAAAAGTGTGGCAATGTGTGCTTTTCGTACCAAGAAGTCCTGATCATCAATGCCAAACCTCTCTCTGAGGTTTCGAAACACCAGAGGGCAGTACTCCTTGAACTTGAAATGGCTGGGCATATTTTCCCTGTGTGTAAACAAAAAGGACACAGTTTATGTTATGTTGTATCAAATAGTCGTTAAAATCAAACAGTTATTAAAGTATCATATATAACAGTGTAATCACTGTTGTGAAATAAAAGACTTGCATTATACACTTAAAAAAACCTTACTTGTTGAAGAGGTGGTTGTCCACTTTGATCTTAGAATAGGCCTTGAAGTCATCCGGCATGAGCATGATGGGAATCTGAACATGGCTTAACTCATTTATCTGGGCAAGAAAACACAGTGAAAAGAAGAAAAGATGAGAGATGTGGAAACATGAAAAGTCTGAGGCATTAAATCTCATGTTACATTTGAAATGCAAGTTAGGAATTTAAAAGGTTGAGGATATTATCAGTACCTGAAGATGTTTTTTTTCCTAACATAAGTATTTCATTGGCAAGTTAGCTAATTTATGATTAAAGCTTAGAGTTCTGGTCAAGGTTATCAATCACTATCAATTTTCTGCAAAAACCACATGATAGTGAAAGCAGATTACAAATTAGATTTTAAGGATGGTGTAGACCCAAAAGGAGTGCAAGGGAGAGGCAAGTAAAAATGTTACCAGAACTACTCAAGATGTCATCAATATACAAGCAGAAACAAAAGAGTAATGAGAGTCATAGTAAGAGACTACAATATGAGAGAGATAGAGAACGAAAGCTAGAACTGTATATATCTCTCTTACACAACTGCAATAATAATTTTAATATACTGCAGTCTGTGACATATTGATGTTTTGAATCTTTCAGTTGAGGGTTTTCACGATTCAATAATTACTCCTTAATGCTTTAAGATTTTATCTGCATCATCTGCATTTCTCCTTAGTAGGGCGGTCACCTCATTTTAATTGAGTAGCTTAGTTGACTTTTCACTTCATCATGGGAAGTATAATATTTTTTAACAGAACAAATAATCCAATAATCAAAATAAAATGAATAAAACCAGTGAAGGGTTAACTATTGTAGGAGGGGCCAACCTGAGGGTAGGTCATATAGCAAAGCGGCTCTGAGAGGCTGTTTACAAATGAGCTGTGATCTGATGGGACTTGACACCAAGCAGGCTTGTCTGTGTATGTGATTTATTGACCATCAATTTGTTTAAAAAAAGGGGAAAAAATTGGATCACAAAAAGTCATATGGCACATATGAGTCTTCCCTATGACCAAAATTAAATTAGATGTTATTTATTCTCAGGTGAGTTAGACTTAATGCTTAAATAATTATGACTAAATACACATTTATGATCATTATACCAATCCTACAAAATGCAAAATAACAGAGGGCTTCACTGATAAAAAAAAAACTAAAAAACAGCAAGGCATCAAACACACAAGGCACAAAACACACAAGGCACAATGCAGGAGTTTCCATTTGAAACTGGCCATGCGTCACATTGCTGCAATACGTAGAGCTGACATTTGTTATGACTCAGACACAGCTTGATACCAATATGATGAGTGTGTGCTTGTGCATGTGTTGTTGGCTGCAGGCAGGGGTGCTGGCAGGTTTTATTTAACTATTAATAACATGTCATTTCCCCAAGCACACTTGTGCACTGAATAAACTGAAACACTCAAACTTCGATTGACTATAACATTAATCATAAAATGAATGTAAGTTCCTCTACAGTACAGTTCCAGACGTACTTTAAGCCTCATACATTGCTCACAGCTAGAATTGTGCAGAAAAAGTAGGTATCATATCACAATTATAGCAGCTGCATAGAGAAATATTTTTTAAACCTCTGGGGACTGACCATGGCCTGTCAAGCTGCATGAGTATTACAGCAGATGGTGAAGGGAATGGTCTCAGCAGGATTGACTGACTCATAAAAGCATTTGGCATACTTCAGGTGATCATCAGAAGGTATGCTTTTTAACAATATGCCTAAACATGTTAATGATAGTACCACTCATAGTTTTGTTTTAGACCACAGTCCAAGCAATGCATGGTTAAGACTTAAAACTGGGTGATTACACCTAGATTATGCCAACCGACTGATTATGATTAACAGGCTGACCTTGGAGCTTGATCCTATGGCCTCTTAAATTAGTACAGTCCTTTATTTAGAACTAGAGTTTTAACTTTAAGGATTGCAGAACAGTCTGTAAGACACTGACCTCCGTGAATTAACCACTTAGCTTCGGCTATGGGACTGGGTCTAACAGTTTTATGGCTAAATTCTCTGAGTGGTCAAGTGTATCATCTATGTCTTCATGCTTTTCCACTGGCCAATTCTTGTGATTGATGCATTTCTGGTGACCAAGAAGATTAACTGATACTCAGGATACTGATAGCAGTGAAAATGACGCACTAGTACAGCAGAACAAATATCGAATTACTACATAATTAATTGAAAATAATCAACATTAATGGTTTGTTTTACAAGAATCCCACTATTAAAGCTGAAAGTATCAAAGCATACAGTCACAGAATTCATCAATAATTACACTGTAATAAAGAACACTGACCACCTGGCTTTACTGGTCAAATGTGAATTATCATTAAAAGCTTGGTGAGTAATGGGCAAAAGTCTCCCTTCATGCACTATTCCAACTTTGCTTTTAAACAGCTCATGCACAAATTGAGGACAGAGTCTTTTAGAGAGCAAAGCTATTTACTTTGTGTACAGCTCTTCGATGTCATCTTACCAGAGGTAATAATTACAACTCAAAGTAACCATCCCTGCACTTTATATATCCTCTATGATTATTCTAAGCCTTTTAAATAAGGGAAAAGAAAAGAAATTAAGCATTAGACCATAGTCTGGGCATCCATTAATAGAAGGTAAATTAACATCAGGAAATATTAAATTTTTTTAAGAAGGAAACTTTTGAGATAAAGATGGAGAAAAATCAGAAGAAATTATATTTGAAAAGACAAGAAAGCATGAAAAATATGGAAAGGAGGGCATTAAAGACACAGTGCAAGCAGAGGGTACAAGTCCACAGATGCCATATCCGAGTATGCTTCAGTGCCCTGGTGTGACAGGCACAAACGTCACAGTGATGCTATTGCACAAAATGAATCCTGGGTACTCAGCGGGGAGATGTCGCCTAATCAACAAAGCTGTGTTTCACACAAGGGCAGAGACAATGCCAGATCTTACTAAGCACACATGCACATCAGCAAGTACTCCTGTGTGCTGAATATTTATAAAATATCATAGCAATAGAAATAATTGACAAACATATGAGCAAACATAAAAATGGGGTGAAATTAACTGTTAGATAAAAATAAAATAAAATGGTTCCCTGGAGTAGACTCAGAAAACAATCACAATCAGTTTAAAATATCCTCAAACCCTACTTCCCTCATGTTTATACTGATGTTTTAGTGGCAAATGTTTCTATTCCTGCACTAAAAAACTGTAAAGACAGCATGAGTGACAGTCAAAGTGGGTATGACTATATAAGGCTACTTTTAATGATAATGCTTTTGACAGCCACTGCTGTCTAGAATTTTTTGTTTTGGATAGGATACAGCACTGATTTTTAACATGGTGGCATTGCCCTGGTGCTGATGTCTTCACTGTCTTTTACTTTATTTTATAGCCCTCTGGAGTGTTTGATTTACATTAAATAGCATGCAGTACTTCTATTTTATTTGTTAGGCTTTTGTCATAGTTTCTATCTAGAGTATAGTGTAGTTCTTATGTTATTTTTATCAGATGCCTCAAGCATATCTGCTCATTTTTCCTGCAGCTATCAAACTTGCAGACAAATTTCACACAACCACTTCCTGTTTGTCTCCATGGTGATAAAGACTGGTTTTCCGGTCTAGAATGAAGCAAGTGTGTGCTGTTGCTCCATTAGACAGGAAGTTGAAGTGAGTGTGCTCTGTCAGCAGCATGGTAATGCCTTATCTCTCTGAACTATGACAGACAGAAAACAGATCACAAACCACTGATAGTGTTGACAGCAGTAAGTTTGAAAGTCCTTTTACCTTTTTATCTTAATCAGGGTTTTACAAATGACAGGGTCATTATGTATCAAGCTCAGGATATAGGAGAGTAATGAAAATAATTAAACTGGAAAGAAAACTTTCCTGAAGTCAGAAAAAAGAAAAAAACTAACCAACTAACTAAGATGTGAAGCACGACAAGAGAAATGCAACAATTAACAAATAAACCTTAGGGCTTATTTTTGTCAAAAAAAATGTAAATTTCAGTACACTTTGAGAAATACTAATATCAATAAGTGTACTTTGATACATTTTTGATTCTTCTTCATTCAACACCCATCATCTGAAATACATCATATGCTTTATCACGTAACTCCTATTCCAAGTTTTTCCTGTAATATTTTTTCCGCTATTTTATGCATTTTATCAAAACACAACAGGCGTGTAGAACAGTCACAATTTCTTGACACACAGTGAACTGCCATCATCAACTCATCAATGCTTAACTTCACAACACCACGGACTGTATTGGATAAAGCTGCTGCCCTGGTGGACCAATAGCAAAAACACTAAATAGAAAAATGCTTGTGATAACTGGATGTGAGAAAACCCCACAGTCATTTTTTTCTGGGCACAAAAAGATTAAATACCGTTTTTGTTCAGCTAAATAAGTTTCGACACTACCTGATGATGCTTTATTTCGGTCAATAAGGTATTGAGTACCTATACCCAGCCCTAATGATGTAATCTTTCTTATCTTTTTGTCATTTCTGATAACTTAAATAACGGCTGGCAAGCTGCAACTTGAATGTGTCACCAGTATGAAAAGTCAATATAGGGATGTGGCAGTTCTTTCAAGCTGAATCAGGCTGGTTTCTGTTGAGGGTGTTGCCCCAATACAAACTTCAGCATTAAGTTTAGTATTATTTTTTAGTGTGTATACCTCATGGTTTCCTTATATCTCCAGGGAAGCAGAAGCCAACAAAACAACCATTACTATTAAAAAAAAAAAAGAAGTATTTTTAAATAAATAAAAGATAAAAATGTCAATTAAAAGTTCAAATAGAAGAGATGCTACAGACGACAAGGGAGATTTATCATCTCAGAAGAGGAGCAAACTTTTTCAGACAAACATGACCTAAAAGACAAATCGTAACTGGAAGATAAACAGCAGAGTTCAGAACGTTTTGCAACATTTTTTCCACTGGAGTCATCAAAGCCAGTGTTCTAGAAATGACATCTAGATATCGTTGTGCTTGTGCTATGCCTTCTTCAAGACAAACTGAGCATGCACTTAACCAGTATATTTAGGTCTTTCACATACTCTGAGAGAATATGAATCTGCAATTTGGAAAAATCTATGTTTCAAATAATGCAGCACAGAAGTGTATGGTACATGTGTTATACAAAGATAGCTTCAAATCTCAACAGCATACACATTCAAATGCTTTCCCAAGTAATATACACACATCATTGCATTGATTGAGTGTTCTTCTGATTGATGATATTAGTCACTTAAGTCATAAGAAAAGGCTTTAAAAGACAATCCACCAAACTACAATCAAGTTTTGTACTGGCATTATATAATAAACAAGATAATATGTAGTGTAGATACACCCAGCAAAATGGATATTTGCCCTTTAACAGTCAGACACTGAGAAACTATGGTCATATATAGCCGTAATAGACTGTATTAGTCAAGACTTGACCTTTAACTGACCAGTACCAAGGCTATTACATCATGGCCTGACCTCTTATGAATCCTAGAACCATTCATAGTGTGCAGCAGTTTTAACAATATCCATATAAAGAATACAGTGTGTGATGGCATCCAACTCACACCCTTTTAGGTGGAGAGGCCTTAACATAGTACAACAATGGTATCTGGGTGTGTGTATCAGGGATTTATTGGCAAGCCCATAAATATGAATGAACGCAAAACAAAGTTGGCAGAAAAAAAAGCATTTTATCTACAGTAAATGTTGTCACTGGGCTAGCAGTACTTAAATGCCCTAAGAAGGTTTTAATCAAGTTCTCAGTATATTTTCTGCTTTAAATAAAATACAATTATCAGCTATCCCAAGTTATCTAAAAATGTGACCATCAGAGTCTGTCTTTGACCTAATTTAGTGGAGCAACTTTGACTATTTCAGTGTCAGGGGTAGCCTTTACTCCCTTTCCTCCCTCTGCTCAAAAACACAACGTGGAGAGGTCAGCCATAATGAGGCCACACAGATGATATAAGTAGAGCAGTGGAAAGGTAGAAGGATTACCGCATTGGTTTGTGCGGTGCAAGTGCAAGAGAAAGACACTGACACTTACACATTTTCAATTTCTAACAGCAATTTATTACAAAAACGATCGCCATCTGGACAAGCATTTCAGCAAAGCTTCAGAAATCCTTTCTGTCCAGACTGACACTTCTGATAACATGCATCACATGACAGTGTTTGCCTCCTGCACATGCAGCAAAATGCAGAATAACTACACAACAGCTGCTAGCATAGACAACAAGGTCAGCAATGCCTAATTCCAGGTTATTACAGGTATCCTTGAATACCAGCAATACAATAAATCACTGGTATTCAAGGATTGTACAACATGCAGGCTGCTGTTGCTTGATTTTTTCTGGTAAAGGAGTCTGTGATGGGGGGAATCAGGTCGTGATTGATAAGAACCAACTAAAAAGCAAATGTGTCTGCATCAATGATTCAAAAGTTTGCACCCATATAGATTACAATGGAATCCAAGAGTTTTCAAACTAGGGCTAGTTGACAAAACCATTTCACTAGGGGATTGCAAAAACATTTATTATGATAAATATGTTAAGCATTGCATGTTTTTCTTCATATTAAAAGCACTAACAGCCTTTGACACATCAGAAATTAGCACAACAACAGCCAGTCAGTCTGCAGGTTTGCACATCTACATACAGGCCTATTTCCTCCCACTGAGGAAAACAAATGCCCTCTGCAAAGGAGGAAAAATAATCACTGAAAATAAGGGGAAAACAAGTTACTTATGCCACTCTGCTTTGGCTTACTAACACTTCTGTGATGCTATCTGTTGAATGTATGGAGGCCTATGGGTTATGTCAGTTGTACACAGGCAGTGGACAGCAGTGTAATGTCAGTGCACAGCCCCAAGTGAAGAGAATGAAACACATCGTAGGACTTATTTTACAGCAGCTAAGGATGGCAATGCTCATTATCCATGAGTGCAACAAAAGAGAGACAGAAAAATCAATGTATTAAAAACTTAGTGAACAGGCAGAATACAACGTCTTCAGACAATCTGTCAGTATATACTTACTGTCCTGTCTTAATCTGCGATGAGTTAGTTTTATAAAGCACACAGAACTTGTTAATCTCACTAGGTGCTCAAAGGGAACTTTAGTTGTCTCGCAAAGCTAGGGATATTGTTATAAAAAAGGTAACTCAATTGAAAATATATGAAAGTTGTTTGGATGTCTCAAAAGTGACAGTGCAGATTAAGACAGTTGGAAGTTTGTGCTGTTGGTGGATGCTAATCAAGATGGGTCAGGAAACACAACAAAACATTTCAATCATCGAAGGGTGCTTTCCCAGAGATCATTTCATTATTTTAATGAGTTACATGGTAAGCTAAACTGTATTTTTTGTTAAAACAGACAAAGCATGTTCCCAAACTCAAATGTTACCATTACAGTGTTGGATTTTATGTTGATTTGTTAAAAATAAGCTATAGTTTAAACTAATAAATCCCATGGTTTCTTCATGCTGTCTCAGTTATTATCCAGATACTCTTCAAACAAGTAAAATAATAATTAAATAACAAGTCATGATGCATATCAATTTGGAGAAAAATGTAGTGATCCTATTTTTGGCCATTTTGCCCAGATCTATTTCAAACTAAACAGTGCTAAGACAGTGCTGTTTCATGTCTGCACCTCCTTACAACAGACATGCTCGAACCCATGTTAAAACATGACATGACTAATGGCTAAGGTGGAAATAGGTAACAAAAATTATAGCTGTCATCAACACGTACATACCCACATGCAGACAGCTCAGCAAGTTAGTTGTGAAGCTATGAAAGGCCAGCTATTAAAGGATATAGTGGTTTAGACTGACTGAGTAACAAACAGGCTTATGATCTATGGTCTGTCTTGTTGGGTGAATCGAGCTGCTCAGCAACATGTCTCATTGCATTTGGACAAGGAGTGTGCCGTGACACACTGACTCTGTACTGATGGTGACACACAAACACATACACAAGTAGGCATGTGTAGACATGCTTGTATGCATGCAGCAG
>JAQNCA010000015.1:11534866-11545270 GCA_029783725.1 Acanthurus tractus
TTGTATGCATGCAGCAGCAAATAAAAAGTATATCTCTTGTTTAAATATTTTTAGAAACACACACTGAAAAACAGCAAACAAAAACTCAGGATGCTTTTGACAAGTTTCTCTATGTCATTGCCTTAGGGTGCCAGGATGTAAGGCTCTAGCTTTTCTGTTTTCCTCACCCATAATCATCACACGTTTTAGCTGTAGGTCACTCTAGCAGATATTTATAGAATCTCAATCTTATGCAATCCACAGAACCAGACACAACTTCTCTGAGTCACACAGAGAAGCGGGACACAGCAAAGAAAGGAAAAAGAAAGAGAGAAAACAAAGAATGGGAAGGAGTGGCAAAGTGAGGCAGCTTAACATGATAAAATAAAAAGAGTTAATGAAAAAATAGAATAACCCTGCAGGATGGGGAAAATATAACAGAGGTCCTGAAAGAGAGGAGCTGAAGCTTAAAAAACAAACAAAAGCAGAAAACCTTTAACATAAGAAAGCCCAAAAAAGGAGATGAAAAGACTTAAAAATCTAGACTTGCATTAGTTTTGCCTGAACTATACAAATTCTAGGAAAATCCCAACCATTTATTCATTTATTTTGCTATTTGCACAACAGTAGAGATTATAAAGACCTAATTCCTTGGACCTTACTTTTTTCTTCAGTTTTTCTAGAAACTGTCTCTTAAGTGTTACTCAGCAACAATATATTTTTATGCAAATAATATTAATTTTCTAGGCCTGTAATGAGAAAAAGCCAACTACTTAGAAATGCCAACTTGACACAATTACCTTCTTTACTACAAAGGGACAGGGGCAGGTGACATGTAACAGGTTAGGAGCTGCTGGACTTAAGGACATTGTCACACAATGCAAAAAGGCAACATTATGCAACTGTGCAACCTTAAAATAACAGTTTCTTTGTTTTTGTTGGTTCATTAACCTGTAGTAGGTTAAATAAAGTCTCAGTCATGCTTAACAGAAATTGTAGGGTAAATTAGAACGCCAGTTGCGGGACTATCTAACTTGAGTAAGCAAGGTGGATCGTTTAGTTGTTGAATACTATGGCTAGCTGTTGATAGCATACTATCTCAGATTCGGGCTTCATTAGCATTGTATGTTGCTGTTCTTGGTATGTTGCTGTGAGTTGGGTGCAATGCTTGTGCAATCTATGACTACCACACAGTAGTAAATATGAGTTTGAGATTGATTTAGACTCTAGTTTATTTGACCTTTTGCATCAACCAAGCTTCAGTGGTTACAACAGAAATTTCCTTTGAATTAAACTTCTTAGCTTCGGCCTCAATCTATTTTTCTAAAACCATCAGCAATGTAACCTATTCAGGCTCTGAGGAATGCAAGTAACATTTCAAAGTATTAGGATTAAAGTAAAATTGGGTTACCAGTTGGTGATGGATATTTTCAGCTGATGCCACACATCTTTTGCCACATAAAGAAACTTCAAAACACGTCATTGCCTTTTTTCAGTCATAAAACAAAAATGATTCTATTGAAGTACACTAATCATACTGGGGCCATATAAAGTCTTATTCAAAGCATCTTGGCATTCCATTTCTATTACTCTACATAACGTATTTGCTTCATTAAACCAGAGAGGTAGCAATGGTGTCCTTTATGAATTGTCTAAAGTAACTAACTACTCAGTCTCCCTTCTAAGCAGGTTCAGTTCATTCACCATTATGTTCCCAGAGCAATAACAATGTAATAAGTCTGGTTTTCAGGAGGAGCCTAGGTGAATACTGTGTGGGGGCTACATTTTGCAGAGCATATGCATGTGTTTGCATGTTGCTTCTGCAGTCTGATTGCATTCTCAGGGCCTCCCTCTTTATTCATTCCTTTGCAGTGTACAAGCTTAAGTTACTTTGGCAAAGTCAGTGCTGTAAAGTTACATCAATACTTTCAAACTGCAGTATTCACACCCTATGGCAGAAACTCAGTAGCTCTGTGGCTCAACCTGATGACGTGGCATTGAATGTCATTTTAATATCGCCAGTGGTATGAGAAAGTGAGTACCTTATCATGTAATGGGAAAAACAGCAGGAGAGGTAGCCCAAAGCATAAGAAGGAAATGTGCTGGCGGCAGCCCCACTCTGTGTTATGCAATCCAAGAGAACAGTTTGAACATGTAGATTCTCCAAACTTGTGTAGGATTCAATGGTTGTCAGTGGCCAATTAGTACACAGTTCTTTGAAAATTTGAATCAGAAATTTGATGAATATGAGCCTTGATAATCCATTCTTCTGGACAAACAAGGACAAAAACATAGATCATCTCAATGATGTCAATCCATTCAACTCATATTTTAAGTTTAATCAAAATGAAACATTTACAGTCTCGACAGACACATGAAAGGAGAGGATTTTGTTTTCTTGACAGTCTTATCACATATATAGTTAATTTCATATCTGATAATGAAGAGAGCTAAAGTCAGTTGACCATGTATCTGTCTTCATATTTGTCAGACATTTTTTAAGTGCCCTTCAAAAGTGAATGTAAAATCAATACAACTTAACAGTACTGATTTAAATCTGTACCTAATGAGTAAGGTGTAACTTATGTTGCTCCCCCAGGTTTAACACAATAGCCAGGTGACTGTGATTTATCAACAGACTACATCTTAGATACAGAATAACACTCTAGGATCTTTAGAGAATGTGTAATTCACACTAAACTGCCACCCTCAACTCTGGACCAAAAATAAAATACTGCTAAGTTGACAAAGCTAAAATGCTTAGTAATTACACTATCATCACTGAGCCTTACTGTGTTTCTGTCACACTGACTGGTGTCCAGCAGTCACACCCAAGGACTCCTTCATCCAATACAAAGATATGAAGTAAGTCAAAAGACCAACATTTTTAACATAGTTTTCAATACTGCTAAAATGCTGAAAAAGAGATGTAGTAATTAGAATTGGTTTTGAATGAATGAAACAGCAAGCAGAGGACAAAAGATACCAAGTTACAGGTAAAGAAAATTCAATATTATCTGAATATGTCAGAGGAAAAAGTCTCTGATGTCACGAGACCATATGCAAAACTGTCCCAACAAAGAGAGACCATTGTTGCAAATTAAAATGTACCAACCAAAGATAACTGCAGTTATGACATTATAATAACAGAATAATAATAATGCAAGTACAAATTTTAAATTGAGTTTTTTTTCGTGTGAATTATTTGGATATCAGAATGTGAAAATTGGAAATACCCTGAATAAATAAATAAATTAATAAAACACATTAAATAACATATAACAATCAAAACAATAAAAAACAGACTCTAGAATTCTCCTCACAAAAAATTAACTTTAACAAAAACACTAGACATTTAACACAGGGATACAGAGAGTCATTTATAACTCAACAGCTCTGTCCTTCCCTGATCTGGCAGACATACTGCCAATCCAGTTTAGTCAATTTTTTGTTGCCACTGTTGCTTACTATAAACAACTTTTGTAGTAACATTCACAGACACCATTTAGTTACACAGTTTACAAATACATTATGCACTGTCAATCCTCTTACTTAAAATTAGGCTCTTGAAGACAGACATTGTCTGGTTCATTTACTTAAAACCCATTCTAAATTTGCTAGAGCAGTCAGTGACATACTGTTTGCTAACTGCTGCCGCACACAACGAAGCCAAAGAAGACAACCACTTGCAGACATGAGTGCAGAGCAAGTAGGCAGAGTACTCTGCATAAAGGGCCAAAGTTCTTTTCAGTTCATATAAAATATACTAACATCATGAGCTAGTCCATGGGAATGATTTCATTCCAACATATAGCTTAAATAGACATTAATGTTCTGAGGGAATACATGAACAGTGCTACTCACTTACTGCTCAGCCTCTTTTGTTTACACTTTGTAAAGCAGTTATCTTTAATCTAAAACACCAGATTAAAACTTCAGTAAACAGGCTGGCTTTACTGTAATAACTGTGTAATGATTATTAGAAGCAAGTTGAGTAAAGAATATGTACAGACTATATACTATTAATAAGACTGCAAGAGCAAATTAATTTGAAGCAATATAGATTTTATGCCTCAGTCCATTGATGGCACATCACCTCTTTTTGTGTTATAATGATATATAATGATCTAACACACTGATCAAAGGTTTAGGCCTAATATTTGGTATTGATGACAGAAATATCTGTATGTCCTCTGCTGCCCAAGTTTACATGAGTTTCTGCCTGGTGCAAATATTCAGCAAAGGAAGAGAGAGAGAGAGCAGAGAGCAGAGATAAGCTGTCTTGCATGGGAAGATCTCTCATGACACGGGGCCCTAGGAGCTTATCCTACATGTGCACAACAGGAAGCCCAAGAAGAGTTCACTGCTCAAACATAAGCATACACATGACACACACACGCACACAGACACACACTCTTTTAGTGCTTGTATCCAAACCATACATATATCATGCAAACTGTAAGTGTACAAAGCGTACTAAACTAAACCTAAGCAATGATTTGCTGTTTGAGTGCAGCGTAGCACATTTGCAGCCAGTCACTTATATCTACTGACACTACTATGGCAAACCACTGGACAGCTGTCATCTCGTATTTGTCAATCAACTGCAATAACACAAAGGCTGATAGCTGACTGCAAGTAGGACTACATATGACACATCAAAGGGTAAAAGGAGACATTATTGTGTATCAACATGTCATTAGATGGTCCTACTCACCGAATGGTTGACTCCCCACATAACCACACTGAGCAGAGGGTCGCTGGCACGGAAGAGCTTCACTTTCTGAGCAACGAAGTGTTTTTTCTTGGTCTTCGTTTTGCTCGCAATAGTTGCGGCAATGCTGCTCGCTGAAGCCATCTTTGAGTAAACTGGCTGGTTATTGCAGTCTGTGCGAAAAACTCGACAGTGTCTTCCCTTGAAGCTGGCACAGTGACCACCAGCTCACGACTCAGTAATACCAATACAATTCATTTAGCCAGCTCTTAAATCAAAGTGCCTCAATTATTTTCTTCATCTAACGTCCCACACAGCTTTGCTGACGCTATGGCCCTACCTCGACAAGGACTAATATAAGAAAATGCGATATGTTAAAACTAAAACTGCTGCTCTCCTTCGCCTAACAGTCCACCGCTTTCCTCAGCCCACATCATAAGTCACCTCTCTTCCTTCCTTGACTATTCTGGAGCTCTACGCACCCCTGCGATGTGAGGTCTTACTGAGCTGGTGTTAGCATAGCCGAACGGCTTCCTAGCTAGCAGACATCAACGATATATTTCGTTAAATAAATGAACGTATGGAAGAAAAATAATGGACAGCCCTGCGAAAATCAAACACAAATTATCATACAGTCTTCAACAAATTATTAAAACGACAAATTAATGATGCCCAATTGCCAAATAAAAGCTCTTAACCAGCAGCTAACCTTAGTTCCTCCAACCTTCGCTAGCGAACCAGCTATGCAACGTTAGCCAAGTAACGGCAGCAGAAGCGGACTCCGTTCAGCAGATAGCTACCATTAGCATTCAAGCTAACTCCTCACATTAGCTAGTCGCCCTGAACTAGCTTATCAGACAGCTTAGCCCTCCTAGGCTTTGTTGTCAGTCCGTAGAGATGTCAGAGGTGTCATGTCATATTCTTGCCCGTTTGAGTTAAAACGCAGAGTAGCCGTTGTTTAGACGTAAAATCAGAGGGCATCCAACTCCGTCTGCAGCACTGAGGTTCATGTGTGCTGCTGTCAACTGACAGCTCGACGGATGAGGGGAGGTGACAGTCAGCGCTTTGCAGTCTTCTGCGCTGATTCGCTGCAACCCCCTCCCTCCATCTGGTCCCTGCCACTTTTCTGTGCTTTTCAACACAATTAGGAGTCGTCTAAATTTGCTTGTAGATTTCACTGTCAAACTGACATTTGAAACGGTTGAATGAATCAAGAATCTCGTTTTATGTGTGAAAGCGATTTTATTAATCCCATTTTCATATGGGCCTATACATGTGCGTGTGCGTGCGTGGGCGCGCATATTTGCAGCTCGTGACGTGTAATAGTAATAATGCATTAGCATAAAAACCTGTACATCATCCCAGCAATCACCCAGCATTGTTTCTGTTCAGTTTAGATTAATGACAAAGTCATTTCAGGCGGCAGAACGATGTTCCACACCACTAGAGGTGATGTCTTTAGAGGTCATTTGGTTTTCTGGTGCATACTGTGCTGTTTCCACCGGCACATTGCTGTGTCAGTGGATCTCTACGACCAGGATGCATCAGTGTGCTGATGCTTTAGTGCTAATTTGTTTTATGACTCACTCTTCACAGCAGCGCAGTCAGTTCCTATGACCTGAACAGAGCAGACCTCCACCTCCACGGCACAACACACACTCACACTCACACATGATGACCTATATATTCCCTTTTGATTTTTCAGTATTGCTCTCTTTTTTTGTTTTTGTTTTTTCGTTTTTTAAAAAAATTGCAATGTACTTTCTAATGCAAGTGTGGGTTCTTGTTTAAAACGTTTTACGTTTTTTTTAGTCTGTTAGGACATCTTTACATTTTATTTTATTGTAGTTTGTAGCTTTTTTGCAGTTCAAGATTTCCTTTTATTTCACTTTAAATTTTACTAAAATGTGCATGTGAAAATCACTGAATTTACTTGCTACATTTACATCTAACGTTACGTCTTGCCAAAAGAAGATGTTTGATAATACCGTTGAGATAAGTGAAGATTTTCTAAACCACTAATTGAAAAAATAAACTTAGAAAACATGTTAACATTAAACAGGATTAGTATTACAACAGGCCACTGGACATAGCTAACGCTTTAGCTAACAGGTTAAAAGCAGGTTATACCCTTTAGCCCAACGTGGCACACGTTGCCTAGCAACGCGGTGTCAACCTCCTCTTTCAAAACACCAGTCTGGTTCCTCTGACCGTCTAATTACAAATCGTGAACTTGTGCTGTAGTTTGGGAAAAATAGGTAAGTCACAGTGACTATTTTAGATGGCGATCTACACGTTTGTCTATCTTTCTTTCTTTTGTGAAGTAGTCGGCTAAAGCTATCAAGTTAGCTTTGTGGTTCAGCTAGTAAAGGTAACTGTGGTCAGGTTATATTCATGGTTGCGGGTCAAAACCCGGCACTGAGCAGCTGTGAAACTGCTATCTGTAAAAAATAAACATCGCTTAGACATTTTTTTTAACAGCAGTTTCTGTCTGTGCCGCAGAATGGGAAAGAAAGTGAAGAAAGATAGTGAAACTCCATGCAAGGAAACGGTGAGAGATCTGAGTAATAAATAATTCTTATCTTTACACTTGATGCATCCAAGCTAACGTGTTTCTGAAGGGTTGCCAGATTTCATGTCGACTAAAACGGATACCCAAAGCCTGAAAAAAATATTATGCATACAGGAGACGGACACAAGATATCTTGAGTTATAAAGCATTTACGTCTCTTTCAACGCACTCGCAGTTTGAACCTCTACCTGTTGAGGGCAAAAACCCAGCAACAGTGGTGCTGCTGCTGAACTCCCCAGAGGAAGACATCCTAGTAAAAGCATGTGAAGCAATCCACGCATTTGCAGAGAAAGGTACAGTAGACCTTTTACTCCTAACCCTTACACATTTTTGAAAAATTATTTGTTTGGGTAAGCAAGCCTGCAGCAGAAAAGCATAAAATATATAATAATGAGTGACCATGGGCTTTCCTCTATCCCTGGCATTTACTCTGAAATCAATATATATATCAATATATGTTTCAATTCTAACCTCATGAAGCACTTATAACTGTAAGACCTCTTATCGATCATATATATTACCCTGGTGATTAAAACCCAATTTTAGCTTTCAACCCAACTTCTCCCTTTTTGTTTTGTATTTGATAACATTTCAGTGTTTATCTTCACTACCTTACTAAAACAAAACGAATGCCCATAGGCACTCTGCTAAGTATGGCAGATTCTTAATTTTCCTGTTCGCTGTCTCCCCCTGTTGTTAGGAGATGAGAACAAGGTTTCTCTGCTGGGATTAGGAGCTTTGGAGCCTCTCTGTCGGCTCATCACTCACGACAACAAGCTCGTCATACGTAACGCCTTCATGGCCCTGGGCATCATGGCCACCAATGGTGAATCACATGTACAAAATAATAACAGAATATGCTCCTTAGCCATTTGGTGAAATTCAATACAATTGATGTGACTTGATTTTTAACTTGCAGACCAGCTTCCTGACCATCATTCTGCTTGTCAGGCAGTGGAGAGTTGAGACTTCTTTGCTGGCAACAGAATTACTTGTTTTGTGGATTTAAATACTGTGTAATGGGTTTTGGTTAATGTTGTCTTGTGTTTTCATTAAAAGGTGATGTACAGAGTGCTCTGAAAAAATTAGATGTTATTCCATCCATCATTGATAAACTACCACTCGAAGGTGAGTAATTTTGATTATGAATTTAATCAGATGTGGGGTTATTCTGATACAGACAACGATAATCATATTAGTACTCAGAGGTAGATATTCATTTTATACTAACTGCATTAAGACAAACAAACAACACAATTTTCTCTCCTTTTCAATAAGATGTAGTTGTCCATGAGTTTGCAACACTGTGCCTGGCCTCTCTATCAGTGGATTTTGTCTGTAAGGTCCGGATCTTCAACAGCAAGGGCCTACCACCTCTAATCAAGCTCCTGCTCAGTCCAGACCCCGATGTCCAGAAGAACTCCATAGAGATCATCTTCAATCTGGTTCAGGTGACTCAAAGTCCTCACACTAGAGGATGTTATGAGGCATTTTTTCATTCAAAAGTATTTTATTTTAAATACATAGAGGTTGCACTAATTAGTATCTCAGCCACTGAAAGCTGTGTGCTTTGTTAAAAATACTCTCTCTTGGGATGGGTGAAATTTAAGTGGTTCCAATATTGTTGCTATCGACTTGTATCCTCTGTTGTACTGTATGTATTAAGGATTACCAAAGTCGTGTAGCTGTACATGAGTTGGGTGGGATGCCTCCACTTCTGGAACTGTTGAAGTCTGACTTCCCTGTCATTCAGCATTTGGCTTTGAAGACGCTGTACAATGTGACCACTGATAGAGACACACGTAACACCTTTAGGGAAGAACAAGGATTTGAGAAACTCATGGATGTCCTCAGTAATACGGTGGGTAGGGGAGAACACATGCTTTTGTGGTTCCATGTTTATGTATGTCTACATTCTACCCCTTAGTGTCAATAAAATGAGAAGAAAGAATTATAATAAAGTCTGTTTTTTTTCAATCATCTGCTCCCTATCTATATTTTTATCCTTTACAGGAATTCAGTGACCTTCATGCTGAGACTTTAGAGGTAGCTTCTAACTGTCTGATTGACAGTGAGAGTTTACAGCTAATCCACAAGGACGGAGGACTAATGAGGCTGATGGAGTTTGTTCTCACTCCCAACACGCCTGAAATCCAGTCCAAAGCTGTTAAATGCATCGCCAGGGTTGCTCAGAGCTGTGAGCACACATAAAGACAAGAAATAATGATTTTCATTTACTTTTCAACTGAAAGTTTGAAGTATTTAGAGTACTTACTGAAACCTTCTGTGTTATCTGTCCTTGCTTTATTGTGTGTGTATGCATGCAATGCATGCCAATGTGTGTAGCTGGGAATCGCAAACTGCTCCATGAGCGGAATGTGGAAAAAGTTCTGGTTGAGCTTCTGTCTGTGGCAAACGTCAGCGTTAAAACGGCCACCTGCCAGGCTGTGTCTGCCATGAGCTTCCACCTAGCCAGCAAAGACATCTTCAGAGACCTTGGTACATACACATTCACACAAATACAATGATATCAATACACCAATAATGTGTAAATATGTTGTTTACTCGCATGTTTTAGGTGGTATCCCTGCAGTTGTACAGCTGCTGAAAGATGAGAGTTTTGTGCTGAGAGAGGCAGCGATCCAGGCCCTCTCTAACCTCACACATAGCAACCAGCTCAATGCATTGTGAGTGGCAGGTATAAGTTTGGTACTCTTTGGTGTGTTATATTAGCGTCAAAAAAGACCTAGAAAATTAATAACTTTAAATGTGTATGCTGCAAAGTGTTAGTAATATATAAAACTTATTGCTAAATTTATAAAATATTCAATGATAACTCTATCATCTATAAAATAATGGCCACAGAGTTATTATTTAAAAGTTGAACTGTAAAAAGTCTTTTTCATTTTTACACAAACAATGTATTGCTTTATCTATCTTCTCTGGCACTGAATATCTCACCTGTCTCCTCTTCATTTATCAATTTTATCTCCCATTATTTTTATTCCCTTGACACATCTGCCTTCTAGCCATCTCTCACTGTCCAGCTTTATGGTAGCATTACTGTCTCCCTCAGTTGTTGGACACCACCAAACTTCCCTGCATAAAACATTGCCTCACTATTCTAGGACTGATTGTT
>JAQNCA010000015.1:11545370-11555590 GCA_029783725.1 Acanthurus tractus
ACTGTCTCCCTCAGTTGTTGGACACCACCAAACTTCCCTGCATAAAACATTGCCTCACTATTCTAGGACTGATTGTTTCCTCAGCCCCGCTCACTGGATTTTAGCACAAATCACACATGTTGCATACACATTGAAGAAAAACTATGCTGTATGCAATATTTTGAAACTGCAATCAATTTCAGCTTTACAGATTTGAAGTGAATCTCCTATCTATTTCTGTGGTATTTTTCAGTGCAGTGTACAAGGCAGGGGGCCATGAGATCCTTGTCCAGCAGCTCAATGGAAGCTGTCCCAGGATGGTGGCCAATGTTGCTGCCACACTTGGCAACATGGCAGAACAAGAGGTCATCCGCTGCAGCATCTTGTCACATGGAGCCATACAGGCTCTGGTGGAGCCTTTGAAGTCTACATATACACAGGTTCAGATCAACACCACGCTGTGCCTGGCAGCACTGGCCTGTGATACAGAAGCTAGGGCACAGGTGGGTTTTGTGTGTCTCATGACTGTTGTCATTTCTATCTTTACCAATGAGAGAGATTTCCTGCAATTTGGAAAGCAAGTATCATTTATTGCACTGATACAAAATCTTTAAAAACCCTCTCCCTGTTCCACATAGCTTCTGAGTGCTGGAGGCCTTCAACCACTGCTCAATTTGCTGCGCTCTTATCACAAGGAAGTGTTGCGTAACACATGTTTGGCTATCAATGCCTGTGCCAGTGATGAGCCCACTGCTTTGGAGATGTTCAAATTTGGGTAGGACACCAAAATGATACATGAGATGACACTGCATGCATGACCAATGATTCATGAAATGTAGAACTGGAGGAATATTGTTTAAAAGTGTAAAGTAAAAAACACAGTAAAAATGTAGCTGTTGGAGCAAACTCTCAGGGTGGTCGCTTAATAGCCAGTAGATGGCGGTGTAGGACAGTGATAATTGTAGCTGCATGAGAATGTGTAGGTCATCTTGTTCATTTCATGTTTAATAGAGTGGGCGTTCTTAGATTAATCATCATTGTATGAAAATCTGTATGCTTTTATTCCTGTTGTGTTTGTGTGTTTCAGGGCCCTGGAAATGCTTCAGGAAATCAACCAATCAGTGAATCGTAGGAGCGGTTTCAGCGAGTTGGCCATGAACAGCTTAATTAATTCAAATTTGTCTATTAAATACAGCCTGACAGATCATTTGGCGTCCACTGACATTATTGGTGATGGCTTCTATGACACTGGGAAGGTGTGTGTATGCGTTTTAATGAAATTTACGAGGAACAGATGCCACTTTGAAAAAGCTAAACAGTTTTCCCAAAACTGACTGGCTGATAATTTGTTATTTTGGAACTTACACTTGTCAACTTTAACTTGTGATTTCACCAGGATGATTACAGTGAAGGAGAAGGATATTTCAGTATTTTTAGTTTAAACATAATGCTGTTTTCTCTCTCTCATAGGCTCGTGAAGGTCAGAGAACTCTGACTTTAGAGGAACTGTCACAGCAGCCTGTCAACCAGCAACGACCTATCATATTTATCAACACAGCAGCAGAGTATGTTTTTTTTATTTGTCTGAAAAATCACAAAGTTCTGGAAAACTAGAACAAACATTGTGTATTATTTGTATGATTCTTTCTCTTATCCTGTTAACTCCTCACCCCCACACTATGACAGCTAACTGGACCTCTTCCACTACAAGCAGAGTGAGAAAGTAACAAGAACAATAACACAAATAGTGGTAGAGCACTGGCTGAGAGGTTTCTTGCCAGCAACACCATGTAGTTTGTCAGTACAATTTATTGTGGCAGTTAGATTACTATCACCCTCCCCTTGTCTGCTCCAATCCAGTGCTACATCCCCCTCTTCTCCCAATTGCCTTCAGTGTGCCCTGTTAGCATGGCCTCCTTGGCTAAACGATCCCATTTTTTTAAGATGGCAACGCACTCAGAGTAAAAGAGCCTTTTGTGTCGAGAGTAATAGACTTGAACTCACAACCATGAACGTGCACAAGTGTACATGTGTGCACGACCATAAAAATTCAGCTCAAGACTTCAGCCCACGTGTGCTGACTTAGATACACACAAAAACACAATAAAGCCACATTATATGTGTACTGGAGAATGTTCATGCATGCACAAACTAAGGCCCCACAAGCTTTCAGCATTTTGATGAATTAATGTTACCAAAGAGAGTGGTCCCCCCTCGGGGTACCTCAGGTCTACCCCATTGTCTCCCGTTTGGTATGCATGCATACACACACATACACACACATACACACACACACACACACACACACACACACAAGCATTCTTAAGTAGTGTGTTATGTAATTCATCCATGGCTTAGTTTGAATCAAGAGTAACTTTTTTTTATAGAAAAAAGAATCTCTTACCAGAATTTATTTATGTTTTCCTTCCCTATTTATGGAGCTGTGCACTATAAAACATACGGGATAGTATTATTATTATTACTTTAACCAGTAAGGTTCAGCTTTTGTTTTTGCTTATTTGCTGAATTTCTCAAGAATATAACAATGTGGTAAACTGGTCTAATATGAAGCTGTGTTGCTATAATATATTTAAAATCTTTTTGGCCATAAATGTAAAACAGATTCCATGCAGATCCATCTCTCTGTTTGAAGGTTTGGAAAACTGTTATGATGTAAAGTGTTTTTGTTTAGTGAACTGAAAAATAATTTTGTGTTGACAGTTTGTTTGATAATGTATGTAGGAATGAAAGGTAACAATATATTTAATTATATATATTGTTGATGTGTATGATACTATGAAAACTATTTTGAAGACATGGAGAACAGGGAAGAAACTTTCTATAATAACCGTTGTAAGTTTAAGTTAATCAGAGCATGCTTCCTTGTTTTATTTATCATAAGGAAAGGTGGTATATCCATTTAACAAGATATAGTAGACACATAACAACAACTCAAAATAGACAAAAGAACAGAGAGAAACTGAACTGTGTTCAGTTATATAAACTATTTTATTCTTGTCCATCTGCCTTCTGTATAAGTGAGACACTTGAGGTGCCAGAAGAGACTGAGAGCAACCAGTTGGAAACAGATATCGGCAGCAAGAGAGACCGCAGGACACCGAAGTAAGACTGTCTGTGTGTGTGCATGTGTGTAAAGGGGGCAGTAGAACCACATACATGTGTTCCTAACTTGTTTTTGCCAGTAGTATACATCTTGACACATCGGTTGGTGTTTCAAAATGAATATTTTAAATACTTTAATACACTGTGAAATGTATATGGTGAGTGAAGTTTCATTAAAGCTGAACATTTTTTCTCATTGTAGCATAATTTCAAGTAAAGTTCAAAATAATCCCCACTGAAACTCTCCTCTATTTCTAATACAGAGGTCAAGTTTTTTTTTCAAATCTTTTTATACAGGAAGAAGAAAGGGGATGACAAAAAGAAGGATGAGCCTCGGCCAGAGTCTCCTACAGAGAAACCGTGGAAGATGATGGATGACGTGTCATTGCAGCTCCTTGTTAAAGAGGCCAAAGAATCCATCCTCCCACTGAGTGATGAACGAGAGCAGTATGCTGCCTTGGCCAGGTGACGGAATAATGCAGCATGTAACTAACACACAGAGATGCCGCCACAAATAGAGAAGAAAAGAGTGTCATCCTGAATAATTGTCAGCCATTGTTTTAAATCTCTAGAATCACACCTGCTATGAAATGGGGAAAGAGTATCGCATAACAGCATTGTACAGATACAAATACACAGTAACATGCAATTGTGCAATTGTAAGACTACAGCATGCATAAAAAACACAAAAACAGATTGGAAAGGTTTCTGCCCTGTAATATTTTTTGTGTGTATTTGTTTGGAATGTCAGGCTGGTGAGTGAAGCCATGGGTGGAGCTGTGGAGATGGAACAACTGCACGAGTTTCCATGGGTGCTGCACCTCAGTGAGCTTAAGTTTCAGCTCCAGTCTAATGTTGTTCCCATTGGTTTGATCTCAAAGGGGACATACTGCCATAGGGCACTTCTCTTTAAGGTACCACTGACCAAGCTACAACACAGCATCATCAGCTTTTTCTTCTGACAGTCCCCTTCTTTTTAGACTACACATTTCACCCATCACTTTGACACGCTATCTGCAGGCACTTTTCACAGTTTATTAAGTAAATCCTCTTTATTTAATCCATCTGTTGTTAAAAAAAAAATACTTTGACCCATCATCTCTCTTTAACTTTTCAGTGTCTGGCTGATTGCATCGGACTGAGCTGCACACTTGTCAGGGGTGAGTACAACAGGGCATGGAACGAAATGCTTCTCTTTAAAGAGACTCCCTCCAGCAACAGGCGCTTCTCACAGCCCTGCCGCTACATAGTGGACGTTATGCACCAGCCTGGAAGCCTGCTGAGAACCAATACCCCTGCTGCTGAGCAATACCAGACTATATAGACCGACAATGTGTGGAAATACTGTTTTACTTGATGCTGTGCCCAGACTGAGATGCATTAGATTATTGATTTTTGGTGTGCTTTGTATGTGCATTTCCATTGTATTTATTTGCACTGTATGTGCATTTGCTGTATGGCAGACTATAAACCAAATCCTATAATTTTTAAATGACCAGTTATGATTTTTTTTTCGTTCATAAGCAAAAAATAAACAAAACATGCAATTTGTCTATAAATATGGCTCCTCTTGTAAAACACGCAAATATAACCTTTGCTTCTTCACTACAGAGATTCACATTATTGGAACTTCAGTGAAAAAAGTGCATGACAGCCAAATTCTGCCAGTTATGGTTGGTTGGGAAGTGGTCTCTACCTGTCTGTTTCAAAGGTCAGAATTGATAAGAAAACATATATATGTATATATATATTCTTAGTTAGCGTTAAATAGCGAATGAATTACAATAGGGTTTATATTTTACTGAAAATTATCATCTGTTTACCGGGTAGCATAATCCCCAGACCAGATATTTCCCCCTAATTACTTATTATTAGTGATTGCGCTGCTGCACAATTGGGATATGGTGCCATTCGAACATAGTCAAGCAATAACAAGCAAGAGAACCCAGCTCCCTTTGACCTAAATAGCTGAAGGTGTGATTTTTGACCGGGTCACCCGGCAAACATCCTGCCTCTGCCGTGGGAGGACCAGCGCGAACTCGCCGCGGCATGAGCAATCCCGACGCAGCAAGCGCCCTTGGCTCCCCCTGATAAGTGCACTTGACTTTGGACCGAACTTCACACCAGCAGCAGCAGCAGCAAACATGTCTCGTTTCGTATCCCGTCTTTTCGTGGTCGTTTCTCAACACGCGACAGCCAGATCCGTGGTGTTACCGAAGAGGATACCAGTGTTCATCCGTCCCATATCCACAGCTCAAGGTACGAGTGGAACGATTACTTATCTACCGATTTTTTCAAACCCTCACTCCGTTCTTTAGATGAACACTATGCACTCTGTTGTATTCAGCTGCAAACTCCAGCAAGTGCACCATGCTGCAGCTTAGTCATGGATGTTGGATACTAAGACATTTAAATATGCTAACAAGGCAGGAAAAGTCAGAAACAGGCAGCTCTAGGTTATTATTTGTGCATTTGCTGTGGTCTCAGCTTGACTGATGGTGTAGTTAACTTTATCCCTCTTCTCTGGTCTCTTCTCTCACTATCCTCAAGATCTATGGTCTAACACCGTTGGTTTTATTTTGAAAAAAGTTTGAGATTACCTGCCAGAGCTGCTGGTTTCACTTAGCAACCTATACTGATACTTGATTGGTTTGCCTATAGGATTAAATATCCTTCTAGTATTTTCCATATGCACATCAAAGCTCCTCTGTGACTTCCTGACAGTAACTTTTGCTCTCTGCAGGGCTGCAGTCTCTCACTCGTTATGATGAGACCACAGACTGGCAAAAGAAACTGACCCCGGAACAGTATGTAGTGACCAGAGAGAAAGGGACAGAGGAGGTGAGTATGCTCCATACATGGACACCAGAGACTGTGTGAAACTTCCGTTATCTAAGTCAGCCAGACTGACATACATATTGTCTCATAATATGTATGTCATCAGCACAGTTCAGGTGGACTTTGTTCATCACTGCAATGTTGACCTGTGTCAGGCTCAACCTGCCCAGCTACAAATCATGTTCTACCAATTTAAAGCTTTTCTCAGTCGTTCTTGAGTGATTTCTGATTGAAATAAGAAAACAAATAGGAAATAATTAGTGTTGTTCATACAAACTCACGATCTTAAAGGCACAAAGCTAATAACATGGGGACATCATCCTTAGTTCATTAGTCCTGTATTCTTGCTTTTAACACTCTGTTTATGGGTATTTTGGTGTTGTCAGCCCTTTAGTGGGCTCTATCTCAAGCACTCAGAGTTGGGGATGTACCACTGTGTCTGCTGTGATGCTCCACTTTTCAGGTAACAGTTTGCACCTACGTGTTAAGTGAATACTTCTTCGCATATTCTTATATGTTTATTCAGAAATGTATTAGTGGATGATAACTAAGAAAATATTCCTTCATTTCTTGATAGTTCAGAGGCTAAGTATGACTCTGGGACAGGCTGGCCGGCTTTCAAAGAGGCTCATGGGACATGGGAGCAGGATGAAAGCCACACCTCCATCATTCGTCGCCCTGACAACAGCCTGGGTAGTGCAGGGACAGAGGTCCTTTGTAAAAATGTGAGTTGTGTTGTGAACTTTGAAGCTGAAGTTCATGTTTGCTTGGTATAGTTGTTCAACTTCGTGTACATTTTTTTAAGTAGTGTAGTTAGAATTGCATAATATGTATCTCTTTCATATTTGCATTTAGAATTTGTGCAGATTTTTTTATTTTGTTTGTATTTTTGTTTAACTTATAATCTCTGTGTGTCTGTGTGTTTAATACAGTGTGATGCCCATTTGGGTCATGTGTTTGATGATGGACCAGATCCGACAGGTCAGCGGTTCTGCATTAACAGCGTGGCCCTCACTTTTAAAGCCAGAGGAAACAAAAAACCTGAGGAAAACTGATGAATTACATGGACTTGCTTAAACCACTGAAAACATACCTGATGCATTTTTTGTTGCAGGCCAGGAGGCAAAAATAAAGGTCCAGACTCAGAACATTCAGTCTATGGTTTTAAACACGACTGGAAGTGAGAGGCTTTGTGGGGCACAAAGTGTTTAAATGTTTAAGTTTGATGGAAATAGACTTCCCGTGGTTAATCAAACTAAAAGACACTGAGTGGAGCTCAGCCTCTTCTTCAGAAGCTTTGGATATGTACACTGGAGAGAAATCTACAAATTTGGCAATGATTCATTACAAAATTCAAATTATTATTATTTTTTTTATCATTTTATAATATTTGTTTAAGTAAACTTTGAAATTGAACTGAATGAAGTTTGTCAGTAAGTGTAGAATGTATGAATAACTTGACACTCGAGTGTGGGGCATAGTGGCTAACTCCTTACAGAAAATGAATGGTCTTAACCATCACTGGGATTTTTGATTTGTCTGCATGTCTGAAAAATATCAAAATACACTAAAAAGACCATTATTTCTGTGGCACACAGGGAAATATGAAATCACTGCTTTGTGTGTTTTTTCTGTGACACATTTACAGATTAAACTGACTGATTGACTGAATCACACAGACTAACCCAATAATTTGCAAATAAATGCTCATTTTGTTAGTTATTTGAATCTTGTTGTTCTTTATTGACAGTGGAGTTTATTAAAATGTTAATGTCAGTATTTCCTAAGAGTTTAAGCCTGCCCTCTGTAGTCCAGATGCACACACTGCAGCGCTGCAGTATGGCCTCATTTCTTCCAGTAAATGTTAATATTTAACTTAACAGATCATCCCTTCTTTCACATTGTTTGTCTGCTGCTCTCTGTGTATATATTTCTTCTGTTAGTGTGTTTGGGGTTGAGTAAAGCAGATTTGGAAGAGTGGACCGTAGAGAGACACAGACAGGACAGAAACCTCAACACACAAAAGACAAGGAGAAGAGAACACAGCAACCTCAGCAATCATATTGGAGAAGAAAACTGATTTTTGAGTGCTAGGATGGCTAGAGTATGGCATTGCATGATAGCAATGGTGTTGATGTGCATGTGTCTGTGGAGTACCACTGAGGCTGTAGGAGGGGCTGTAAGTCGACCGCGGCCCCAGAGACGACCTCCTAAGAAGCCAAAGGTTAATCCTATTGATGCGACCCCACCTGCACAGAACATAGACGTACAGCGGGTAAGAAACTGGAGAAAGATGCAGAGATTTACGGACCATAAACAGTACTGTGTGTGCGTCTAATTGAATTATATTATGTCAGCATTATTTCTATGTCTGTGTATTAGTGTAAATACTTCCCCACTTCCCCATATTATTATTTAGAAACAAAATAGTAGATGATCTTCCTCTCTTAATAGTTCACAGGCTAAATAATACTCTGGGACAGGCAGCAGGATGGGGAGCACATGGGAGCAGGATAAGAGCCATCTAAGTAAAAGTTTTTTGCTCTAAAATCAAGCTACAAGACTACATTGGCAGAAGTCTAAAGGACATATGGTTTTTCATAAAGCGACCATTTTTAGCTTCCAGAGTTCATTCTGGCGAGGCTGGAAAGGTTCCTACAAAAGCTGCACCGACAAAGAAAGTATGTCGTAATTTGAGAAATTAGATAAAGAGAACTGTTTTGAGAGCAGCTGCAGCCTGAGAGCACGTCACCATGCCGTTACCTGACCTTTGCACACTGACAGTTCTTTTCTCTTGTTTGTACCTTTGAAGTCACGAGATCGCAAATAGGATTGCAAAATAGTCCATACAAATCATGAAAAAATTAGCCCAATAGAATAACCAAAGCTGTTATTGCTTTGAAGAGACTTCACAGAGAGTAAAAAAGAGGAGCAAGTGCCATTTTGTACACTTGCCAAGCATAGACTATTGCAGCAGGTTTTTCTCCTTATCTAACATGCAGTTAAATTGAGAGAATACTACAACATTTGAGTCTTAAATGCTACTTCAAGAGGCTGACCACTACTCAAGAAAGAGACAAAAAAATAGACATACAAACACATCAGTCTGCCTGGATATGGATTATTGTGTTGGCTGGCAGTGCAGACGTCCTTGTGTAACTGTGTCAACATGGTGTTTTAAGCAATAAGGGAGATTTTCCACTGAAAAAGTGTTTGAGTAATAGAGGGAAATTTTGAACAGAAGTATCCTTTTTATTGGTAGAAGTGAGAGAAATCTATTCAGTTATCATTTGACTCAGGTACAATGGGTCAAATTTTAAAGGATTAACTGGATAAGGATAATTAAAGACATATTTTTAAATGAACAGTAAAAAGTTGCTTTTTTTGAGAGAGAAAACAAGCCTCTTTTCTAAGTATATTTTCTATTTATAAATATTGCATCTTAGGCTGAGAATATGTGTGAAAATCCTGCTTATTTTTTTTCTGTCTTCATCTGTCTGATTCTGCCTGTGTGTGTTTCAGATGATGGGAACATGGTACCTGCTAAACACTGCCTCCAAATGCTCGTACCTGATAAAGCACGGAACCATGGTGGAGCCCACAGTCATGACCCTCTCACGTTCCCCTGAGTGCAACCAAATTCTCTCTGTTAGCACAAAAACACGACAGTAAGTACCATCATCTGCATGCCAAAGCACATCCTGTGCATGTAGTGCTCTGATTCATCAGCAGAGGGGGCAAATGTGCCACAATAACTTCATGCTCTGACCACATGTGTTTAAGTTTAATTTTGATTTGTGTCTCCTAGAAAACAGGAAGGAGGAGGCAGAGCAGTTAAATCAACCATCTTTTTAGAAAAAACTTTTGGGTCATCCTGTCCTGGCTTTTGTGGAAACATAAAAAGTGAAATAAACAGTTTAAATTGAAAAAGTGTGTCTAGTTGTTTTCGTGAGACATTCAGGACATTGCTGATGTGATTTGACGGTTATAAATTCAGTTTGACCTGAGGATAAGAAATGTTTTCAATCCTTTTCAGGTCAAACATTTAAAAAGCCAGTTTTATTTGAGGCCCAGAGTGTAAAATGTATCTGGTACTCTGCTACAGCTGACCACTTTTCCAGAAAACTGTGAACATAAAGTGTCTTGAACACAGTCAGTCTGCTAGAGAAAGAGAGAATCTTACCCTCGATATCAGGGATTTCAAACTCGTGCCATGAAGGGCCGAGAGGCTGCAGGTTTTCTTTCCAACCAAAAACTCCACCAGCTGATTTCACTGATTA
>JAQNCA010000015.1:11562675-11575807 GCA_029783725.1 Acanthurus tractus
AGATAGATAGATAGATAGATAGATAGATAGATAGATAGATAGATAGATAGATAGATAGATAGATAGATAGATATTTAAAGTGGCAAATTTTAGCAATGTGATTTATTTTAAGGCAACAAATGTCCCAAGAATGTCTTTCACTCCATTTGTGCGACTGCTTCTGCTGTTAAGGTTGGAAGTAGGTTATCATGCACAAAGAAGAACGACATTAAAGATCAAACACTCTTTATTGAACTCAATGGAACTGAAAGCAAAACATATGGTTAATGGCTCTGTCTGGTGGAGCTGATATTCCATTACCATTGTTGTTACGTCAAAACATATAATAAGGGTGTCTGTGCGTTTTCATGTATAGTCTGAGTTATATAGTTATTAAAAAAAAAAAGAAGGAAAGTCGCTTGTTTGCCTTCATGGATGTGATGTGCTGACAAAGGAAGTCGTATTTGAGGCCGCAGTAGAAGGCAGGCTGAGTTCACCAGCTGTCCTAAAGTCTCTGATGATGTGTTCTACAGTTAGCACTCAACCATGAGGCGAAGGACATGTACAAAATCATTCATGTGACAGGATGACATGGCAGCAGTTTCACCAAACAGACACACAAAAAGTAAGTTCACAAATCAAATAAAGTTGGCAGCTGGTTTTAACTGGAACACATTGTTCTGTAAATGCTACACCAAGGTAAACATATGTGACAATGACAGGAAAAATAACATGGTTGGAAAATAAATGTTACACGATTCTTGAATGTATGTTGGACTACAGTGGCACTGTTAGATTGAAACTCAATTCAGTGTTGACAAAGCAGCTCATTCTTGAACTAGTTGCTTTCAAATTTTGACTGGACAACCTTAACTCATGCTCTATCAAACATGCATCTTTGCGTGTGTATGTGCGTCACAGAGCATAACCTCTTGTTTACTGTAAAGCGTGCAGCTTTAATATGTATACATAAATGTAGCTGCACCTGCTGCATAAAAACCTACACAACTATGCTTGTAAAGCCAGACTTTTTTTTGATGACTCAAGAAAAATTTGTTGGATTTTCGAAACCCAAGTGTTTTAAAATTTCACTGTTACTGAGATTTATGGCTAATTGAACAAAGCACCACTCAAATCAGAAAACAAAACAGAACAAAAAAACATCTGAAAACTCTGGTTAATGAGATTTCATCAGCAGCAGTCAAGTTGTTGTGGTAAGTTTGTGTTAAGTAGTATGGGGCAAGGAGACATGGCTTAACACCTTGAAGGCACAATGGATTAGTAAGCCAATTATCATCTTAACCTCTCCAAGATCTTAAACAAATATTAGGTGTCACCGCTTTTTTTAGTTTGTCACCGCTTCATCCACTTAATGCATGGCCTTTTGTGCATCAATATAGGTCAAAAGTAGCAAAGGAAGTTGCTCCATCTCAACTATCTGACTGTCCTAACTCTCTATTCTGGTTCTCTTTTTGTCCAATAAAACAAATCCTACTCATCTGTCCTACACATATACGCACAGGTGCATGTATGCTGTAAACCCACAGCCCAATGCCAGTCAAAGATGAAAAAATACTATGATGTATTCTCAACTCAAAGTCAAACATTTAACACATTTATCTGAGCCGATTTGTAAATGACGTAAGACTCAAGTGTTTGGCAAAGAAACTGACTACTGAAGTCTGACAGAATACAGGCTGACGGTCTCATCCATTCAAAATGAAAAGAAAGCTGCCGTGCTGAGCTAAATCAACCGTGGAGTGTCATGATTTCCCATCATGCTCTGAGAAACCCCTCTCTGGTCTTTCTCAGAAAGGAATGTCCCATACAATCGAATGTCATAAGATTTAAACATAAAATTCTGTATTTCATACAAAGATAATGCAATGGACAGACATATGATATCATTGTAATATAGATCTGAAATTTCTGTTTATCCTATGTATTGAACTCTGAATAAATCTTTTGAGAAAAAAAAAGAAAATAACACAAAGTATTGTATTTACAAAGTGACTTTTGGCATCCATATTCAACTCTATATTACCACAGTATAGGTGGCATGTCATTTGACAGATATGAGCATTGACAGACTGGAGCAACCGCAGCCTGAGAAATTAAAAAAAAAAGAAGTTTGGCATGTTGATTTGATCATTTTTGATATAAGATTTTTGTTAAAAAATAAAATTAAAATGCAACAGAGACTGGCTATCACATGACCCAGTAAGTACAATTATTTGTCATATACAGTATTCAAAGGACTCCTGAAAACTCCCAAGCACAATACAAAGAAGGACAAGCCGGTTAGTATATACATGTACAGTCTCTTACAGCTGTGCTCTGTTGCATAACTGTCCCTCTTCTCTTTCTAATACTCTGGATATATATAAAAAAAAACAAAACAAAGAAACAAAAAAGACTTCTGTACATGTCTTTCCCATGTCCCCGCCCTCTCTGGGAGATTATTGTCCTATTGAATGGCCTTCTCTTCATCTCTCCTCTCCTGTGATTGGTCATTGAATTCAACCTCTTCCATCTCTGTGGCAACAGGTGGTCTGACGAATCACTTCCTCACTCATAGTCCTGCCATTGGCTGTTAGATGAACCACTCCTTCTTTGATTCGTCGATGGTTTCTGGGTTGTCTGTGCCAATGATGGCCGTGTCCGCGGACTCCCCAGCAGACTCCCCGCTGCCCTTGGCCTCGTTGGTGTGGTAGGTGCCTTTGTGACGGAACATGTAGCGGATCAGGAACACCAGAGTGCATAAAATGGTGAAGATCACCACTGCAATGATACCTGCAAAGGACACAGACACCACATACACAAAACCAATGTTATCGTGTGTTTTTAATCACAGAAACTGCTTTGCTTTGGCCAACTAACCAACTTTGAAGCGCAGTTAGCTTTATAATGAGATGACAGCGATGCATATTCTTTTCAATTATCTTTGCTAAAAGACATTTTCTTTTGTGTTTTTTTATAGTGTGACATTAAGAAAGTTAAAGGTTAATGACATCATGCAGCATAACATCTAATTATTTTTGACATTTGGCGTTGCAGCTCAGGACAATACACATCTTGACATGAGTTTTCAACACAGCAATAATCTGCACTGAAGGTTGACTTCTTTTTGATTTATGTTGATTTTGATATAATATAAGTTCATCCTCTCACACCTCAAATGCACATTTTTTACCTCCAATGATGGCTGAGTCTCTGTTGACTCCATCAGGAATCACTCTCTCCTCATTGAAGGGGAACTCTGCATCTGAGTACAGCAAGAAGAGGGACACATTCAAACCATTCATCCATACATGAATAGACAAAAAGGATGTCTAAGATGTTCAACATTCGTTCTAGTGATAAAAATAACTTGAAAAGCTATGCCTGAAGGATGTGTGTGAATGAATATACCCAACACATGGAGAATATCTATTTCAAGGTCAGGAAAAATCCAGACACGTCACAGTCATGCTTGCAGCAAAAACAGAGCTCCTGGTTTATTTTTTAGTTGCAAAGAGTCAATAATTTCATGCAAAGTTCTGCTAAATTAAAACCACAGATTTTTTTGCTTTTCAATACAGAAACAATTCAAAACATACTGCAATGCACTGCACTGATGCAGGAGGTCAGATAGTGTTTGGTTTCTTTTATACAGACTCCAACTGCACTGCATTTATCAGTTAGTCTGATAGATCGACAGATAAACCAATGCTAAGTATTCTTAGGGGATCACGAGTGAATTCTTGATGTAACGTTTCATGCATTTAATTAAAGATCCGTTAAAGGTTTAAAGGTCAACAACAGCTGCTTCTTCAGCCTGTCCACTATAATTTTCTATCAGCAGCAATCATCTAATCGCTTTGATTCTCCCTAAATGGACAAAAATCGTTGAAGTAAAGGGAAATGACCTGTGTGAAATAGGAGAATGTAGATCTACAATTTTATATTCCTAATCTCTTCATTTTGTCTGTGAACAGGAAAACTCAAGTGTAAAGCATGAAAAAAGCTGCAGACGTGCATAATCGAACATCACGGCACAAAACAACCTGCATATGCACAGAAACTCCCACAAATGGTTTCACCCTAGAATGAGCTGTCAGCTATTTCTGCCGCTGACTGCATATTTCTCCCGGAAAGTAAAGAGCATGAGTAAGAAGGAGATGAGGAGGCTGAGAAGTGAAAAAAAGGTGAGAAAATGGGAGGAAATAGAAGAGAGGGAGAGTGATCAGACTCATTATAGTCTCCCGGCGGCCTAAATGGCTTGAATATAATATCAGGAATTCATTGTATCTAAGAAGATGAGATACAAGAGCCAATAATAGAGAAGAGGGGACTGATAAAGAAAAAATTTAATGGGAGTCAAGATGAGAACTGGAAAAACATCTAAAAAATAATCAATGAGAAGACAGACAACGATCTTCATAAATGAAGGATTGAGGGACGGCTAGATGAATTATTGACTTGATCTATCTATAGAAAATGTAAAGCAGAATAAATATCAACCCTTTCAGTGGAAGGATGATGAAGAGCAGACAGCAGAGTATGGATGTGGAGTTCAGGTCGATGGGCCTGATCGATCTCTAATAGCTCAGCCTTCCTGAGGGCAATATTGGCACCAACCCTGAGGAAAACAGCTGCATCCACACTTTGAAATACCCCCCATTAGTGAGGAGTGCAACATTACTTACAAGAGTAATAAGATCTTTGTATGTGTGGACACCGGACACGAAAGCATTCATGGCCAGGATTGAGGTACAATTAGAGTATGGAGGTATCAATGACTGAGTGAGTGTGCATGTGTGCATCACTCTCATTCTAAATGTGCCACCTTGACTTAAGTTAAAGCACAAATACTTTTCATTGTCAAATGCCAGCTGCTCTGTTATATTAGGAAGTTAATGCTCATTACTAATTCCCTTTTTCAGCATGTTTTGTTAGTGCTGACCTGTGTTGTCCAGATGCCAGGGATCTGTTGCAGCAGACATTGGTGGGATGGTGAGAGGTGACGCCCCACAGTTGGACTCTACCAGTTTGCCCTGGTAAGAAACCGGCGAGGCTGCTGCAGGTTGTCTGTCTGGCTGAGCTGAAGCTGCTGTGGCCTGGGCCTGTGCGGTGGTTCTCAGTGCAGTCTTGAGGGGGGCGATGCCGTTGAACTGTACCCGAGACAGACACCCGATGAAGCCTGGGGTGTTATACCTCTCGATTACGACTGGGTCTACGTGTCCAGTTTCTGTACAGAGACATGAAATTGGAGAGAAACTAGAATCATTTCCTAACTCTGGGTCATTTGGACCTGAGAGAAGTCTTCTGTAGCCGTCATGAGGTACTTAAAAAGATTAAAGCTGAACTATATTTCGTGTATATATCCACGCAATGAGGAAGCTGCAACACCTGAACACTGAAGCTTGCAGGCAAGCAAGGAAGGAAGTCCATAGATATAAGACATAAATACCCAGAAAATATTTGAAAAAGGAAAAGTAATGACTAAATGGCATCTAATTTTTTGACCATTTATTCACTAAACTTTTGCAATTCAATGTTAGGAAAAAAAGATAATAAGATAATATCCAGTTTAAAATGATTAAATACATACATTTAGACCTTAATTAAGAGAAGCTATAGTTAATCTAACAGGGCCACATACATTAAAGAAAAGGATGAGAAATTTTTTCTTGTCATTGCCTAAAGAGGCCATCAGTTTAATCTTATGCTTACTTCTGCAGAATGATGCTCTTACTTTTAATTGATATTGAGAGAATGTAGGGAGAAAAGCAGAAGCAAGCACTGAGCACAGCGGTTTCCAAAGAGAAAGCATCAGCTCTGATATTTCAAAGCACACAAAAAAGATGAACACACACACATACACACACACACACACACAACACACATTCTCTGAACACTCAGCATTGGAGCTTACACTCCAACTCTTGTGGGCACCAGTTTTGCTGATGCACAGACACAGAAAGCCAATATTCTGCAAGTTCAAGGCACCCAGGGAGGATGTGTAAAAAGATAAATGAGGGGGAAAGAGAGTGAAGAGAGATTAGAGGACTCACAGATACTGACCTTTTCATGCCTAACTCAGAGATGAATAATTATTCCCCCGTCTTTCTCTCTATTTCTCTTAATTCAACCATGTGGATAATACTGACAATACTGAAGCTGCAATGTGAGATTCAGTCTTAATGACACAAAGAGACGGAAACGAGATATTACTCATGAAAACATGCTCCTCTTGCTGCTCTTTTAATCTGTGGTCACTACCCAATGACAAGTCTTTGTTTGCACACAAGGATGACAAAAGAGTCCACACAAGCTTTTATTTATCTTCCTCTGTGTCCAACCTGTTCAAACATCCTGGATATATTTGCACCTTCTGCAGTTTACACAGATTGATGATCCTGTTTTGATTAGCCATTACTCCTGAATGTAACCTAATTCCTATACCAATACAAGGTGACAGAAATAAAAAAAGAAGCTATTTGAGGAATAAAGAGAAACATTTTTTAGGCCTTCACTTTCCTCACTTGGTTAAAACACAGCTTTTGTTGTAGTTTTCTTGCCTGTGTTTGACAGAGCTGAAGGCTGTTAAAGGTTTGTGTGTGTGTGCCACCGCAGCATATTTTCTGGCAACTAATGCTGGCAACTATTGATTTTTACCAACAGTTAATTGGAGCTGAAAAGTGTTGACTGAGAGTTGATTGTTTTCTCTGAGCTGATTTGGCCCAGAGGCATTCATTAAAAACAATCTATAAGTGTTAAATCTGCTCACAATCGTTTCGTCTATTGAAACACTGCTTGTCTGACGCAGGCTCACATTAATGTTAACGTCAATCATCTAAAATGCTTTGAATCACGAAGAGGCTCTATTACTTTCATTAAATTGGTAAAGTTAAAAAATGACTCTTGTTAGCTATTCTGGCACGAACACACACAAAATGGAAACTGCAGAGAAGAGAGAAGAAAAACTGCAGGCGGCTAAGAAGAAGATAAAAGAGTACCTCTAACACCTACTGTTTGGGTGAGAGACAAACGCTGCATAAAAACAAACATCCTCAGACACGCTCCTCTCCAGCACAGACCTGGACTGACTTCAAATAGCCTCCAACTGTCTCCAAACACTTTGGGCAGAGCAGCAGAATACACAGGAGCTACATTTTAATTTTTACATGCATGACTGCTCTGTTGCTACACGACTGCGCCACACCCAGCAGGAGCTGCTGTTTGGACGATCCCGCAGCAAATATTAACAAGAGATGACTAACTAGAGCCCTTCTGTGTGTGTGTGTGTGTGTGTTTATTTAATGAATCATGTTATCTTAGATGATGGGGTTCTGAGCATCTGGACATGGCGTATAATGTAATTCTCTCTCTTTATTCCATTTTGATGGGTCCAATACAAGAGTGTGTGTGCGTGTGTGTATATATGTGTGTGTGTTTGCACACTATTGATTGTGCTTCCAGGAATAGAGCTCAGCACTATGTGAGTCTTCTACTTATTCATCATCTCACCAGACCTCCCTCAGACACTTGCATTGTGTGTATACACTTCGTGAGACTGTGTGTGTGTGTGTGCTGAAATGGGCTCTGCAGGTTTGCTTCCATATTCTACACCGTTAGCTTCAGGATGAGGCAGTCGTGCTGTTCATATGTGTGTATTTGTGTGTGCACAAGATGAACCATGGCTCAGCATCACCAGCGTGATGAGGCACTGGTTAGTCCCCTTTTTTCGCAGGAACAGAGACATTTTGCAATCAGTCACTTCACACCTTGAAAATGGAAAATGGTGTGGATGTGCAAAGTACATATGAATTTGCATTTGCGCGGGGGTGTGTGGAAAAGGTGGAGAGACAAAGTAGGGGAAGAAGTGCCTTACAGCCTTTCAGTGAGCAGAATACTGATAACAACAGTCGAGTGAAAAGAGAATATGAATATCAATACAAGTCCTCTCGCTCTCCTGTATGCCTGAACATGTGTTGATTACTGCAGAGGCCTGTTTGTGAATACTAATCGGCTCTGTGTCGGGAGTAGAACTGGCTGCTTTGCATACAATGCTTGTCAGAAGCAAATAGCCAACAATCCTCCCTTGTCTCTGATTTTTTTGTGGGCCAGTGATTTCATGGGTGAGCGTTCCTTAGAAGGCAGTATGTTCCCAGTTTAAAAACCTAGTCCTATCCATGAACATTAAACATTTAATATGAACCGAGGGCTGGGTTGTGATAAGAGGGCTCAATGGCTTTTATGGCAGTATATCCATTTAGAGGAACAAGAGGCGGACACAGTTACACAATCGCCTCAACTATCTACACGCTATGTAACTCAATATATTAGTCCTGCAAACAAATACCTTTGTGGAGTTATGAATGTTAAGACAGATGCTGATTCAGTTCGATGATATCGTAAAGGGAACATGAATAGTGTAGAATATCTTCCTCAGCTGCTCCTCAACAGGGTTCAACATAGTGGATCATTTCTTTTCAGACAGCTGGCATAGTGGCCGCGCCCAAACCCAGCATGTAAATCTGATTTTAAAATCTCCATATTTGATTTGGCATTACTTTTTTAACATCAGATGCTTTTCCTGGTGCAGCTGGTAATTAGGATTGCACTGACTTATGCATCCCCAGTGGCCCTAATGTGGAGCAGCCAGGTGTTTGGTGTCGTGCCCAAGGACACTTTAAAATGTAGACAGGAGGAGGTGGGGATCAAACCACCAACTCTGTGATCACTAGAAAACCTGCTTTACTTCCTGTGCCACAGTCAACACATATGAATAAAATACAAACAGGCTTGAAGCTATTCTTATCTGAGCATAAATGGCTTAGAATATAATGCAATAAAATATAATCCAACAGCAAAAGAGTTGAAAAAACAGTACTTTTCTAACACAGTCTCCATCAAAGTATAGCCATGTTTAGCTTTCCAATAACACAGCAATAGATTTTTAGCCCCTTTAAGAATCTTTTGTCCACTACCGGAACTTAACCCAATACAGAATATGGACATAAACAAGCAATGACAGCTTGTCAGAGCCAGTCACCACACACTGATCTCAAGGCTTGTAATCCCTCACTTTGCTTGCCCCTGGTGGCTTTTAAAGAAGCTCTCCAGACTGATCAATACATTTACAAACACACACTCAGCCAACCGCTCTCCACACTCTAATCAGCACTGGGACAGAGCTAATTCATTTGGTTTGAGACTGCAATAATAAAATGGGCCATCACATATGATGAAAACTGGGCCCTACAATCACGTTGCTCTACATATCATGTGAATCATCATCACAAACACAACTCCACAAAATGCACACACAGACAACCCAACACACACCCACACACACACACACACACATCGTCACAGCAGGAACCAGGTCGGCATGCTGATGAGACGGCTGCACCTTCTGATGCTGGGTCACCAGGGTGGCCAGTGACATCACATGAATAATTCAAAAGGTAAGGCAGCACCTAAAGCTGGGGTGAAAACTGGAGTGAGGAGAATGGGTTTGGTTTGGGGGGGTGAGAGGGTTGCATGAAAGGGGCGAAGAAAAAAAGAAAAAGTTGGATTAAAAAAAGAAGGGTGGATGGAGAAGACTGCAGAACTGTCAGAGATGGAGGGTGTGGCGGCCCCTGAGGGGAAAGGTGAGAGACATATGAAGGGGGAGGGCAAAAGACAGAGACAAAGGAAAGTGTCTCTTGTGTGCGTGTGTGTCTGGGTAAAGTGGCTTAAAAAAAGAGGGGTGGGAAAGAAATGGGGTGACAAGAAGGGTGCTCGAATGAAGGGGCAGGGCAGAGGAGATCACAAGCAGTTGCCATGGCAACAAATGGAAGTTGATGCAGGGGTGAGGGAGAGAAAAAAAGAGGGGGAGTTAATGAAAGTATGATGTGTTTGAGTCACATCAAAAGAATATTAATGTCAATCAATCCACCACACCCTTTGTAGTGCAAAAAAAGATATGTAATGTAGAAATGCAGACATGCAAAACACACATTCACTGGACAGAGAGAGAAAGAGATGGAAAGAAGGTGGGGAAAGATGAAAATTTGAGAAAGCAGCAAAAATTGAGTGAAATAGCAAAAAGAATAAGTGAGGATGTTGACCAACAAGTAAAAGACGAAGTTGTAAATCTTATATTCCTTTAAATGATTTTTGTTAGTGTTGGAGTTTTAGTTTAAACATTCATCTTGCCTTTTCTTCTTAAGATATATTAATATCCATGAGTTTTGCTGGGGTAAACATCTTTTATACTTGCAATGTCAAGTTTGATGATAATTCAAAAGACTACAAATAAGGAGTGTAGAGCAATGACAAGAAGGGAGATAAGAGCTGAAGTAGATGTTAGTTTAGGACATGGAAAATACACCTGTGGTTGCAAAACCCACCCACACACTGAATACACACACGCACACGCACAGAGACAGGTGTATTCATCGATGCCTCCTCTAGCTTCCTCCTCAACCAGGATGTCAGGTTGTACAGAAGCCAAGCCAAGAAACGCAGACATAACAGAGAGGCAGCAAGAAAAAGACCAGCAAAATAATAATAACATCACTCTGTGACGGCTTATTTTTCCTTCTGACTCACACACGCAGCAGGAGTCTGGGTAATTTACATGCAATCCCATTAATTAAGAGGATGGATTGCATCTGAAATTCAAAAGCAACACATATTGGGATCAGTTTCAATCTATGAGTAACACGTGAAAGAGAAAAGCCACATTTCTTATGCATAAAAGCAAATCTGTTTGCTTTAAAAACAACAGACTAGTCAGATATTTCATTCCTCAGATCATGGCACACTCATGCATAAGCAAGATCACATACAAATGAAGACACACAGGTACATATGCACACACATGCATCCAACTGTGTTACCTATGCAGAGTTTGCGTCAGTGTCTGTACACAGTTTGTCAGGTAAACCAGCTTCCTCTCTCCTCTTCTTTCCCTCGTTCCTCCTCTCTGCTGTGTGGATCTCTTAGCACTGTACCACAGTAGCAAGCATCCCTCTCTCTCTCTCTTTTTCTCCCTCTGCTTCTACCTCTCTCTATCCCTCTCTCTCGCTGCAGTGCAGTCCCACCCCCACTCCGACACGGCAGCTGGAGAAAACCTGGATCCCGGACAAACACTGTCGAGGATTAGGACTCACCAGTATAAAGTACAACTAGAGGTGATATCCAGAGAGGATGGCATGATGTCATCTTTACACACACACTCACACACAGCAGTGAGCACGTATAGGTATGTCGCTTTAGATTTAGGGGATAATAAAATTAGCATACAGATATACAAAACCTGGAGGCAGATAAGAAAGAAAAACTACTTTGTGTTATCAGCCTTATCTAACATCAGGGTTCGTCAGCGTTTTGATCAAACTCAGGACGTCAGCACAAAGGTCACAACACAAAAGACATCAAACCAGTGACTGTCTGGACTGCAGGATTAAACTTCATGATGGCATGCTTTGGAAAACATCAGCAGTAAAGTAAAGTACATGTGATTTGTATCTAATTAATTAGTTATGATGAATCGATACACTCGGCTGTACAATGCAAACAGGAGCTGAGGGATGAAACTCCAGAAGCACCATGCCCCCCTCCCCTCAAAAAAACAAAAAACAAAAACAAGACAGCAGCCAAATGAAATGACTTATTATTTCATTAATGTTTAAAGCCTCCTCAGCATGCAAAGTGGCATCTGCCGCCAGTTGATGACGGTGGATTAAATGCAAATTAATGTCCATGAATTAATAAGACCTTTCGTTGTGGGGCCATCCTGCTCACAATTTCCTAATTAATTAGATGAAACTGGCAGAAATGCAGTTATGATCCACCTACAGTATATACTGCTTTTCAAACATGCTCATGTTTAAAGTTTTTAGATGGAAATAGCGCATAAAGGTGTTTTTAAGATTTATGCTTTCACTTGTGAGACCACAAGATCTGTTTTAATACTGATACCACCTACCAAACTAACCTTTATTTGATGAGCAGCCTTCTTTAATTCTCAAAGCACTTCACAAGTGCTGCTGGTTTTTGGCATACTCTGCTCCAAGTGGCCCCCAGCTAAAAGCAACAGGCCACTTTGTGTTTGAAGTGAAAGAAAAAGCCCACAGTTTAAATGAAAGCACATGAAAAAGTCAAACCTGAGACCAGACCTCGAATGCAAATGACAGCAATTATGTCTCAAAGTCTCTCAGAATCAAGCCGTTACACCTTGAAATGACAGCATGTCTTAAAGTCTGTGTAAAATAATTGGCAGCACTCACAGGGAGCGGTGTGTGAAATATGTGTGGAGGGAATTAACAGAACAAGAGATGTTAGGGGAATAAAAAAAAAAATAGATGAGAGAAATCTGAATTTCAGTGTGGTTCTGATGTGCATGTCCTTTACAAGCACCCTCAGGGCTGCAATCATCTGTCTCTAATAGCACTTTCACAGTGTCACTATTTCACTTGCTCTCCCTCTGCCTTTGGCTCTGAATCTATTTCCCTGGATAGACACACTCCCATGCAGTCCATGCACGCACACACACACACACACACTTACACACATGGGCTCAGAGACAGATTTGTGGCACAGAGGACTGAGTTGGCGGTGTGCCTGCTGCTTAGCCTAATGTATGACTCATCTCCCCTCATCTATTTCACCAGGATGCAGAGATGTAGGGAGGACAGACCAATACACAATACATCAACTCACCCACCCATCCGCCAACACACACACACACAAACACAAGGATGAATGCTACAAGGAAGGACATGCACACTTGCGTCCTAACCCCACATGGATAAATATGCTGTTGTTACGCACAAACATAAGTATGCTGTTGCCTTCACACACTGCTTACTGTTACATTGAGGCTACTGCAGTAACAGCAGCTTATTACTCAATTACTCAGTCATATTGTGTTCCATGGTCAACACCACTTACACAAAATTATCCCTATAAGCAAACACAGTAGATTTTATGACCTTGAATGCAAGATATTTGCACTGACAGCCACCGCAAACAGGCTGATAAGTGTGAATTGATCAAACAAGACTGATTTGAGTGACACTGCTGATTTCGTGATCCGGGGCTATATTTATTTCCTGGAATAAACCAGATTGATGTAACTTCAAATGAGAGACAATGCAAACTTTTGCTTTTTCTG
>JAQNCA010000015.1:11586925-11597959 GCA_029783725.1 Acanthurus tractus
AGACAGAACAGGACACTGCAGGAGGCTGACTAAATGTGCACCATCAGTCCAACACTGGCTGGGCTTGCGTGAGTGCATGCTTGTAAATGTGTATGTGTGTGTGTGTGTGTGTGGCTGCAAGTCCATGCACTTCTTACTGCTTGTAACTAGAATCTTGAAATAGTAAAATAAGCCTGTCAGGTTGCAAACATCGACTTGAAACCTAAAATCTATGCTGTAGAGTGCTCTGATATGTGTGTTTGCGTGTGTGTGTTTACTGTTTACCTGTATGTTGATACTTCTGTCCACCCGGGACATGTTGATGCTGTGTGGCTGTCCGTTGGCCAGGTTACGCTGGTCCACATCTATTGCAAATGGCTCCCTCAAACCTCCCAGGTTATACCTCACCTGCAGTGAACCTGAAGACACACAGGGCAGCGCTTTGATACCTGGTCTGGTCGTGTGAAGCCTCACATCTCATCTGGGCAACTCTTTTAAAATGTCTTTCATGATGAGCCTTAGCTCTCATCAATAAACATCTGAATAAATACCATGAATTTTCAAGATATTTCCTAAGCGCATGATCATGATCACTCAGGAGGTAGTTGATGGTAATGACACCCAAATCAATCCATTTTTTATTCACCTTTTTTATCGTAAATATTTTTTATTGTAAATATTTTTTCTTCATCAGCCTTCTGACTGCACTGAACTTAAGGCTAAAATGTAGTTTTCTTTCAGAAGTGCTGGCGAAAGCAGGGGTGAGGGATATTAAGGGAAACACCCTGAATGATTCAAAGGGTCCACAACTTGAGAGGGGATTATAGATATTTACTGTCTTATTGCCCTGAGCGAGCAGTAGGGCCAAGAACTTCTGACAGCAGCCCTCAGCAGTGTGAGTGTTTTATGGTTTTATTTCTGTGACTCTGCCCATGGATTGCTGGAACGCTAGATGGCAATGTAAAATCTGTATTCCAATTTTATCAAAGCATTTTGCTGTCAGCTGTTCAGTGGGAGGTTACTGGCTGGAGAGGATTTCTGGAGATTAGAGAACTTTCCAAAATGTGCTGCAAGGACAGCCTTTAAAAATGTACTGTACTGCAGCACTAACAAGCATTACCTCAAGCAGACTCTCAGAAGCCCCTTTGCACACAAAGATCTCCCCCATTACTGCTGAACGAAGACCCTTTTTTATGTTAGCTTGGCTTTTTTGGAGATATTAGATGCAATGCCATCATTCCAGAGGCAAAAGAGATGTGACGGGTGGGATTTGTAACTGTGTCTGAGGCAAGCGAGACGTTTAATGTGCACCTTGGGCTTTTGCAACAATAACAATTTCATAAACTGTCAACAACAATCATTTACTGTCCTTGTTGTAGGGCAGTTGTTTTCATCTTCTGTTAGAGAACAAGGAGCTCTTGGACCTTTTTGTGTCCCCAATTTGCAGTCGTAACCCCAATTTGTGTGTGGGTCTTACCATTCTGCCTTAAAACAACAGCCAGATAGTCCTGCGTCTTGGAGCTGACGTACATCAGGACAGCTGGAGCATTGGATGTGCTGAAACTAAAGGCAACTTCCTCTTTTGTTAGATTGACTTCATGAGGCGTCAGCTGGTGCGTCAGAATCTTTGTGTCCCTGCTGGCTCCTGCAAACGCCTCAGGCAGGAAGTTGTACTTGACCAGAGTTCCTGCTTCAAAGAAACCCCCAACATCTGGGCGAGAAAACAGAAGAAAACAGGTAAAAAATGTAGGAAGTGAAAGCAGGTGAACACACACGAATACAATAAGTACTGCTTGTCAATGTGTTTACACCACAAATAGTGGAATTAACATATTTCAGAAAGCCATGCAAATGATAAATGCATGTACGCATAAACAGCTAAGAAAACAGAAAATACGGTAAGAGAGACATAAGGGAAAAAACAAGGAAGATAAACACCTTCCATCAGACAGGAGCCCCAGGACAGTGCTTATAAACTCCACATGCCTAGACACAACAGTGCAGACATATTATATTGCCCGAGAGGACTAAGCACACACAGAAATATGGCAGTGTTCATGAGGTGTAGTAAAGTGGGTGTTAAATTGCCATGCTCCAGCATCTGAAACCAACCAATGCATTGTTTACCAGCACAAGAGACCTAATGGCATATTTCAGCCATTCCATGGGGGCTTATTGATTCTTGTAATCAAGTGTTGAGAAGCAAGAATCTCATTTTTTTCATACTTCTGTTTATCCGCCTTGTTTGTGTGTGTGCGTGCACGGCAAATGTTTGTGTGTCAGTTAGAAAGAAGATAAAAGACACAATGTGCATGAAATGAGAGAGAATGGTTACAGGGAAAGCAGGGAGCTCCTGGTGTGTGTTTGTGTGTGTGTGAGGGGAAGCGTGTGTTTGTGTGTGTAAATGCCATGGAATATTTCTTGACATGTTTGCCTTCCCTCAACGCCAGAAGTGAAAATGTTTAATGGCACCCAGTACACGAGTAAAGAATAAGTGAACACATTTTAAGCATCTTATTTTAAAGCTTCACTTCACTGATCGTCTCCCACTGGACTCAGGACAATAAATGCTGAATGCTACATTACTTAAATTTAATAGAAGGCTTATTATTAGAGAATGGGTGAGTTCTCTGACTGGTGGTGGCGTACGGGCAAAAACTCACCTCTGTTCAGCCACATTGCAATTTTATCCTCTGCTCTGCTGCGCACTGATATAGTTTCAAGCACTGTAAGTCTGCAGGGACCCATTTTACCATTTGTTCTGTGTTAACCAGGCAGGGAGCTTGTGAAGTTTTCAAATAGCCTGCTTTTCACTTGGTTTTCTGATGCTGCTGGATTGTTCACTGTCTGCCAAGAGCCATGCTGCTGGGTATTAAGTGAATCAGACTTAAATTAAAGAAAATATACTATTATCCTTCAAGCCGCGCTCTTCATTGAATTTACATAAGAACCACAACAAATCAGCAAAACAAGAAAAAGCTATAAACAAAGGACAATAAAGTTTGCTTATTACCTCACAGCGAACAATCACATCTCATGTTCCAACTCTTTATTTAATCTCTTGAGATTCTAAAGCTTAAATGAATTCAAGGCAGAAGATACAGCATTGGGTATTTTTGCTGTTCCAGTTTTCCCCCTAACATGCAACTGAATTGGGTTTCAGAGCTTAAATTCAACATCGTTTGTGCATCATTTTTTAGCAGCTCTCAAACTACTGATTAACTCTTAAGTGGGCTGCATAATCAAAACTTAACAAACGTTGTAAACACTTCATCAAAGACATCTAAAAATGTTTTTTTTTGGAAGTCCAGTTATAAACTTACCTGCCAATCTTTTGTAAATACACTACTTTTAATTTATAAATGAAAAAATGAAAAAGCATGAAAAGATGCATAAAACATGTAAGCTTTTTTTGCTGTAGTGTGATAAAAAAAATTTTTTTGTCAGGTTAGATGCTTTGACCAAATCTTATAGTCCACAACCTCTTTTACTCCTGTAAGTGATGAGCTTTATCATTAAATCAAGTTACCTATGGGATAATTACACCAGGCAGATGTGGTTTAGACTTAAAGTGAAAACTAATTTGTGTGGTGGAACCTGTTGTATTTTAGTGAAGCTTAAATCTCTATTTAATAAATACTTACAGTGCAGCTAAGCCAAGCTGAATTTAGAGATGAGCTGGTGCAATCGAAAAACCAATCTTGCCATCTTCTTAACTTTAAAAAGACGAACAGTCTTACATTTTATCTGGACTCATACAAACTGTGGATTTTGGGAGGCCCATCTGTAACCTGTCAGCCTTTTTCTGCCCTGCTGACAAAAAAAGGAGAAACCTTGACTATCTGCCCACAGCTTCAGCAGCAACACACAAAGTTGTCTGGAAGCATAAGAGGGAATGAGAAAACTCTGCTCCAGGGCAGGGACTCTTTATGTGTGAGCGTGTTTTATGTCAGCGTGTGAAGAAGTTTTGGAAAGGGAATTTGTGCAAACCATGCAAACCTCTACAGGTATGTGCGCATGTGTGCATCCCTGTGAGTTTGTGCATGTATGTCCATGTCTATGCATGAACATGTGCAAATTGTGATCCTTAAGGGCAAAAAGCAGAAAAAGCAGAATGTATAATAATAATAATACTGGGGTCCCCTGAGCAGTGTGTAAATATGGATACAGTGGAAATGCACTATGCAATTATGGCTGGCTTCATGCATTTTTCACTCACTGGGAGGATTGGGAGAGAGGGGGAGATTAAACAGAGAGAAGGGGAGAAATAGGAGAGGGGCAACTGGGAGAAGAGAGAACAAAGGAGAGGGCCGGAGAACAAATGAGATGAAGGAGGAGGTGAAGGTGAGGAAATAAAAAATTTGGAAATGTAGAAGTAAAAAAAAAAAAGAAGAGCATAGAGAAAAAAGAGAGAATGAGGCGGGGTAAGAAATGGGGCAAGTAGAGCGAAGAGGGAGGAGAGGAGGGGGAGAACAGGAGACAGAAATGAAAAAAGAAGAGACAGGGTGGATTTGGAGATAAAGGAGGGGAAGTTAAAGGATAATATGTGTGGGGGAAAAGGGAACAAAACAGAGAAGAAGAGAAAACCAGGGATCGAGAAGAAGGGACAGAAAAAAAGAGTGGCGAAGGAAAAGAAGGGAGAAGAGTGAGGCATGAATTGTTCATGAAGGGACAGGAGAAAGAAAGGAGTTGATAGAGGAGGAGAAGAATGAACGCAAATGAGTAAAGAATTAAAGAAAGTAGAGAAACACTGGGAGGACAAAAGAAAAACAAAGAAGATGAGGACTGGAGAGGAGAGATGAGTGAAAAGAGGTTGGATGAAATGGATAGAAGATGAGGAGAGTGATGCACAAAAACAAACAGTCACAAGGGTGTGCTCTCTCCCTTTCTTTGTCTCTCTTTTTTTTCTAATAACACACACACACCCTCACACACACACCCTCACACAGACAGTAATCTCTATTCTTTAAATCCTGAAAAGCCTGATTGGTTATGACAGGATTCAGAGGAGGTCTTCTCATGTCTTACACTAGCATATCACCACATACTGTCACCTTCTTCCCTGGCACACACACACACACGCACACACACACAAACACAGAAACACACACACTCTTTGCTTTTCTGTCATCTTGTCACCCCCTGCCACCAGCACAGGGGAAAAAACACTATTCGGCTTTAGGAAACAAATTAATTCACGTGTCGGGGATCAAGTCTCTGACTTGGAGCTAGCAGAAAGCCTCTGACAGCACTGCTGCTCTTCTCCCCAGAGCATTTTATGAAAACTTGTTTTGGGAAGTAGAACTTTAACGCTGTATCTAATGAATCCCTGTGAAACAAACATGATGTTTTAGCAATATGCCACAGAGCAGGAGAAGAGCTACAGTGACATTTCTCATCTCTAAAATTCAAAAAAACCTACAGATACCCACCGCTCAGAGAAGAGACTCGCACTTTTGTTTTTTTCCTTTGATCTCTCAGCTCTGTATTTGCACAGTTTTACCATTCAGTGAGTGCACTCTAAAGTCAGGGAGAAATGGTAGGTAAGCACAATATCAACCTCAATCGATGCCTTTTATCATAAGCCCAAACACTTTCAACACCGACAGCTCCGAACTGAATGGGAAGCGAGGACAATCACAGAGCACAGCAAAAAATCACAGTGGGATGTCAGGCAGTGAAGCTCATTGAAACGTAACCACTCCAGCGGTAATCCTGCTGCTATTAGGCTTTGGTTTTGTGAACCAAAGTGTTACTATGCCAGTGACAACACAGCACATAGCTTTGTAAAGGTACCCTTCCTCAAACAAAGGTTTAAAGGAAATAATATCTGCTACTGTACAGATACCATAGGGAAATGCAAAAAATAAAAATAAAAATGCATAAAAACCCTGCAGTGCTGGAAAAAGGGCAATAAAATGTGACATTAAAAAATCTTTGAAAGCTCACACAGGGAGGTAGATTTGTCTTGCAATTGAATTGCAGAAGATGAAAAGCAGTGTAACATACTTTTGGTGGCATTTATAGTCCCATGATCTACCTGTTCAATAAGAGAGAGAAAAAGTCTTCATTAAAATATGTCTAACCTCTTGTGCAGAAAGGGCCGTCATAGGCGGTGTCGCTGCAGTCACACAAGTAGCCGTTGTACTTCTCCACGCACTTCCCTCCATTCTGGCAGTACATCCCAAAACTGGTACAGTGACCCTGGCAACCGGGTTTGACCCCAGGCGTGACCTTGGCCCTCTCTTCCAGGTCGAGGGTGATGCCGTTCATCCGTAAGGCGCGAATACATCCCAGGAAACCCCTCTGCCCCCCTGCAGCACCTGATTGGAGAGGAAAGGTGGTGTCAGTGTTGCAAGAATATGTACGATTGAGAGGAAACAAGACAAAAGAAAAAGAAGAGAGGGCAAATGAAAACATAGAAGTCATTCTGGATGCAAAAGGGTTATTTTAATCTCTGTCAGATGCGTTAATATCCTAATGCCTGGAGGAAACCACTGGTGTCACGTTAATTGTTCCGACTGCGATGCTGTTCTTGAAACAACCTTCAACTGGTTAGATTTCTCTACTAATTAAACACTGTGTCTTAATGAGCGTCTCACGTGCATACACACACATAAATGCATGCACGAATGCACATAAACGACAGGCAACACACAAACACACCTCACACAGCACACCTGTCTTGCAGGAGTCAATGGAAGCATCAATGCTTAGCCTTGGGGTGTCGATAGCCATTCGCCTAAAGTGCTTCCATCGTCATTCTGGCCTTGCACCATTACAGTCTTACTACCAATTAACTTGGACAGAGTGGGGGTGTTAAATTGATTAATGTGAACCTTAATGACTATGGCAATAAACACACTCATAAACATACACCTACAGGTATAGATTCAAACGTACACATGCACACCCACAGAGGACGCTTACACTGCATGAGTAAACACACAAGTATGTACGCACACTCACACACACCATCATTAACAAGAGCCGAGGGACATTTTTAGTTATTAAAACCTCTCAATTGCATCATTTGGATTACATAGAGGCGTCCATTCAAGAAGACATGCTAAGGAGACTGAAACACACACTCTCCCACGCACAATTTTCTCTCTCAACAGCTGCATTCTCACACACACACACACACACACACACACACACACACACACACACACACACACACACACACACATCTGCCAGCTTGGCAACACAGGCAGCACACAAACATAATAAGATTACTTATACATGTACTTTGATTTTCTCAAGCCAATATATTATTCACGTAACAGGATGCAGCTGGGCTTTCACACGCTTTCTCGACTTTCCATTCCCACATTGGATTTGACTTTTAGTAGACCTGTTAATTAATCTATTTTGTACCACTGATTGGCTGGAGGTTTCTGCCACCTGTTTACCCAGGTTTAAATCAGTCTCTGATTAAACGGACAGCAGGCTCAGGGGCCTGTGGAGACCAGGGCGGACACGTACGTAGGTACACATGCACGCACACACACACACACACGCACACACCCACACACACACAATCACATACTGATGCACAGGGTTTCTGTATAACTCACAAATGATGTTTAATAGAGCCTGACTGATGCTGACTGGATTCAAAATTGGCTAATTACTGATATTGTATATTCATTTTGGTGAAACTGATGGTAGTCTGGCAGCGATTTAATATTGTGCAATATTCAAGTAAATGTATTTTATCTGATGTCTTTTGCAATACAGCAGCAGTTATCTTTTTAATGCTGTTTTATCCTAAATTTATGTATATTTGTGGTTATATTTACAGAAATAACTTTTAATTATTCTTCATTGTGGCCACATCAGAGGGTTCTCTGACGAAGTGTATCTTGTTAAAAAAATCTGCTGATATATCAGTATTGGATATTAAATGCTTAATGTTTTTTTTTAAATAATCAATGGAACAGCTGTAAATATTGAGGCCTTGGACTATAAACACACACAAAACCAAACGCACGAGTGACTGCACAGAAATACTGACACAGAAACAGAAATTCAGACACAGAAGCAGTTATAGAAGTTTAACACACACACATAGCGTGTGTTTGCATCTACTTATTTATGCATGTGATGTATGTGGCTCAAGGGTATGTTACCCTGTAACGATGTGCTAATGAGTAAACACTCTGTATTCATTAGAGCATGTACAGTACACACATACACAAACAGACACACACACAGACACACACATTTGTAATAAAAGCTATAAATGTGAACTTTTGACCCTCACTTTGTGAGCATATTTTACAATGTGAATTCTTCTTTGCTCAGTGATGATAAGTAAACCTGCAGTATGCAGAATAAAACAGTACACAGTTACTGGATGCAGGTCTGTTGTTTGCATGTGTGCTGTACTTTTAAGCTTGACCCATCAATGCAGATGAAATCTTTATTTTCACCAACAGGCTCCACACCTGCTGCACTTCCTTTGTGCCACTATAACTGTATAAATGGGTTAATAAAACAGTTGTGAGTTTCTGCTCTTTCTGTTTGTATGTGTGCTTTGTTACACTGAAGAGATCCCCAGAACTGTTTTTTCTTTCCCAGTGTATGTTTGTTTTTGGACGATGTTTGTATTGGCTTAAGATGAATATTTTTGATTCATATGGTCCGAATGTAATTTCAAAAGTCTCGACCTACCAGAACTTCCAGGAAGCTGCGATGTTATCAAATAAATTCAATTTTAGCGACCTAGTTCTTTATATTTGTTGGTTTAGGAGGTTTTTAAAGGGACTGAGCTCATAAGGCAAGGACTCCTCGAGCATCAGGCTCTGCCTTTTGGGCCTCAACGTGCTCGGCCCACGATGACCTATATGATGACCTATGACCTACACTGCAATAAACCTGAGTCTACAGTAAATCCTCACACCTATTTGTTAATGTGCAGCATAAATAAAAAAGGTAGCAGATGAGCATGAGCAGCAACATGTCACAAGATTAATCCTGGCTATACTTAAGTCACCACTGCAACAAAACGAACTGTATTTGAGCTGAACCTGAGGTCTTTTTACATGTGTTTGTGTGTATTGTATCATTACTTCTTTGTCAATGTTGCAAAGACATTTTCATTATACTCATTAAATGTTACCTACTGTCTTGGCAGGTGAGCGAGGCTGGTTTTCCTGTGACCGGTGTTGCACGCATGCAGTGAGCAGCAGCAACGAGCGAGATGTCAATCCATGAAGACACATGCAAGGACGTAAAAAAAAAAAAAAACACAAAGCAGAAAAAGAAAGACAGAGCAATCCAGCCATGAGAGAATCAGGGAAAAACATGCAAAAGCATAAAAAAAGCATGATTGTGAGCATTAATCAAGAGGGGAATCAAAAGAACAGATGGTGGCTTTAAATGAATAAAATGTGGTGAGATTTATAGTTATGTGCATGTATGAAGTGAATTGGGGAGCTAAAAGTTAACAGTGTGAAGTAAATGACAGCAGGCTGATGGTATAACATTTACTCTCAAGGCCATTAGAGCAAATGAGCCACTGTGCAGTAAACACTCAAGCAATCAAATGCTTGATGAGGAGCATATTGATTGAGAAAGAGAGAGAGAGATGATACAGAGACAGATATGAGTACAAGGTGAGCAAAAAATTAAGCTGTTTGTTGTACTTTCCCACTGTGCGTTCATGTGAAATCATACAAACAGATCTTTTTTAAAATCCTTTTTAAAGGTTTCTGGATTGCATTTTTGTTTGCCTCACTTCTTTCAAACAGGCACATCAATATCAATCAGAGACGAAGGCGCGAAGTGGCGGAGGATGTTACGAGGAAGAATCAGGCGAGTTCAGACAAAATCTTGATGCCTGCACAGCTCTCCCAGCTCTCTTACAAATCTCTGGATCAAACACAGAAAGGATCTCTCTTTTCTGAATGTCAGAGGCCAAATCTAAACTACTTCCTTTTAGTGTCTGGGTCACTTCCTGTGTGTCACACTGTAACTTTCCAAAGCAACCCTCAAATGAGGATTAAGCAGGGATTAGAGATCAGATATGAGAAGGTGCTCTCCCCCCGTGGCTGCTGTTACATAAAAGCCTTTCTTTGCTTCTCCTCTTTTTTGCTCTACCTCCTGTCTTTTATATACACAGCAGGCTTGAACCATCTCTTGTCTTCCTTCAACTATAAAGCCAGAATACACACTCAGGAAGCTTCATAGCCGCGAGTTGCACAGTGACGTAACCTTTTTCCCCCGTCTTCCACTTCCCTAAATGAAAGTACAAATGCACCGAGAGGCAAATTGGGACATGATAAGATGAGGATGTTTCAGCCGCGTTTGAATCAGCAAAAATGATGAGACGATGGAATTATATTACGGACGGGGATCAGGGAGGGTGAGACTATCACATCAGGATGCCTGATTGGAATTTGGAACAATGTTCTTCGGGGTAGGACTTTTTCCATGAGGCAGTAGGAACTCTATGATCCGGCTCAGCACTTTTCCTTCTATCCGCAAATCCCTCACACTATTTTAGCCCCGGAGTATTGACAGATCAGCACAAGAGGTAGAGGAGACAGAGAAGCGAAAGCATGGAGAGAAAACTGGACACATCCTCTGCCATTTGAACTCCTGATGAGACCTCTTTGACACAATGCATGCATAATTGGTTTGATATTGAGGGCTTTATCTGCAGTGATAGCTTCTAAATGGAAAGAAATATTAAGTAAGAGTATCAAAGAAGGACCTCTACAATGAATGAATTAAGTTAGTTTTATGGTCACATGTCCTCACAGCCAGCACGGACGCTCAGTTCTGACTTAAGTAAAACTTTAATCACTTACAAGGAAGAGCATCTGAGGACGTGTGTGTGCAGATGCGTGCATATCCATATATTGTGAGACGGCTGTGTGTGTGTGTGTGTGTGTGTGTGCTGGATTAACTTTAGCCTAATTAGCAGTGGCTGTGGCTAAACTGGACTGAAGCCTCTTAAGAGACAACCCAGTGATTTTCACTAAAGGCCTCTACATCTTCCCCTTCTGAAACAATCAGACGTTCTCATAATGGATGTCTGCATCT
>JAQNCA010000015.1:11622317-11633865 GCA_029783725.1 Acanthurus tractus
CCCCCCCCCCCCCCCCCCCCCCCCCCCCCCCCCCCCCCCCCCCCCCCCCCCCCCCCCCCCCCCCCCCCCCCCGGCACGACGACAGCACGGATGGATGGAGATACACGAGACAAGAGATGGAATCACACTGGCAGAGAGTTTGGATGGAGAGCTGCGGAGAGGGAGGGAGAGTGCAGTGCCAAAATGAGGCTCAGCAGCAGCACGGTTGCGTGAAAGACAGTCTGTGTGTGTGTGTTTGGGTGTACAAATGCTGTGGGTATAAAAGGCAGGTGCACAGTAATTATCAGAAGTCCCACTAGAGTATGATTAGACTAGTGTAGTGGTGGCTGTATGTCTGTATTCTAATACAACACTACATCAAGCAGACAAAAGACGGGAAGAGCACTTCTGGTCAGAATTTGATACATTTCCAAGCTGCCCTGCTGAGGCAAAGGTTTTCAAGTTGAGAACATTTTTTTTATAAATCAAAAGCAGTGAAAGAAACAGATGTATGCTTTGTCTTTGGATTTGCAGCACTGCTCTCATCCCTCAGTCCATTTGTTTCTCACCAAATTTGCCACAGTTTTGAATGCACTCGCAGATATTCAGGTAATAATAGGACCCTAAGTTGTAACAAACTAGAATTACCCACTCCAGGGTTCAAAACTCCTCGTTGTATCATTTTAATCTTACTCTTCACGCCCGTCAGCATCCCTCCCTTTCACTCTCAGAGCTAAATCACCTAACAAACATGCTAAATGGTCACAGGAGAGAAGAAACAGATAGACTGTGATAAGACCTGAGGGTGTTTTTCTCGTCTCTCCTCAGGAACGATCTGACAACACTGCTTATTGTTATGGTTTTCATGATCTGTTTCTTCTCTTTCCGCAACACAAAAACATGCATTCACTCACCTACACACACGCTCAACCATTAATCTCCCTCTCTGTTGTTTAGAGAGGTTAATGTCTACATCTTCATCTTATACAGAGACTCATGCTCCACATGCAAAGACCGATAGAGCTGTTGAGGGAAAGACAAAGACACAGAGCTGCAGATTTGGAGGCCGAGAGATAAGAGGAACGACAGCAAAAAAAAAGGAGGACAGCATTAAAAACAGATTTAAAAAAAGAGCGAGAGAAAGAGCATGATCGCTGTCTTCACACTGATAAGCCGAACCAAATGTCATTGTTATTGCTCACCCTAAGCCTCGGCTGAGTGGGAGTGGTGACACACGTGCAGTGGATGTGTGCTCTGACTCTGTTTTTGAAAGCTAGTTAGAGAAAAATATGGAGATAAAAACAGTTATAAAGAACTTTTGACATTTTCTAATTCATCCGGCTCCTCTTTTCCTGTTCTTTGAGAATCCAGATAGCTGTTGAGCATTTGGGTTTTTCTTTTAATTTTTGTGCTTTTTTTCATAAAAACAGATCGATGACAAAGTTTTGAATCATTAAGAACTTTTTGAGGGTTAAAGCTGATATTTCTAAATGATAAATGGCTTTAATAGATTGAGATTTGACTATGTCTTTAATGCACTTTTGCATTGTCGATATTTTGTTCTGACAAAACACTGATTGAAGATTTGGGTCAAATATGTGTTAAGCTGTTGGAGGTCTGTGCTGGTTAGGGCGGAAATTTCAAGGACATGAGGAATTGTTGAAAGGAGTCACTTCTTAGTAAAGGCTGGTTGGTAGTTTCAAACTTATCAGAGATTTTTGGATCATACTTTGGTCTGCGGTACACAGACAGTACTTGTACCTATCAAAGGAACATGGGTCACACTTAGTTCATATCAGGGAATCAAACCTCTGCCAGTCAGACCGTGAACTGAAAGGTCCGTGGGCCCAAAATGGCACTCTACATGCTCAGTCGCTCATATCCACCGCCTGGGAAATGATGGCTTTTAAGAGAGGCGGTCAGTCGGAGCTGAAATGCCAGAATGGCATTCATAACCCTTCTATTGGTTTTCCAATGAACCACCCTCAGACATCATCTTTGTTGAAGTCATTACATCTTAAAGAGTGGATATTATTGCTCCAATCCTCTCTCTGACCCCTGTGAGCGACAGATGTCTGTCAGAGGGCAAATGTACAATAAGAGCAAACACATGTGTTGGTGCACGCGTGTGCAGACGAGAACATAAACAGTTCACTCGCTCTCTGCACTGAACTCTGAGGAGCGTGAAGGTAAATCAATACTCTTCTTCTTCTTTCTCCTCTAACAAGAGCAGCTACTGTATTATTTAAAAAAAAGAAAGGTCAAGAATGACTCTTAAGCACATGGTCTGCTTAATAGAGAAAAAAAACACTCATCAGGAGACCCAACAAAAAACAGTGCGCACACCTCTGAACACACTCCTGCCTCTGCTTTCTCTCTCAAGGTCTCTGGACCAAGACCAGAGCCCCTCTCCCTCCTCGCATACACACAAGCGCACACACATTTTTAGCCTTGTTGAATTTTTTGCACAAAGTTCAAGGATCAATTTGTCTTTGCCGGCGAGCTGCTGGTTTCTCTTTGTTGTCATTGTTAGTTTGCATTTCTGCTTGTTGTGTAGAGTGTCTCCGGTGTCTCCCGCCTGCACCCGGTGGTCTTTGTTAGACTCATATCCTCTTAACATCTCTGTTTTTTTTTTTTTGGTAGGAAAACTGAGTGGAGGCATATTAGCCATGCCCCTGGATCTCTCCAGAGAGGCTGCAGATAAAACACTGTGTGTTTGTGTGTGTGTTTATGAGAGAGGAAGCGAAAGAGAGAGAGAGAGATTTCTTTGCCTCTCTTTTTGTCTCCATCCTTTTGTTTGTCTGTATGAGTGTATGTGTGCCTGCGTTTTCTCCCCTCTGCTCCTTTTAATCTGCTTCTGAGTCTTTGCCAAGCCCCCCGCCCCCCCAGTCTCTTTTTATTGTCTCAATCTTTCTCCTCTTCCAGACCACCTAGCCATCAATTCACTTGGAGGACCCCTCCTACCTCCTGGCCCCACCACCGTTTTCTCCATCTCCCTGACATCCACATATTTAGGCCTCTCTCTCTATTTCCCGCTCATTCTTCCTCCTCATATCTCTCGGTCTCTAAGGCCTCTTTCTCTTTATTTCTCTTCCTATTATGTCTTTCTACCGTCTTTCTTCACTCGTAGATTTTTGCTCTACCGGGCTTCTTATTTTCCCTCCGTCTCACATATCTGCCACGCACACCGTATCAGTTGGTCTCAGTTGACTCTCTCTCTCTCTCTCTGTCTCTCCATGCCCCATATCTGTCTATCTTGCCCATGTCTCCATGACTCTTTCCTGGCATCTAATCTCTTTATGTTCTCATTAGTCCCGCTATAATCTGCCCTTTAATCCATGCTAATTGCAAACTCCCCTTGCCCCGATCATGATCTGAAGTTGTATTTGAAACACATCCTGCCCTCCTTATCTATCTCTTATGGTTTGATCTGCAAGGGGCTATGATGCATACCAAAATATCAGAAGTGTGATCTGTAAGTCCTTGTAAGTCCTTACCCTTGGTTGAGTAAATGTGCTGAAATGAGGGTCTGAATATTGTGAGGTAATTTAAAAGAATCCGGCGAGGTTCTTTGAGTATTAGTGGTGCTATGGAGCAATATTTTAGGAGTAGGTTTTGTTAGTATCTTGTGCATCATAACCTGACAAGCATACAAGCATGTAATGGGCACAGTCCTGCAATCAATTCCACATAATTCCCCTGATCAACAGTTGGGGGCGATAACTGGCCAGTGAATGTAGCAAAGTACCAACAAAGTCAAAGAAGAAGAAAGATTGCAAATATGGATGTAAACAAAATAAATTTTTAATCATTCCAAACATCTACCATGAAAGTAAAGCATCAAACATGTTTCTCAGGCATCAGTGATACACACTGTCAGGTAGGCCATTAATTTTTAAATTAGGCTGTGCTATATTTATTTCACACGTACAGTTGTGCCCATTACACAAGCCTGCCATTGCCTAAAGTGCTGTGTTAGTATCACTAACAGACAAATTGTATCATTATGGTAAATGGTAAACATGAATTTATGTGCCTACTGTTGCAAAAAGCATAAACAACCACTATAAGCCTTCATTTTGGAGGTGGTAGGAGGAGGTTAAAGAGGAACAGTGCAGAAATGAGTTCAGTGTTGCCTGCAGTGCATGCAATGTCAGACGAGACATCTCCGTTGTCTACATCACAAGACACAGCAGAAAGGCCGGGTAAGGATAATGAGTTATTTCAACAATTTCTACCTGAGAGCACCCATAATGCGATCCACCTCCCTGACAGTTCTGAAGCTGAGCCTCCTTCCTCCGCCCGCTGCTCAGCATAACGTTACGCTCTAGTAAATTCACTCTGCATACCTCTGCACCCATCTACAACTCTTCACAGGTCATCACAGAGTGTATTCGGCCATTAAATGAAAAACACCTCGCCAAGTGGAGAGTGGGGGATGTAGGGAAAATTAATATCAATGGTTGTGCCCCTAATTGGCTTGTCTGCTTGATAAAGGACACAATAACCCGACTCTGCTGCAATTACCCCCCTTTTCCTGACTCTAAGTATCTGGCATGTGCGTACACACAGACACAGACAAAAACACAAACTAAGCAGAGCGTGGGCACACACAAAAACACACACACCTCTGGCAGCCATTGTAACTGACAAAAGTGGAGTCTGAAGACCATAAACAACCATAATCATCATTACCGTGGGGCAATCTCAATCAGTGTGTGTGTGCGCGTCTGTGTGTTTATGACTATAAGTCAGATTTAGTGCAGTGTCCCTTTAGGTCAAGGCCGATGGACAGATGTGTCATGAGGAAAATGGCTTCTGCCAAGGCACACTCGTTTTTCACCCTGCTTTTACTCACACCATCCATCTCTCTGCATATTCGTCAGGCTCGACATACGAAAAGGCGGGGGGGGGGGGTACAGTGAACAACAGTCATAATTACAGAGGAGGATGAACGGCGCATAAACAACTCCACTGGCGCGATGGGAAAGAGGAAAAGAGAAAGGCAGAAACAGAGAGGATGAAAAAGAAATGATGAATGTGTCAAGTGGAAAGGGAGAGGGTGAAAAATCGGTCGTGACAGAGATGTTTTGTGGGATTATGGGTGAGAGAGGGAGGGAGTGTTGCTTCTTTACTATTCCTGGGTGAAAAAAAGAACCGCGGGTGGCATGAGAAAATTTACAACTAAGGTGTTAGGATTCATACTGTGGTCCCAGTTAAACTGTCATTATTGAACTTTTTTTTTCCAACCTTGATTAAGCAGTTTATAATTAATGAAGTCAAATTAGGCAAAAATAGCGCAAGCTGTCATGATACTAAGTCAAGGCTTTTTCCGATGAAAAATCCAAAGTGTGATTGCGATAATTACTTGACCTCATCGCGGATGTCAGAAGTGTTCCTTTCTTTTCATTTCTCATTCAGGTATAATCCTCTGTATGTTGTACTTCTGCATGCCGACACACATGTAGACCATAAAGAAAACTTAGCGTCTGTTGTGCCACACAACGTTTTATCTTAGATTTCGCAAAAGCAAACACGGCATCAAGCAGACACAGCCATAAACATCCCTGCTTCTGGTGTTAATATTCTCAGAGGAATAATAATTTTTTTGAAAATATTCATCAAGGCACACAACAAGATGTTCGACACTCAGCTGAGGCGTTTGCTGCATGGTAAACACCAACTCAAGAGGATTAGGATTATGTAAAGCGCCAAGATGCAATGGCACTTTATAGCGCTGTCAGTCGCACAAAAACCTGATGGAGCTAGTTGGAGCCATGTTGCTTCTTTCAGATACAATACATTGTTAAACAGCAGAGGTGGGTAACTCATCACAAGCAACACACATGAGTTTGGGGGGATTGGGAAGCACCGTCATTGCAGATGCCAAGTTGCCAGCTGCCTGGGAGAAAAGGAAGCACCACTTGTCTTCTGACCTTGATGGGAAACTCAAAAAAAGTGACAACAGTCCTTGCTCACATATGGCAAAACTTTTATACCAGAATCAAACAAAAACAACAGTTTTACCATAAAGAGCCTGCTGAGATCCCTGCTTTTAAAAACCCCTCTAACCTCACAAGTACAGTAAAGTTAAGTTGCACAAACTATGGATGAAACTGAAGTTAGCTAACTAACATAAGCAACATGAATTTTTCATGTGTAATCTTAATCTTTGATGTTATGATAATTACATTCATTTATCTTGTAGCTAGAGTGGTCTGTTGGGCTTTCAAACATTATACATTAATAATAAGTAATTTGAGTAAATGTTCTTTTACTTGAGTAAAGATTTCCAATACTTTACTCACCACTGTTGAATCATTTTCAATTGGAATAAACACTCAGTGGAATAAAGAGCAGTTTGCCTTTAGTTTCATCCAGTTTTTAACATTATCTTTCAGTTTTTTGGACAGAGATCACAAAACAGGTTTTCAGTGTTGTCAGTTGATTGGAAAAACAGCAGTAAGGTAATTAAAAACAGCAGTAAGATGAATAAAAAGAGCGGTACGATAATTAAAAATACACTTTAGCCTTTACTGAAAGCACCACACCTGTTACAGCTCAGGACTGTAAGGCTATTAAACTCACTGCGCTTGATTGCATTCACCCACACACTCAAGCATACAAGTTGGCGTGCACACGCCTACAACAAAAGTCTAAATTTCTTTATGTTACTGTGACACAATACAACAGAAACAAGTCTCTCTAGTGTCTATCAATTATCAAAGAAGCGATTGCTGGATTTTGGCTTTGTATTACTCATGAAAGGGATGTGCATCCTGCTGACAACTGGGTGTTATGTTCATCATTGCACCATTTTGTTGTCAGAAGCTGATGGATTTCAGGCTTTTATCTGCGATATTTTTTATCTTCATTTCTGACTTTTTTTTTTTTTTTTCCATTTCTGGTCCAGCTGTTCTGTTACCCAAACACCTGCTATGCTATTTCACGCTACTTTTTCGTTGTGCTCTTACAAGAAATGATCAAACAGTATGCCCATTAAGTGACATCTTGGGTGGAATTAGTTAAATAACAAAAGAAAACAGGAAAGAAAGACAGAAAAAGACTCAGTCCTGTCTGTCCACTTGTCACTCCTTCTTATGCTTCATTTCTGTCAGTTCTGGTTTAAACACCCAGCCTTGCTTGTGGCTCAACCTTGGCGATGCGTCTGTATAAGAATCACTGACACTCTAAAATATTCAAAATGTTCTGGCCTCAAAAGGCCCTGGTATACATTATAGGTTTGGCAGTTTCTTGCGAAGCGTATTATGTTTGGAGGATTTCATCATTGCATCAGCCTTGAGAATGTCTTGCAGGCTCTTATAACAGTCTAATATGCTGGGGAAAAAAAAGGCTGGTGCTGCTTTAAAACGCAGACATTTCAGAGGTACACATGGTGTCTATCAGAGGAGAACAAAGAATAACCTATGACACTCCTCTCTTGTCCAGCGTGCTACATCGCTCTCCTTCGCTTTATTTCTACGACTGCTACTCTTTGTTTGCAGTCGATCCGCAGGTGAAAAGGTTGAGCTCACCGGTCCAATCACCAACCCGCTGGGCTTCTCCCTGAGCACACAAAGACCCAGCTACCTCTCTAACACACTCTGTTTTCAGCTATGTCTGCTCTCTCAGATGCTTTCCTTTTTTCTTCCCTTGGTATTCCCATCTCCCCATCTCTCCGTTTCCTCTTTCCTTCTTTCGCTCACTGCCCTGCTGTCTCCATCTTAGCTTGAGTTATTGATTTCCGTAAAGGTTGACTGCGGCTGCCGCCTTGCTTTCTCTCTTCTCTCGCTCTCTAACTCCCTCCTCTTTCCTCTACTGCTTTTTTTATCTTTCAGCATCATCTCCTTTGCTGAGTCGACCACTTTTTTTTTTCTTTAATCTAAACTTCACATTCTGTATTTCTCTTAGGTCTTTCTGCCCCATCTCCGTCTCTCTCTCGGGGAGGCTAAACTTCAAGCTGAAACTCAGTCTACATTTGTGTGTCTAGTCCTTTTTCTTCAGCTCTTACTCCACCTTGACCCGGCCTGGTCTGAGATCAGAGATTATACAGTTCAACTCCCTGTGATATCTTTTTAAGCACAAAAATCTTAATTCATTCACACAACTGAAAGGCAACACACAACAGAATGTGTTCAAAACAAAAAAATTCTCTGAAAAAATAAAATACATTCTTATTACTTCAAATTTGAATTTTAATCCTTTCAAATCTTTTCTCGATGTTCTCCAGAACAGCAAATATATCAAACATACTAAATGAAAAATAAATAATTGTTCAAAACAAACAAACAAGTTTAGCATGCAAAGTAATCTGCCAAATGAGCTACAAGTTGCAAAAAGAGAAAGTAGTGCCTTGAAGCTTAAATATAAAAATGTGTCTTTGGATCATCAAGGTTTTTTCTTAAGGCTAAAGATTACGAGGCAAAAGTTTTGCATGAAAGTTGTGAGTTAAAACTGTGATACATTCACCAGAAAGCTCAGGTTACTGTGACAGAGAGACTGAGTTCAGTTTGGAGCTTAGAGCACCTGACCAAACTCAGCCCTCACACACACAGTAACTTGTTCTCTTTGGCAGTTTTTGCTTGTGGTGCCTCACTGAATAAAAGCTTATGTCTTACAAATATGGAGGATGAAGTCCTGCATCTTGTGACTTGCCATCACAGTTTTTTGTTATATGGCTTCACTGAGACATGAAGACAGATATAAGCAGCTTATTCAACCTCCATCCATGGGAGACTCTCCATGTCCTGGTCATGCTTTACATAAAGAAAACTCTGTGTCCTCATGTAAGGGCACTCAGCACGGTTTATTATTATAGCGATTTGTGATAATTGTCCAGGTTTGTGACCTCATACATGTTTATCTCACCTCTGACCCTTTATGTCTCTTATGAACGCAGTCATTTATATTCTCAGACTTGCATCAGAGGTTTCCCTATAGATTTTAAAAGACCATCCTGCATAAATCTGCATCTTAATGAGGAATATCTGATACTGCTGAGAGGATTTAACAGTCAGAGTTTAAAGACACAGTGCCTATATGAATGAAACCCATGCGTTATGTGCAGAGAAGTAAGTTGTGGATAATAACTAGAAGTCTATTTATGGGAATAGAGAATGGAACCAGTTTTAGGTTAATATTATTATGTTAAGTACATCAAGGTAATTAGGCTGGGATCTCATTCTAAAATTATTTTATGCCTTCACATTTTTATCCCACATTTTAACCCTTACTAACACTTTAAAGGTGTAAATTAGAAATTTATTTATTTTTATGACACCCACAACATATTAAACAGCTGAAAGCACATCGCAAGACTGAGAGTGTCTGACGTGTAAAGTATCAGTTGTTTTTCACATCGGTAGGTGTTGGCCTACACTTATCAGAACTCATTTCACGGAAAATTAAAGGGAAATGAATCTCACATTGGTGAAAAACTAAGCTTAAAGGTATTTAAAGATCTTTAAACTAACATTTAAAAGAACAAATTAAGTAATAGACTTTCATCATAGTGATGGACTGGGATTTCAAAACATAGACAGTCTAGACAATAAAGGATTATCAAATTGCAAACTTAACTTGAAATAAACATAAATTTTTCCTTCAACACTGATTCACACAAATTATTATAACAAAAGAGCGTATAAATCAAATACACTGAATGAAGAATACAGCATTAAATCTGCCTTTTATTGCAATTATTTAGGACAGTTGAACTTTAAAGGGAAACCTGAAACATTTTGAAACAAATTGCCAATTTATTTTCAGATAAGCCGGATTATACTTTAGTGCTACACTTAGTGTTGCTCACCTGCCCATCATTCTCTAATAACCTGTCTATGAGGTCCTGGGGAACATGATGGCCATATTAGTAATGAGGACGTGGCTGACAGGTGAGGCTGCACCTGGCTTCAGGAAGCTCATTACAGAGTCTTAATGATGTGTTATGTTCCATAATTAGGAAACTTTCCGGCTCTCTGTCCATTCTCCCTGTTTGGTTGCTGTGTTTGCTGGGGGCAGCAGAAGAGCTTTGGTCTGGTTTGACAGCTCGGATGCACCGTTTGTCTGCGAGCACTCGCTGGATGTGCCAGTCACAGGAGTTTACATGAGGACACATGCAGGATGATAATGGGGTTTGAGAAAAGGGGAGTTAAAGAAAGGAGGTTGAAAAAATTAAATATGAGGTTGTATTTGAAAGTGTGTAATGAGCATGACTGTATATTTTCCCTTTTTTATTGAGGGATATTACCTCTCATATTTAATGTTTTGCCGACTGGCCTGGGACAAACCTTTATGAATGATATAACTGTGAATGTGCAATTGCTTGTGTGTGTGTGCATATACAGTACTTTGTACAAGCCTATGTTGGCCAGAGTTGGTATGTTTGCACTCATTAATGAGAGCCAATAAAATGTGCTTCCAATAGCAGATCTCTAATTGGGATCCCAAACTTTTCCAGTTACAGTTTGTGCAAAATTAATCTGCATTTGAGTTTCAAAGACTATGGACAACTTTGCAGGTGCTCTTTATTTACGCCCTCATTTGAGTCGATGACTACTGGAAGCATTTGGATTCATTTATTCAGGAAACTTTTTCAGGACTTGACCATAAATGTGACAACTACAAACAAATAAACTGATTGATTAGGTCCACAAAGTGTATGTTTTTGAAAGTAGAAAGCACTGCATTAAGTTTGGTAGTTCTAAATCTCATCAGTCAAACATTATGGTTATTTTTGTATGTGAGGGAAGACGATAATGCCCAGCAATAACTGTTATGAATGGTAATTTGTAGTCTGAGTATAAATAGAGTCTCTATTTGCCTGGAGATTTAAATCTCGTTGAGTATAAAAGCTTGTGCGTACCTTTTATGAATCACCGGAAAGTGCCACAGCAGACAGTGCATTAAGTGCTCTGAGTGTGGGTTAAGTGTGTCTGTGCTCTTGTGTAAGGCTGCGCCCATTAATGAGGGCCGGTGTGATTGAGTCAAAGTTTGCAGGTGCTGTCTTGCCGCAGACGAAAGCAAATGATGAATACACTTCAATCATTTCAAGACAGGCCTTCATCATTTGTTGGACCTGTCAGACAGTTATCAGGGCTCACTGTAGCCAGCTGGAAAGGAGGCCTCGTCCATAATTGAAAATTGAGTTTAGAAATGTCACATGTATCTGTCCGTCTAAATTTCAAGCCGAAAAATCCCCATTGGCGCACAGCATGTAGAGGCCTGACAGTTCCTGTCAATCCAAGCCTCAGCATCTTAGTCAATAGAGACAATAGCCAATGGGGTTTTGTTCATTTTTAACAAGGGGCTTGTAAGGCAGCTTCAATTTGAGGATATGCCGCCAGCAGACCTTGGTACAATGCTTTTAAAGAGCTGACTCTTTAAAAGCATTGTTTGTCTTTACAAACAATGACATCAGTTTAAAAAGTCTGCAGAAAGGTGGTCGTCTGAAATGTAGAAATCTCAATTTGTGTACATTAAAGCTTTTTTTTAAAAAATAGGTGGCTTAATTCATTCTGCCAGTGTCATTGAAACAGAGAAAAATTTGATTAAATTTATCAAAATGCAA
>JAQNCA010000015.1:11633965-11644690 GCA_029783725.1 Acanthurus tractus
AAAAAATAGGTGGCTTAATTCATTCTGCCAGTGTCATTGAAACAGAGAAAAATTTGATTAAATTTATCAAAATGCAACAAGGTCTTGGATATATCCTTTGACTTTTTTATATCTTTTTTTTTTAAACAAAATACACAATGAAGTTTCTCTCTAGCATATAAGTTCACCTTAGAGAATTCAAGGTCTAAATCTTTGGCAGTGATTTCTGTGTGAGCAAAATAGAACGCTAATCTATTCTGGTGTAATCATGCTTTGACCTGGCTAATGGAAGCAGCATACCCCAGGGCAAGATGTAATCAGGAAGACAGTTAATAAAATGAACAAGACCGCTTTACTGATCTTACGAATGTCCCTGACCTTCCCTGAGGGATGACACTTAAACACATGCAGCTCGCACTTGTACATACATGCATTTGCCCTAATAATCATATACATCAAATGCAGCCTAAAGCATGACAGTTCAAATGGGATGATTAACATAAACAGAGACATAACAAGGAGACGGCACGTTGCAAAACATCAATCCAACAAAAATATCATTATCCCATGAACCTTCAACCTTCTTCCCACCTTCGCTACACTTCATCAAGTAAGGATGGATATAAGGACGGATGAATCACCTGCCCAAACCTTAAAAATACTCACACACAAGTTCACACTCTGAATTGAGACAAAGTTGCAAGGCGTCATCTATTTCTGTATGTGTTAAGTTTACAGCTAGAGGGGGATCATATCTAGTCAGGGTCACACATATCAACTGCAGGGAGTCACGACTCCCTAAACAGCTGTCAATCAAGACTGACAGAGCAAACACTCATGTTCCTCAGTACGGGGCTATATTTACATGAATAACACAGCGAGTAAGTATTTATGTGGATCCACATACAGGTAGAAGTGTATAAGAAAGAGTATGTAAACCAAAAAAATACAGACACACATAAACAATCCTTCATAACTAAAATAAAACCATCTTGAGAAAGAACATAGCGAAAGGGAAAAAACAAAATCAAAACATGTCAAAAAGCTGTGGGTTGATGGTTCCTCATGGAAGTTTGACTTAGTAAGAGCTGTCATGACTGCAGTATGTACACTTATTAGTGCCTGGTAGTTCAGCTGTAGCCGTGCACATCCCTGCATGTTTCCAATTAACTACTCTGGCTCTCTGTTTCACTCTCTTTCTCTTTTCCTCTTATTGTTCACTGAATCTTTGGAACTATTACACACCACCTAACACGCCCCATCGTACCAAGAAACCTGTCTGCTCCTCATCTTGTTGTGTTCTCGTGCCGTTTCTACAAATGATGTTTTCCCACTTTGTGCCAGAGTACTTTTTACTTTGCGTTTCTATAAATCTCTTGTTCTCTTGGTAACACTTTTTCATTTCTTAAAACACACAGACCACAAGTAAAACCTCAACCTACAAAAAAAAAAATCAAAAAATTTAAAATCAAAAACAAACAAACAAAAAAAAGTTTCTCGGTTTTCTTAGGCAGATGTATAGCAGTAATTTCCTCTGAATGTTGCTTCATGTGAGCGTGGTGCTGAAACAAAAACAAATCTGCCTTTAAAGATGTTTTACTGGCCCTGTATCACTGTGGTGCAACACTGCATAAGAGAGCAAGTTTTAGCATATTTTATAATTAAAATGATGCAATGTACTTCTTGGCTTTCTTCAACAGAGTGTTTCAACAGCGCCAAGCATGTTTAAAAATTTAAAGTTCCTCTCCAGACACTGAGTTATCTCGAGTGTGTAAAAAAGCGATTAACATTTTGTTCAACACATTTGTTCTGCGTAAAAAGGTCTTGGGTTCAATTCCCTGCGGGTGTGGAGCTGGTATGTTCTCCTCATGTTGGTTTTCTGTATGTTGGTTTTAGATTGCTACTCATGGATGGGTTAAATGCAGAAAAGAAATATTCCATCATGTCGTACTTGATAAATTGTTGTGTTTGACAAATACAGAATTCTTCTTTTCCTTTATAAGTGATTGAAGGCACATCTACTCTTTCATCCTCAGTGAAAATCCCTGAATCTATGAATCATAGTCCTCGTACTCCGCCCACAGCTGCTGCTTGCATTAGATTGACAGAGCAGTTAAAAAGAGCATGCACATCAAGATAGCCAGCGAGTGGAAAGATTCAAACACAGCCTTCATGTTTGAGCCTCAGGCTGAAGCTACTACTTTTAGACGAAACAGTATGCTGAGCGAGTTAGCATAAACATAAGAAAAAGACAATTTTAAGTGGAGGGGATCTTCAAATAATATTATGTTTAAGTTTGCTACATTGCCTCTGCTATTATGCAGTAATTTAAGAAAAAGATACTAGAATATTAACACAATAGCATTGTTTACCAAAGTCACAATCTGAAAGTACAAAAGGAGGTAAAAGGCAAAATAAAAGACATTTTTAATATACATTACTGTTCATGTGTCCATACACTGAACCTGAGGGTATTGATAGACCACACTCACTTCCCAATTATGGTTAAATGTTATTAGCATTTTAGGTAGAGCCTCAGCTTTATCCTTGCGTAGCATGTACTTCAGCAATTTCTTGTTGGATTACAGAAATGCACCAAGGTGCTTGCAGTGAAATGAAAATGTAATTCTCTGAGCACTTGAGGGAAATCCAAGACAAGGGTCAGGAATGATTGCTTGCTGGAACATGATCACTGACTGCTAAAAGCAAGCTCACACGTTCCCAAATGACAAAGTCCCTGTTATAATCCCTGAAGGTCATTCCAGGTATATGATTCTCAGGGAAAACGTGGCAGATGAGTGTATGTTTCGGGTGGAAGAGACGTCTCCTTTGGATATGGCAGCAACCTTTTTAGCACATTGTCACCTGCTGACGCCTTTTAATGAAGGCACACATGAACAAACACATGTAGGTAGACACAGCTAAAATGAATACACTCGTGAGATGGATACTGGGGCATTAAGTTGACAGTGACAGAGTTAAACACTATTGGCAGTGCAAACAGCCATTGACAGAGTGTAAAAGCTACTGGTAATGAAATGTGAAGGGGGAGTTCATTGAGGATAATTAGCTGTGCTGTTATTTTTAAAACAGCCTTTAGACTCTTTTTATCATCAGTATCGTACAAAATATTGTTTCAGGTCAATTCCATTTTATAAGTTAACCGATAAAAAAAGTCTCCAACGGCTAAAGAAATGGAAAACAATAGAAACGTACAGTCTTACAGCCTTTTCTTTAAAAGGTTTTAGTGAAATAACCATGTTTGAAAATGTGACAGTTACATTCTTTATCAAGTAACGCAGGAGGATTACATTTAAAGTGTTACTCAGCATCAATATAATTCAATGAAAACATCCATTTAGGATGGACTTCAGAGAGGACATAGGAACTTTTTAACACAATATGATGCCTTTACTTGATCAAAAGGGGTTACAATCTGCTAGTTTAACTTGTGTGATGAGAGCAAGCTCTATGTTGGTGGGAAATGCCATTAACAAATGTGGCTGCTTGGCTGCTCCCCATTAGGGGTTCCAGTAACGGATCATCTGATCTGCTGGCAAACTGGGCCACACTAAAGCTGGTACGGGAATCTGTGATAATGATCTGTGTATTTGATTTGACTCAACCCTTCCCATTTATGCCGACTGAAGACAAGCGATCTGGAATGTTCGAGTTTGTTTCCAGTCAGAATAAACCAGCGTTTATTGTCTTTGACATGGAGACAGGATGGGGTGGAGATCAAACCACTGACTCAATCAAAAGGTGCCATCAGTATCCCTTACCATTAACTCAAATACTTTAACAAATTTAACAAATAATTTAACAATATATAGTTGTTTTATAAGTATTACATTACTAAAGTAGTTACTTCAAAATATCTCCTATAAATGTACTCTTAACACAGCATGACAACGAGCAGTTTATTTTAGTTTAAACGTTTCAACTATAATTCATTGCTACTGTTTGCCATTACTGTAAGTAAACAATGTGATCCTGTCTTAAATATAACATAGTATATTTTCTTTGTTGTAGCTGTGCATGTATGGATGGATATGGATATATATGGATTACAGAATTTTTTGTATGTATTATGTTTGTATTATTTGATTTTTGCCTGCCAAAACTACATAATCTGTGGCTTTTATGTCACTCTACAAATACAAGATTCATTTGTTGTAATTAACTGTAAAGCACTCATCAAACATGCATGCTATAGCACACTGTTTATTGCACACAATTCAAAATGACTAACTTCAACTTTATGAAACAAATGGATTAAAGGAGTTTCTGTTACCACACAGAAGAAACAGACAGTCTCTGTCATGATATTGAACTCACAGTAACATGCCAGGTTACTGCAGGTTTGTTACCATGATAGAGGCCTGGCAGTATGCATTAAGACACACACTTTAACAAATGCACAATGTGTAGAAGATTGATAGAAAGATGAGAGTCTTGAGAGAGACCGAACATTGGCAGGCAAAGGCGAAGGACTGTCATGACCTGCATGATTGCTGGCAGCAACCAGTAAACAGAAATCATATCAGGGAGCGAGAGACACGAAAAAAAGGGAGCTGGAAAGAGAGTATACAGTAATTGGACTGAGGGTTTATATAAGGGAAGAAAAATACTGATATTAAATCACAATGGAGGGGTCTCAGAGCCGAATATGGCAGATTCTTTACTAACAAGGCACAGCAACACACAACTGACGCTCCTTGTTTTGTTTCTTCTATTGAATTCTCATTGTATTTCTACTCTATGGCATCTTCTTTCACGCGGCCTCCACACCAATAAGTCCACATGAATTCAGCCATATTAAGCTGGGAGTTCATGAGAAAAAATCCACTAAACAGAGGAAGGAAAAAGTGCAGGTTTACAGTCTACATGCCAGTTTCTATGGCCGACATGTGATCCTCTTGCTCTTGTCTGTCTTGAAATCAATGTCTTCTTTTTTCTTTTAGCACCTCTGCTCTGCTACTTACAGTAGGTAGCATAGTGCTAAAGAGAAAGGCTAATAAACTGCCACAGGAAACATCGACGAAACTGCACTTTCTTCCCTTCCTCGTACATGTGAGCTGTTTGCAGCTTCTTTTTCTCTACTCTCTTTCTTTCATTTACTGATTGTATTTCTTCGGTCTTAAGTTTAACACTTTTACTGTCTCTTTCTTTTCAGTGCTGCATTTTTCTTCATTTTTCTTTTTGTGTTTTTTCTCTTCCATCTGACAGTATGAAACATGACCTCTCACTTTGGCTGAAATCCCTGAAATCTTTGTTGTTTTTTTAAGTGAATCGTCACAAGCAGGCACAGAGGGCCCTGCCTACACACACACACACTCACACACACACACACACACACCCATGCACGCACACCCACACACACACACACACACACACACACACACACACACACACACACACACACACACACACCGGCACAAGTCCCAAATTCTGTTTAAAACGGCAACAGAGCTGAAGGAAGACAGGGGCTTATTGAGATGAAGCATGAGGCCTTGGGGGTGACAACGTGGGTATGATTGTCTGCCCTGCCTGCCTCCTCTTCCCCGAAACTCTACAGAAACTAAAACCCCACCAGCAACCACAGCTAAACACCAAGGGAGAGAGACAGAGAGAGCAGCATTTCAATTCTCTGCCTTTCGCAATTCATCACCACCCTCTAACGGCAATCTGTGCAGTTAAGCTATCGCTCCCCGGAAGACAAACAGGGATTCTTCAATCAAACTGTCTGAAAAAGTAGTAGTGCCGGTCAGCCCGGCTTATATCACACCCACGGAATGACTTAAAATAAATCTGGCGGCAATGAGAACATGCTATACTTTCCTTCTGTGAATAAATTTAGACAGTCTTAAATTTAATAGTCAGTTAAATCTGTAAAACCACTCGAATTCAGCACTGACAAGTCATACAGATGGCTACGATTTTTTTAAATGCTGAAAGCCATTCACACAGCCACTTCAAAAAAGCAAAAAAGATGCAATTTGACAGGACCAAATGTTTTTCCAATGTGTTTCTGAATCATAGTCTTAAGTTCCTGGAGAAACACCTGAAAATTTTAAGAATGTAATTCTTAAAAAAAAAAAGAATAAATATATAATATAAATATAAAAGAATATAATTACAACATGACAAGTGCTAACAAGACCCTATAATTAATATACTTTTGACAGAGAATGACACATAAAAATGCTAAGATTTTTTCACCACTGATAATATCAGTATAATGAACATTATTTTGAGGAAAAAGACAGTAAAAGCCAATTAGTGTTCTTTTTTTCTTCAATGCAAGACAACAGCGCCAGAATGCATCTTGCCCAGCTCTGTCAAAATTACTCCATTGAACTGGCAGTTAAAACAGCGCCAAGCTAGAAAATTATCCCTTCAACTGCAGTGTACCCATGGCACTTCTAACAGTGTATTTCTTAATACCGAAAGATCAGTTGTCTGAAATGACACCGGAGAGATTCTGCTAGATGAAGGCCATCTGATGTGCATGACAAATAAGAACTGGAAAGGAGTTGTGTAGAGCAATGAATTTGAAAGCAATTAAAGAGAAAAATCTTAGAGAGTGGATTTCTTTTAGATTGCTTTAGCTCCTCACTGCGGCTATTTCACAGGAAGGAGAAATTTCACAGGAAGGAGAATACAAACAGAGAGAGAAATACAGGGAGGAGAAAGGGAAGAGAGGAGACACAAAGATGAAAGCTTGATGTTGAATGATACACAGAGAGAAGGACGAGAGAAAATTGGAACATTTTGAAGCGCAGATACAGGAAGGCTGAACAACAAAGCGAAATCCACTGTTGGTGTTTGCAATAGTCATGCTATGTTATGTGATCCTGTTAGCTTGCCTGAGTTATTGTACTGGAAGCAATGTGAGGCTGCAAGCACTGAGGAGGCAGCAGACTTCTTAGAGCCACAGGGATAGAAGGCTAAATGACAGATGATACACAGATTTAAACACCACAGGATGGCCCAAGGCAAGCTGGGAGCCACAGACAAGTATCCTTATACGGTAATGCAGGAACTGCGAGCGCATACTCAAACAGATAAACTCTGAGGGACTTGTACATTAGGCATGCATGCATGCTGCTGTACAAGCACTCACACTCAGACACACTTGCTGTGCATCATTTCAGGGGCCACTTCCTTTGAAATCTGCATTTCAAGAACAAATGCATCTTAATGGAAGACTCCTCAATATGTGGCCTTATTTTGCAGACTTTTCTGCGCCTTGGTTTCTGAATCGCAAAGTCAATGACGCCTGCATAAACGAAATCTTCAGTTGTGGTCTTTAAGAAGAAACTTACGATGGTTCATCTTGCTAGCCTGAGTCCTCTGAAGGCCACACCATCGTCATATCCTTTGAAGGTGCTGGCCCCTAAAATGAGACTCTGCTAACATCCCACCTACATTTGCACGCACAGAGGTGTCTTGATATCGTGCTGTGAATCTAATCTCAGTTTACAGCCCACCACATGGAACGAGTCTTCCAGTGCACCCTGAAAATGGATTATGATAATTCCATAACTGCCTTGAAAGACGCGGTCGGGAGGAGTTGTGCGGAAACATCAGTCGCCTCCTTATAACCTCCTGCAGAGGTGCACAGCAGGAGGCATTAGAGGAGGAATCCACTTACACAAACTTCTGCGCAACCTTTCATGTTCCTTCTCTCCCCTTGTTTTTTTTTTGTTCTGCATTTTATTCTTCCCTCCTTCCATTTTACCATCTACTCCTTCCTGGTTTTCAATCGTTCCACTGGTTCTGTCTTTTATAATCGCATGCAAACCCATAAACACGGCCATGAAATGGGTGAAAGCTTTGTGACAACATCAAGTCCTGTTGTGGCGCCTTTTGACAGTGCGCAATGTTGCTGACAACTAGGACAATGAAAAACCCATGGCTTCATATTGAGGCAGAACGGATGGAGAGCGACATGGCACCTCAGAGTCTGCAGCTGTAATATTTCTCACTGTGTTGTGATGGCGTGCTATTTTCCACTTCACAAGGCACAAAAACCACCATACAAACAATACATTCTCTCAGTGAGAAGTTGAAGGTCCCTACTCGAATTACAATAAAACTGAAAGTGAAAGCATATAAAGAAAATAACTTGACCATTTTCCTCGGCAGTTGTAAAAAAAAAAAAAAAAAAAATGCGTTTGTGCAAAGAAAGTGGACCAATAGTAAGGCAATGACAGAGAAAATAAAGCATCGAGACTAAAATGGACGGGTGAGAATGTTTGTGTCCACTAGAAAATGTAAACTGGAGAAATACATGATCAAAATCGAAGTAAGCTTTATTGGAAAAGTTAAATAGATGTCTTTTTTTCACTTGTTGTTCTATGTTTTAGAACTAATATTAAAGAATAGGTGGACATATTTAGATAGCTCAATGTCTGTGCACTCCAGGTGACCAAACAGGCTGTTGGTGTTGAGAGAGACAACATTAATCATTATATCAGCAATAATCAAATCACATTGATTTCTCAACATGACTCCCCAACCTCCATACAAAGCCACTTGAACACTGTTAGCTAACCGCTGTATTATAACAACTTTTAGGAGAACCTCTGCATTGCCATTTACAACTTGGACAGAAACAAGAGCCGTTTCAGTCTTCTCGTCCAACTCTTGTGTCTGATGATACACTGGGATCATCAGGGAGTTGACGGGATTTCTTGATTATTCAGAGACAACAGCATCAGCGTGTGCTGTGGGACAGACTAAGGCTGTGAACTGTTCAGCATCTGGATGAGTTTTTACATTAAGTGATGAGGTAATTGCAAAAGGCCTTTTTAATTTGTGAGCATAAACGAAAATTTGGTTGAATTAATCCTCCTGAATCGCTCATTTGTGTTCTCTTCTATTTGCATGTTCAAAATGTTTATTGTTATAAGTTCAGCACCTCTGTGGTCTGACTTAAGGTTTATCCTCTGTGGAAGCAATTTGGATATCAGGCGCTAAGCACTCTGATTGGACTCACAGTTTATGAAGTGAACTCCAGTACTGGGTTGACACGTACCTATGTGAGTAAAGGAGCACTTGCAAATCACATCAAACTCTTTGCCCCTGTAATTGGATGGGATTAGTCTGGGCTGAGAAAAAGCAGCCCTCAACATGGCTGAGCCAAAGACACAATTTGCATAATTTAAAACCGCAGGGGTTTGTAGTGAGTTTGAAAAAAGAATAACAAAAGGGAGAGATTTAGTTAGGCTGGGTCCAGGTAATCAACAAGACACAAATGAGAACTTGATGTCCAAGTCATAGAGATTTGGCCGTGTTAATTTATACAGCAATAAAAAGTGTACGTTCCATGAAATAAACAACGTCTCACATTAACAAACTGCATATTTTGGAGCAGGAGGAGGCAGTCAGTGTGTCTCTTTATCATTACAGAGCAGATACATGGAGATAGCATGCTTTTAGGTTTAGAGACTCAGTTAGTTCAACTGTCACAGCTCTTTATTTTAGTCTGTTGAGTCAGTTTCACTTCATCCACGACCAAAACACTAGTGCAAAGTAAAACTTCCTGAAAAGCCTGTTAAACTTTTTTACAAGATTTGTCAGATAATATTCTTACATACATATTGCTGCTTAGATCGATTCTTCCAGGTAAGAAAATGGGAATCTGGTTAGTTTTTGTATCTTTATATGATTTTCTTTTGAATTTCAAATGCATGCTACTGAGAATTTATTTCTTCTGATGTTGAAGCAGGATGTACATGAATGCCAGAGGTCAGCTGGCCTTCAGATAGTGTCTTTGTACAGTGTTCAAATGCAGCTTTAAATAGAGGACATATGGAGATGCAAAGCATTTGATCAGTCAGTCTTTGTGGGTGCGAGGTCTTTGAGGCTACCGTGTGTGTGTCAGGATCCTCAGGCTGATCTCTTTAAACAACCCCTACCAGCGACAGAGGCAGATGTACTACCATCACAAATCTGTTACCTTGTGAATTTCAAGTATGACATTCAAATACACCCACGGTATAATCAAATGATGTGAATTCACTTTACACTTTGAATGGTCAATTTCTATACAGCAATAACCCAACACATGACCATGGAATCCATTATCTGTGCTGAGATGAACTCTGCAGCACCTGATATAAAAAAAAAGTTTTTTTTCTATCCATTGCCCAGGTGAACACAACAGAACACAGCCTTGAGCTTAAGTCATTCAGTGTCTTAATCACCCTTCACCAAACCTTAATATAGCCGAGTTGTTGCTGATGAAGTTGAGAGACGAGTGTGTGAAGAGAACACACTGCAATGCATCACCCTGTGCCGAGCAGAGTAAAACCCTAAATTGAAAATTGCTCCCACCCTCATCGGATCAATGGTCGATGTGTGTGTGTGTGTGTGTGTGTGTTTATTCATGTATGTATGTGTGAGTCATAGAGAGTGATAAAAAGACAGAAAGGAGTGAAACTGCATGTAGAGCACTTTCTTGAGCAATGGAGTGCATCTGCATGAAAGGCAGGTTGAAGTCTGAGAATCCTCACAGTGTGTTCGACATATAAATTGCCTTTCACGGTGCTACATAAATCAGAAAGGAACTATGCACAGGTGGCCTTCTTCTCCATCTCTTTCTTTCTGTCTCTCTCACACTTTTTTTTTTCAAAGATAAGCCTCAAAAAAATTACATTAGACACACAACTTTCCTGTTCCTTCTCTTCCCCTGGTGTAAGCATGTCTTTGTGTGTGTGTGTGTGTGTGTGTGTGTGT
>JAQNCA010000015.1:11645467-11659576 GCA_029783725.1 Acanthurus tractus
GCTTGCCTACACAGCTGGAAAATTAAGGACTTGTGGGGGCAGAGAAGGTTCAGCGTGTCTGTGTGTGTGTGTGCATGTGTGTGCATGTATTGACTTAAAGGAGGTTTGAGGGGTACTCATAGATCAGTCTGTGTCTGGGAATAAAGGAGCTACTGACAGATCGTTGTATGTATGTGAGAGTATTAAGAGTCCGCTCAGTTTTTGTTTTCTTGCTGATTTATGTGTGTGTGTGTGTGTGTGTGTGTGTGTGTGTGCGTGTGTGTTTGTGTGTGTGTGTGTGTGTGTGTGTGCATATGTGTGTGAGTAAGAGCAGGTTAAACAGTCTTGTTTAGAGAGGAAACACACCGCAGATGGTTGTGGGTGTCCAGCTGTTACTCCATCGAATGGTTTAATGAGTATCAAAGATTTCATCCAACTCAATATCCACTCCTCTCTTTGTCTCTCCCTCCCTCTCTCTTCCACATTAGTCTTTTGGCACACAACCACACAACTATTTAGTAAACAGAACAAACTGCACAAGAAAACCCTAAGAACTTTTCAAAAACACCAGTTTTTTTTTCCTGTCTTTGCATTTTATGTTTGATGCCGAACATGACTTTCGGTTTGTTTCATATGAAAGTATTAACTACTAAGTTAATGCTCAGGTTCTGTTATGTTGCATAATGTTACTGCTGTTCTTAGATCATATTCCAAAGCTATTGCCCTTTGGGACTGCAGCAAACTCTAAAGAAGAGTGGAGCTGCTTTGCTTGGTGTAATTTTCTTAGGCAAAAAGCCTTCCTGAATTTAAATTCAATTACAGCATAAAAAAAAGGAAAAAGAAAATAACATGAACTTCAGCAACCAAGGCCACACTGTGAGTGCGTTAAAGCAGCTTAAAATAACAACCTCCCAGTAATTATGTGTGTGCCTGCATCATGATTGTTTTCTCCATTTGAAAATCTCTTGACTAGCACCTCCATATGAATGCATGACAGAATTTTTAACAAAGTTAAATGGTTAATAGCGAATTCACAGCTGACAAGATCACTTATGTTTCACTTGGCTAGTTTTATGAAGCTAAATTGTATGAGAAAAAAAATCCCTTTCATTAGTTTTTCTAAACTTTTGTCATGATTGAAACTGTCCTATTTACATGTCACTCGAGGCACCCGAATGCCTCTGAGCAAAGCAAATATTCAGGTCAAATTGGACTCAAACTGCATGTTTAGATCTCGTAGTTTCAAGAGAAAACTTACATTCAGGCCAAGTCTCTTTAATGACCAGCCTGCTTTTGAGTTTTTAAACAAGAGTCTTGTTCAAACGTTTATGACAATTATACGGGCGCCAAAACAAAATAATTGGATTTTTTATTGCATTATATTTTTTTGTGATGCTGCACCACTTTTGGGACTAAACTCTGCAAAACACAACTGAAGATGGAGCTTGCATGCTCCCTATGCAGCTATACTTTTACGTAGAAAACAGACAGGTGTGTATGCCAGCTGCCAGTTCAGTACCTGCTTCTCACTGAAGGCCATTATTTTCTCAAAATGGTGAACACGTGTAAACTGATCATCCTTGAATTAAAATAATGCCTGTGTATGAATATTTGTGTCTGAACTCAGCTCAGTGTCTTGCATTCCCTCTTATCCAGATCAAATCCTTTTCTGTTCATCCCCGCATATCCAAGGTCGATTTGCATTTTCATCCAGTTTGGATGTTTATGTAAAACTACATGTTTGTTGCCTGAAAGGGTATCTGAGTATCTGCAGTTTTTTAATTCAGTCCAAGACCTCCATGTCTTGCCTTGTGGGCACAGAGTACTGTACCTCGTCTCTTTGTCGACCTGCGGGACTGGGACTGATTTTTCCTGATCCAGTTTCTGCTCTGTCATCTTCAGCCTGGAACTTCACTGTGTTTGTAACTCTGTGATGAGCTTCTGTTGGAGCAGCTCTCTGTAGCCAAATAACAGAACTTCCAACTAAAGGAGAATTCTTTGACTACTTTAAGCAAGAACAGAAAAGAAAAACAAAAACTTTGCATAACTTTAGCTAATTAAAAAATAATAACAAGCATTAATCATAGCGGGACAAGTTGTGCTAGCCACACAACAAAGTAATTTGGTCTGTTTAGCACGGGATCGATGTTGTGATTTTGTCACTTTTTTCTATTTGTTATGACAACATTTTAAAACAGCAAAGGGACATGGGGACTCTGTAAGGTATAACTTAATAACAGAGCTCTGAGCAACTGTGCAAGCAACATATCATAAAGACTTTAAGCAAGTTTATATTTTAATCTTATCATGGTATTCCTTTTACTTTTTTACCTCTACAAAGCCAGTGGAAGTGATGGTCATCAGATAAAGCTGAGAACAAGGCTGGTGATCTACTATGTTTTTTCTTTTTGCCACAAGTTCCTTTGACAGACATACATACTTAATAATCTGGTTTAAACTGGAAACACTACCAGAAAGCTACAGAAGGGACCAAAACTTATGAGTTGTTTTTAAACCTCCATTGTAATCTGAATATGAATATCTATGTACTGTACATAGCGTTTGTGGTGCATGCAGTTCTAAATATAATGATCAAGGCAACATGTTGTTCTTCCAACATTCCATTCCAACATTAAGGAATATTGACCGGTTTTAATTCTTAAAGTTTCGTTTTTGCAAACATTTTAGTTCTTTCTTTTCTTTTTTTCCTCTTTTCTTTAATAGCTTTTCTATTTGAACAATTACTGGTGGTCCTGAATAAACATGCTTATGCACAAGTTCTATTAAAGCCATCATATACAGTTATGGACTCACTGTCACATATAAAAACTATGGGATTAATTTAAGGGCCTATATCGCTGACAGATATTACGACTACATTAAGTTAATGACAGAGATATCATTTGTTGATACCCTGGAGGAAAGAAATCAAAGGCTGTTGAACAAACACAACACATGAGCGATATGTGCACAAAAATACACACAAACAATTGCTGAGCTGAGTAATTACAAGAGAATATTGCATGGTACACCATCATTCGATAAGACAAACATCATGAATATTCATTAGTTTGTTTATTTTCCCTGTGTGACAAACAAGACAAAAACTGCTCCAGTGAGATGTGTGATCGACACAAATTAACACTGACACAGGCATGAACACACACAAAGGCATTAATATGAACACTCTGGTACTCTGGTGCACACAGACATTACGTTTATGATGAACAAATCAGGGACATGCACACCCACACAGATGCATTATCAAACAGTGGTACGAGACATGAATAATAGCAGCGGGTGCACACTGATGCACACATGTAGTAGGTACTTTTGACACACACACACACACACACACACACACACACACACACACACACACACACACAAACACACAAACACACAAACACAGGACAGCTGTAAAACTCAATCTTCCCAACTTTGTTTTCTCTAACTTTCCCTAGGTTAGTTTTAAAGCCCCTCAAGGTCAAGTCGGATAATCAACTTTCCTCCCTGTGTTGCTTCATTAGCACCACTGAGTGATATTTCCTCTGTTTTTCTCCTGTTGTTTTTCCAATTGGCCTAATCTTTCTGTGCCTCAATATCCCGCTGTAATCCGAGAGCTCTGTTACAGCCTCCAGTGATCGCCGCACACACATCCTCACATGCCAGTAACGCATGCACTAGCTGATGCAGACACTTAGCTGCATGCAAAAACACTAATGACACTGGAAATGGTTAGTAATATATGCACTTGTGTGTTTGCGTGAGGTAGGAAAATGCAGTTAGTACATTGGTATGCACATGCCAATGCAGAGATGCATCCCCTCACAGCGAAAGGGGATTCTTTTGCTTGTATAATCATTGAAACTGTTATGTTCAATGATCAGTTTGCAGTCATACGCAGCTCCCTGTGCAGGCTGTTGTCCCTGACAAACCTCGGAGAGGACGAACGAAGGGCTGAGGATTGCCTCAGAAAGCTTCATAATTTGAGATCAACCCCTCAGCTCGTAGCAAATGAGAAGACAATAATGTAATTACTCCTCAAGCGAGCTTTTTTTTATTTTTCCGTTTGCCTTTTATCTTTTCGCCAGGCGGTGGCCATATGGTTGTATTGTTTTTGTGTATGTGCTTGTTTGGGGCCGCTGGTGTGTGTGTACATGCGTGCACGTGAGAGAGAGCAAGTACAGCTTAGAAAATCCCATTAAGGGGGATATGTATTGGTTTGCTGTGTTATTCAAGGCTTTCTGGGACATTAGTACAGACATATCTTTCAATGTCAGAGCAAGCGGCAGAAAACAAACTAATCTGCGTCTCCTTCTACCCTCCTTCCTCTCTCTTCCTCTCTCTTTTTTACTTGTTTTCTTTCCTTTCTGTCACTCTACATCAATCTCTGTCTTACACGCCCCCTTCTCTCTGTTTCTTCCCCCGTCTCATCGCTATGCTACTGCGAGATGCAACATTGTCCTTCGTCCTCCTTTTGTCCTTCTCTTCCCCTTTCTTTGCACCATAAAGTCTGAATTGGTAAGTTATCCGGAGTCTTTCTGGGAGTTGGAGGAGCGCTTCAGTTGTGCTCAATGTTACACTGTCAATCTCTAAAGTTTAAAAAAGCAAGAAAACAAAGCTGTTTCTCAGTCAACTTTTCTCCACCATTGTTTGTTCTCGACAAAAGCAACAAAGCAAATCCCAAACAGCACAGACAACTAAACACATCCAAATGCATGAACGTGTCAGTACACAATGGATTAAGTCCGACATGATCTGTTCGAGCAATAAACCAGGTGCTTGCTTTGTTCTCAGCTGGTAAAAGATACAAAACCATACAGGTGTACTGACTGAAGACACCACACACAATGTGTTGACACAGATGTAGAAAAATGTTTGCCTTTGTTTCACACAGAAGCACTCTGTTTATCTACATTAAAGGTGCACTATGCTGGGTATGCATGGTTACAAAATGTTTGTCTTGTTTCTAACTTTATATCAGTTCTTCATCTCAGTTGCAATTTAACAAGGTTTCTGTGCACATTACCAACAAAAAACAGGAATGAAATGAACAAACAATAAGCAACTGCAGATACAAAAGCAGTCAGGACAAATATATTAAAAACAAGTGAAAGAAACTTCAGAGTATTGGTAATGTTGAATGAATTGCTCTAATTGTTCTAAAGTGCAGGATATCAAAAACTCTTGACAGCTGCTTATGATTTCCTCTGTCCCACATGGATCTAAGCTGTGATTTTTAAAATGTGTCTGTGATGGTGAGGTGACTGAAAAGAAATTTGCCATGTTCATGTGAGACTGATGCAAAACTAAAAAAAAACTGAATGTAATGTTGGCCAGTAGAGTGGATTTTCTTAACATGTTAACATCAACTCAAAAGTAAGATCATTAAAGTAATTGCTGTATTGAAGCTTATCTGATATTCAGCCCCAACTATACAGTGTTACCATCTTGCACACACACACGCACATATATATATATACACACACACACACATATATATATATATATATATTTATATATATATATATATATATATATCAATTAATATCTCCCTTTTGTATGCTTTCTTTAAAAATATGAATTAATTAAACACATTTTATTTCATTCACTTTGTAAATTTATAGTCTTTCTTCCATCTCTCCATCTGTTTGTGTCCTCTTTTATTATTTACAGATTCCATTGAGCACCACATTAAAAATGTGCAAACATAGATTTTATCATGCATGGTATACAAAACACTGGAAACAAAAGAAGCAATATTAACTCTTATTCTTGGTTTGTAGAGATTCTGAGAACTCAGACTTGAACAAAAGTGTGCAAGTCTCCTAAAGCTTTTTAAAAATTGCACATACATCATTACAAATGAGGTGTATAGGTGGTTTTGCCTTTAGGAGAACCAGCATTAGGGCTTACAGACTGATTCGATTTTGCAGTAATTAAAAAGAGACATTTTTATGTTATTTAAACTTGGTAATATTATCTGAATAAAGTTTCAGCTGAGACTTTAGAAGTATAAAGTACAAGAAAAAACCACGAAAAGTTTATATTCCTAAAATTACCTCTCTCTTTTTTGCCTTTCTTGTTAAGCATTACTTATTTTGAAAAATGAAGGTCGTGGTTAATGCAGGATTTAATTTAACTGCAAAGGACCATGAATATACACCTACTCACCTAAAAAAAGACAAACCTGGTTCCATCATTATCACATTGAGCTAATGAGATTTCATCGCTAACAGCTTTGTTGTATCTTAAAGGTCAGATCTGTGGGTGCATTAACTCATCACGATGTATGATAAGAATAAAAAGAAATATCTGAGAGGACACAAATGACGCAGTGTATATTTTATTCACTTAATAGGTGATTGCACCAACAGCCTGATATACAGAATACCCTTTGAGCAACACACTTTATCCCCAGAGCCATGAAAATGAGAATTTCCCGGAGGAGATCAATAAGCTATCAGGTTCATTTCATCATCGCTCAGTATGCTAACATCAGAAATCTCACCCACTTGAATGTTAACCGTGCCGAGCTTTTTTCTCTGAGGAGCTTTCAGTTTAATGTTGCTGACTGACAACAATCTCCACCCAGTAATACCAGAAGCATGGACATCCTCTGGGGACAAGCTCACAGCAAGATAACCGACACACACATACATATACAAGTGCAAACACACACAATCATGCACACATTCATTGCCCGATGTATCCGCATTGAATGGAATGAATACATTACAATGCTCAATATATATTGGGTCCATCAGTCGGAGTGTACTATGAGAGACACATAACACACACACACACAGGGTCATAAATCGAAAGCATCATCACACACATCCATTTATTTTATGCTGGATGAGCAATTCCTCTTTAAAGACGTGAGGGAAGAGTGATAATACATGTTAGTTAGATTTGTTGGAGGCTCTCAGTACAATAATGTCTTTATGTAAATGTGCTGTATTTGTGTGTGTAGAGCCTTGGTATATGTTGTGCCTACGGCCAACCCTTCAGCAGGGTTGTTTCAGAGAGTAGACGAGGTTTTTAAAAAAGGAAAAAGAAATCTACAGAAGATGGAAAAGAGAATAGATAAGAGATTTAAAAAAATCCAAGAAGCCTCAGAAAGATAACAAAAAGATAAAGACAGAACTATGAAGGTGAGGCATTTTTTGCTGAAATGTATGTGTATCTGCAATGTATGGATTGTGCATTGTGTTTTTCCTCTACTTTCTGTACCCACTTTCTTTAAAAACTCTATTTCTGGTGTATTTTGGAATAATCTGTGTTTCTCTGAGCTAAGAGCAGCGATCAGCAGGACTGCGCAACATTTACTTTGCAGATAATTCTGGAAAAATCCTTATTATCTGGGAAATTTCCTCTCTTGATATGACTGCAGACTTCTGCAGCTTATACTCTCTCAACTAAAATATGATGCGAAAAACAAACTGCCATTCTTCCTGTAACTCACCTGACCTGCCTCGACTTCAGTCCCAGAAGATCATTAACAAGTTTAATGTCTCGTGTTGAACGGTGATACACTTGGTGGCAATAACAAAACCATTAGCAAATTACTAACAACACTATGAGCTGAGTGCTGTCTTTTGTGTATGGAAAATGGTCTCCCTTGCAGGCTCTTTATAATGACTGATGTGTACTTTTGGCTGAAAAGAGCAAAGGCAGTAAAAAAAACAACACTGTCTCCATGAGCTGTTTGAACCTGCTAGGAACAGAGGCCTGCATTCAGAGCTGTTATGTGCTGCAGATGAATTTTTTTTTTTTTTAAGACATGCAAACAACATTTTTATTTGTATAACTCTTAAACATCTACTTCATGCATAATTTTCAAAACCAAGGAAAACTTAAAACAAAGAGAAATTATCTTTATGTCAATCATCTCTAAAGTTTAACTGTTATGGAAATGTTTGAGTAAAAGCCTTGTTATGCTCCAACTTTTAAAGCTATAGCGCCAATGAGGCAAAGACTCTCTGAAGGGTAAGATGACATTAAATTTAAATTAGGCTACAATATTAATTATGTTTCAAGCCTTTTATTTTTCATGTATTATGGATTTAAGAGTAAAAGTTAATTAAGGACGTACATTACAAGAATACTAAAAATTAAAAAAAGGTTGCAGCTCTCATTTATCATGTTCTCTCAGTTAGAATAACTTACTGGACACAAGCCTGCACAAAATAGCTTAAAAAATGCTATTTACTAGTGAATGACCATCCTTGAATGTCACTGTGCGCCATTAACCGCGCACACGCAAAACAGTGAACTACTTTAATTACATTTTTAACTGAAAAAGCAACTGTTTTGATGACCTTTGTTAAAAAGAGAGACCTGGGATGCTTATGATAAAGAAACAACAAAATTATTGTTACTCTCTTGCCATATGTTGCTGATTTTCTGTATCTGAAAATCTGCATACTGCCTGTTTTTACCTGGAAGAGGTTGAACTTCAACAGTCGATAAGCCTGCGCACTGAAGAGAGCATTCGTCTGAACACTGTTGCTTTTCATTCTGCCGCAATCCATACAAATAAATACCCAGCAAATGCAACTTCAAAAGATTTACCTTCGAGTATGAACCTGTATACATCTTGCAAAAAGAGAGCAGCCTATACCATTTGATCTCTGACTTTGCCTTGAAACAGAGCACTTATTTCAGCTTTGAGCAGCTGTAAGTACACCAATCAGATTCCTCTCAAGTGAAAAATACCACCGTGTGTAAAATATTTTGAGGGTAACAACTTTCTGAGAACATATCTGGGCTAGTAAGACTCTTGTATGACTGGAAAACGAATTAATTCAGGTCCATGTCTGAGGTGTGAAAAAACTACGTCTATTGAGAAAATAGACACAAAAACAGTTTTCCTCTTCATCTTGAACTGAAGAAGTAAGTAAATAAATACTTCAGCTTGAAATGTTTTGTCTCATGTAACATATTTTAGACTCTGCTTGCGCTATCTACACATCAAATGTTGATTCTTTGCTAAGGTTAAGTTAAAAATGATCAGCTTTTATCTCCATTTCTTTAAAAAAATAAGTAGAATTTGTGCCCTCTGTCCAACAAAGACTGGGGAGACTGGGAGCAGAGAGCACTTGTCATGCTGGGATAACTGTGGCCAGCAGGCATGGACAACTCACTCCACTGCAGTGCCAATAAACACAAGCACAAAACTCCTGAGTGTGTGTGTGAGAGAGAGAGGGAGTGCTTCGAAAACTACACAGATACACTACAAGCTTCACTAGCAGCTGGTGCTGTCTTTACAAAAGCTACACTGCACCGCACACATCCTCCATCCACGCAGACAGACATCAGACAGACAGTCAGTTACACACTGTGGCCGTTACTTCGCCACCCTTGGGACTCTCATGAGTTTGTGTGACTAAGAGACTACGGGAGAGAAAACGACAAGCACGGTGAGAAAAAAAAGGAAATATCAAGGAGGAGAAAGGTGGAGATTCTGCCTGTTGGAACTCCTTATTACTCCAACGTAATGTTCTGTAAAGTGTCGGACTCTTTTCCTCCGACTTGGGCACCTGTGTGACTGTGAGCTGTAAGCGCTGCACTCAGGTAGACAGACCTGGTGCGCCATAAGACACATGACTCTGTCAGCACAACATACGATAGCATTATCCTGGGCAATGACGCATTACCGAGGCAACAGCAACCAGAGAGCACACATTATGGGATGTAAATTATATGGGCTTCTCTGTGACGGATCACACTTTGGTGCTCTATTTCTTGTACAATCTCTCTCACTCAACATTACTTTGTCACAAAAAAAAGAAAAAAAAATCCTTCGCCTGTCCACCAACACACACACACACACACACACACACACACCCATGCTGTTTCCCATTAGCAAACCTTCTAACACCACAGATGTCTTCAATGTTTTCTGTTTCAACATATCTGTAGAAGTCTGCAGAAAGGTTTCAGGCTAATTCCATTCATTAATTTGCTATATAACGCCGAACTTTACACGTCTCACTCGAATGCCTCTTATCAACTCAGTGAACAGCCTCAGCTTCCCCTGCCCATAGTGGGTGGGGGCAAAAAAGCTGCCTGCAACCTTGAAGGGAGGCGGATTCTCATCAGTGCATTTAAAGCAGGGAAAGATAGAGAGGATAATTTAACATTAATTAGCATCTTGTCTACGGGGGGTAAGACAAAGGAAGGGGAAAAAGAAAGGCGGACACTGGAGTGATGAGGAGAGCAGGAGAGACGCCTGAGGACCCTTGTGATAGTTCTCCTTTCTCTTGTCGTGGATATATATATTAGCTCTTGTTCTGTCTCAGCTCCTGACTCGCTTCTTGCCTCGAGCGCTTTCACAAATTAATGACACTGTGACCAGAACATTAGCTGCGTAATGAAAGACATGGCACAATCGGGCAAAGTGCGGGCACAATAGGCTAATAAAAAGTGATAATACATGAAATTTAAAGGGATATAAAAATTAATAATGACATACAGTTAAGAGCAAACGACAAGATCCTTGATTGGCGATTTAAAAAAAAAAAAATCAGAAATAAAAGAAAAAACAACCAGAAGAAGAAGAATGAGTTGACCACACAGCAGAGGAGTCAGCAGCCTGCTGCAGATTGGTTAAGGACGGCACATTTTCCAATAAAGTGTAATTAGAAACAGACTTTGAACTTCAGCTTGATGTCAGCTCTCCAGGTTCTACAGCAGAGCACAATTATTGCTACCTGTTATATTTGCAGAGACAAACAAGAGCTTAAGAGTAAGAGAGAGAGAGAGAGAGAGAAAAAACATTTGTCTGCCGGTGCTGCTTTTGTAAAGGTTAATGATGAGCATCAAAAACTGCAAATGAGAGAAAAAAAATAAACAAGTGGTTAACCAGTGCTGCAGAACAAAGTCATTACAAAGTAATGCAAGACTTGTGAGTGTGTGTGTGTGTGTGTGTGTGTGGGTGGGTGTGTTGGTGGGTGTGTGTGTGTGTGAGGATATGACAGCGGTTAGCTTGCTGTGACTTTTGAGGCAATAATTGAGCCCAGAAGTGCCCAAGGAATAGCCTGTAACAACAGCACGCATACATACAGCCTCATTATTCTAAGCCATCTTTCATCTCTGGTCATCCTTGTTTTGTTCCTCTCCTCCTGTGTCCATCACACTCTTTCATCATTTGGCTACTAAAGCCATTCTGCATCAAAGAGCGATCTCTAAATGGTGTCGCTGTTAACAGTTGTTAAAGGTGGGACCCTGGTTGACTTCATCTCTATGAGCAATTATAAAACATGCAGATGAGACAAGGGTCGATGTTTGTGTTTACCATATGATGCTCTTCATGTCCTCTTCTCCCCTGCAGTCTTTTCTTTTTCACTGAGAGTGCTATTGGACATGTCAGTGCTTGTCAGACCCTAATATCAGGATCAGTCATCTGTTATGGGCCACAGTCCTTTTGCTCAACCTGTGACTGAAGTGTGTTGACAGCTTGAGGAAACAGGAGAGCATTAGTTTCGATTGCTCCTTTTATTCCACTTTCTCTCACTTGAGCTTTTTCCATTTTATTCTTCTCACTCTTTCCATCTATCGACTGTACATAGCTTCCTTAGCAGCTACTTTTACCCCTTTTTTAATGGCTTGTAACAATTTTATAGCCAATAAATATGCCAACATAACAAAATTTCATAATGTAATATAGTTCTGATACAGTAGCATTTTTATAATGATAACATTTGTAAAGTTACGCACTTACTTTTAATATGACTTATAATAAAAGTTATACTGACAAATGTTACCTTAATAAATCACCTGAAATTGACTGCAAGTTGCTTTACAAAACACTATCGCCTATCTCTTTTTTAGAGTGGCTAGGCTAGTATTTTGTAACAGATGAAAAATAGACTTTCTATAGCTTAAGTTTCTGTCCGTGTTTCTTTTAACTTGAGAACAAAATAGTTTGACTGTGACACTGTTCCTAGACAAAAATGCTTCACTGGGTCACCAAGTTCAACTTTTACATGTAAATCAAAAGTTTATATGGCAATAAAGTCACTCATGAAGAATTTGTGTCATTATTATGTTATTATAGACTTAATTGCACTTTTTAAATTGCACCAGAGATTTAGCCAAAGCTTCGTCATACAAGCAGAAAATGTGTGTATCTGCATCGCCTCTAAATTGTGCCCGTAACAGACGCTAACGTCTCACCGAAGAACACTTCACTGGATTAATGAACTCATTTATTTGATGGAAACATTTCTCTCTCCATTAGCCTGGCTGCTATAAATGATTCAATCAAACGCTTCAGGCGAGTCTGAGAAAAAAACAAGAGAAACAACATGTGTCTTCACAAGTTGAGAGAGCTTTGTGAGTCAAAGTTAGTGTGTGCACATATGTGGATGAAAAAGACAGTGTCTGCACGAGTGAGAACAGAAAAGGTGGAGTTAAATCTCTGATTTCCTTACGTTGTTACAAAGCACCCAGTCCCCTGAGGTCAGCTGATCCCAAATCAAAACCAAGCAAGATAAAGCAGCTTTGAGTTTCTATGCTTTCAACCTAAAGAAGAAGCTTTCTGAATACCTGAGGTCTGCTAAACCTGTCGGCTCATTTAAATCAAGGCTTATTCAAAAAGTTAGATATGTAGCTTCTTTCTATGTTTTATTTTAATTGTCTTTCAGATTCATGTAATTTTATTTTCTATTTATTTGCTGCTTTTCATTTATTTAATTGTGTCTTTAATACCATCATAATGTTTTCTTAATGTCTTTTTCTAAATGGGTTTCTTTGCCCCTGCCTCGTGTCTGAATGGTTCTCTGTAAAAACATTTGCATTGCCTTCAGCCTTCACCATACTGTAGTTGCCCTCACAGATAACAGAAAGCAAGATGAATAAGAAATGGAATGAGTGACTGAACAGCTTCTGGGGTTTTGAAGAATCAACATTCTTGTGTGTTCAAAGGATGCGAAAAAAGAATATAACACATGCACATAATGTAAAATCTCTACTGAACTAAGGAAAAAAAATGCTTTGTCCTTCCACGTTGAACGTTCTTGACCTTTCGAGGCACCCTTTCACACTGGCACTCAGAAGCTTTACCTTGCGCTTCATCCAGCTGCTCTATAGCTGTGAGTGTGTGTGTGCGCCCAGAGAGTGAAAGATGTGTGTCTTTATCTGCTTCTGCATCTGCACAAGGGCTTGTTTGTGCAAAGCTTTGTGCCATAGGTTGTTTACAGGTTGTTTACGCTGAAAGTAATGAAGCTAAATCATTAGTGAAGGGTACTAATTCTCTTCTAAAAGCTGTGGTTCCAGCACTAATGAAAACAGCGTCCAAATGAGGGAGTGAAAAGACAGGCAGAGAAAAGGGCGAGGAAAAAAAGGACATTGAAGGAGTAAGGAGGGAGATGTGAGGTAAAATCGGAGGTGAAGAATAAAAGGAGATCTGAGATAGTAAATGAGATGAGAGAGAACAAAGGGAGAGTTGAGGAGGTAAGTGTGGAATAAGAGAGGAGGATAGATGGTGAGAAATGAATAAATGTGGAGACTAAAGATGATGAAAAGAAGTAGTGAGAGTTAGATGTGAGATGTAAGAGGAAAGAAGGAGCGGAAGAGGAAGGTATTCCTCAAAAGAAAGTATTTCCTGAGTTTGTGCACCTCTTTGATTTGTGTCTGTGTCTATGTATGTGTGTGTGTGTGTGTGTGTGTGTGTTGCTGCATGCATCAGCATCAAGCTCTCCAATTATTTTAACCACCCATCCTGTATGTGAGAACATTTTGGACGAGGATGAACTGTGTGTGCCAGTGTGTGTTTCCAGGGTCCAGGGATGTGTTGGAGTGAAGGAGAGGTGATAAAAATGATAGAAAAGATAGAATACGTGAAAGAGGTGAAGAAGGGGTCAGACAATTAGGACAATTACTGCCCAAGTTCCAAATTAGGGGTGTCACTGGTGGCAGAATATAATTCCCATTTAACGGTTCGTTTAGCTCTCAAATGCCATCCCTGGTGTAATAGATGAGATCTGAATGGGGAAAGAGTGGAAGAGAAACGAGTGAGCGTCTGTGTATATAGCCACTGTATGTGTGTGTGTGTGTGTGTGTGTGTGTGTGTGTGTGTGTGTGTGTGTGTGAGCGTGCATGTGTGTGTGTGTGTCTGTG
>JAQNCA010000015.1:11669095-11703813 GCA_029783725.1 Acanthurus tractus
CCTTATTCTATGGAACAGATTGGATCAGAATAATCTTATATAAATCATATAAATTGTGTCTGACACAACGGCAAGGAACCGTTGTTTAGTGCATTGAATTATAATAAAACACAAAAAAAAGTTACAATTACCATAAAGAGGAAAAATGCCCCAAGTCTGTTTTATCTGTTAATTGAACCACCAACATTGAGATTTGCTTTTAAAGGACTTTTAGCTGCCAGGGGGCTTCTTTCTAATGCAGTATACACCTGGAATAAAACAGAGAGGCATCAACATCCCAATGAGGATGCTCACAAAAATTTAAATGCTGTAAGGAATGTTATTTCCTGAATTCACAGATGGATCTAAACCCCCTAAAAGTCATTAAAACAAACAGTAAATTAAAAAAAAAAACCCAGCTGATTTAAATAGCAACGAGACTGTTCCCCCACCATCTTCAGTTACTGTGACAGGCCGTTTGTTCACACTCAACCAGCCTTTTTCTCGATTCCAAAAATGGGTCTTTTAAACAGCATTTTCACTCTGACTCAGCACAGTTGAGCTGACAGTGTGGGCAAGACAAAAAGAAAATGTGGTGAAAAATGTCAGCATTAAGACGAGATGGCATTGCTCATTTTTTTACAGGAGTAACTGTACACAGGTGTTTTTTATTGGTCATTGGTCCTTATTGAGCATTTTGATTAAGGCCACTTTGGTTAACAGGCAGCCATTAAAGCTGCAATAAACCAAAATCAACATTCAGAAAAATATGGAAACGAGAACAATGAAATTGGGTAAATATTGTAAAACAGTTTAAGTAGCTGTAAGGGCCACAAGATGAGAGGGTTGAACCTTACTGTAGAAGATGTTAAAATTCAATATTCATTTTTCCAAAACCTGTGATTAGGAGTGCAGTGCAGGTTAACAGGGTTACCATCCACATTTTGAATACAGCAATGAGCACAAAGCAGCGAAGACATCACTGTTTTTCTTGTTAAAATCAAATCCTGGAAACATAAAAGTCCGTCTGCAGGCCTGACGGGGATGGATCCCAAGGCACTCCAGTTTCAGAGTTCACACACACACCCACACGTACTAATGCAAAAGTTATATCATTAAAATATCTGAGTCTGCTTCCTTTGAATGAATCAAAGCGATGTTAAAGGGAAAGCCAGCTGGAGGAAAAACAAACATTGACTCATAAGTGCTGTGGGGGTCCTCAAAAAAGCTGAGTTTCCCTTCAGTCATGTAGGGAGTCGGGCAGTTTCGCAGCACAGAGACGTCCCAGCTCCAAGGGAGACAAGATGATCACTGTTGTCATACTTCCAGTGACTATGAAGCTGGCATGCAACTGTGGGCTTGTTTGTTTGATTTATGATGAGTTGACTTAAAGTGGAGCGTCTCCAATTCTAAACATTTTTTATGTCTCTGTGTAACAGCACATATGCACCTACATTTTATATATATATATATATATATATATATATGTGTGTGTGTGTGTGTGTGTAGGTGAGGTGTGCTTCAGTTACAGTTTAAAGGAGAAAGACAGTAGATGATGTGGCAACAAAGAAATGACATGCAGGTGTGTTCTTACGAATGTACTGTGCTTTACTGTGGTAATGTGTGCATGCATCAAGCGGTAATCTACGAGTACAAAGAGATAGAGACACATCTATTATAGAAAAAAATATGTAGAAAAACAGCATTTGCAAAATAGTCCTCCATCTCTATAAGAACATCTAGCTCTTACTGTGTTAAATGCGACAGAAAAGAACACTTTGGTACCAGTATTAAGCCTTATTTACTGTAGAGCAGCTTGACAAATTGATGAATGTTGCTTTACATTAACTTTATATTCCTGAAGTGCCACAAAAAGTTGACTTTCAGTTCTTGTAGAGATTTTTGTCAGGTCACGGACAATGTCATATTTTGTCCTGCATTACATTTAGGTAGTCACACATGGATCTGGTCGACCAGAGTATCAGAATGATGGACAGACACCTGAATAGATCTACCTTCCTTGTCCAAGCCCTGCATTTCTTAGACCAAAATATCTTTTAGCTCCCTTGTTTGGTTCAACAGAGGCGCTGACCACCTCCTTTAATTGCAGCCTCATTGTCTTCTGAGAGAAGTATAAAATCTGTTCCTCTGTAATTAACTCACTGTTTGCAGAAGGATAAAAGATAAACAAGCTGCCAGGAGGATATTTATACTAATGGGATTGATATAATGTATCTAAACAAGCTGACTGGAGGATAGCAACTGGTTACCCTGGAGACGAAACCATCCGCCAAAGCATGAATGGAAAACATTACGCAGCTTTTCATTTCTGTAAAGTGAAATTTTACCATTATTCAGGCTCTGCTATTTACCTACCTGCTTTTTTAACAGTGGTACTTCTTTAAAAGACGCCAAAAACTTGCAGCGACAAAACCTTATGGACTAATTATAAAAGCAAAAAGTATTCAAATCAAATAAATCCATTAATTTAAAAGTATTCAGTACTTTAACAAGCACTGCAAATTAAAGTCTAACATGCTTGTGATCTAAGTATGTCACAATGTGATGCAGCTTCAGCAGACTAAAAGATAACATGCAATCGTGCCTTGACAATGGGCTGTGATTGATGAGCAATGACAATCACAAAAGACACGATGCTCAGCAAGCACAATGGAGTGAAGTACACGGATGCACTGGGTTTTGTAAGAGAAAAAAAGGAATCTATAGACACAGATATCTCAAGGGTGTGTGCTTGCTTTCATGTGCCAATGCATGTGTTGTTGCGGTACCCTTACAGAATGACAGTGACATTGCCGAATATTGGAATTTGCATGCCTTGTGTGTGTCAGCATGAGAGCGTGTCTGTGCGTGTGTGTGCGTGTGTGTGTAAGTGTGAGTGTGTGTTCTGCTTCTTCCACCATCTCTGCCTAAACAGAATCCCACAGTGGAACGGCATTGATCAAAAGGAGGTCAGACAGAGCTATTGAACTGCCTTCAAAGACATTCTGATTAGTTAGATGGTAACACTGCAACCATTCATCTTCCATGGCAGGACAGGACCCACCTCAAGTACTGCAGGACTGATACATAACATGGAGTTGGAGTTTCACAGATAAAGAAAGTACAGCAAGCAGCAAGGATAGGAACGTGTTGTGTACAATCAAAGAGCTTGATGAGGGTTTGTTCTAAAAACCTGACCACAGACAGCCTGCTGCCATAACTATCAGCAACGCTAATGCACCACAATAACTATAATAATAACCATTTTATACTACATTACCTCACACTAGCACTGCAATTGCGACACAAATTATAACAGAAGGCTGGGATGCTTTAAATATATCAAACACAGGCATGAAAATGCATCCAAAAGTGAGGGCTGAATCAAAATGTGAGCTTAAAATGTCTGAGTCAATCTTTAACCAAAACTCCTTTGGAAAATGTGACGATTTAAAAAAAAAAAAAAGGAAAAAACAAAGATTTATTTAAAATTTCTGATGTGAGACTGCAGGAGGAGATAAAATCAACATTTCTGTACCAACAGTGGTTATACTTCAATGAACATTAGACCTCTTTATGGTCATTGTCTAGCTTACTTTTCAAATGGCATTGTTTAAAGCCACAGCAGCCAGCTGTTATTGAGAAAGCTCTAACACCAAACTGTACGCTAGTGACAAAGGCAGAGAAAGTAACTGGCTAGCTGGTGAACATTGTAGAAAATTCAGCAACAGAAGAGCCATATGTTTCTGTCATGTTTGGTGAAAATAAAATATTGGGCTATGACACAATTTTAAATGAGTGCATTGTTGCTCTGATTATGCTAAGTGAGTAAAATAGGCAACTGTAGTCCAACATAGCTTGAAAAGCGGTAATTTGTCAGGGTTGTGTTAACAGCAGCCCCCAGCAGCCAGTAAAAAAAATAAAACAAAATTATGCAGTTGATCCATTGGTGTAATTAAGAGCCACAGTTCTGTATCAGTTCAGATGGATCATATGCTCCAACTTACAACTTTTGACTAAACCACGAATTCATAATAATAAACTTGTCAGAAAACAAAAACAGTCAATTTCTCTTGATTAAAAGTTTCTAGTAGGGGATCGAACAGACAACAATATTCAACTTTTAATTATTCTGGGGAACTTTTAGAAAATGATCTGAAACTTTTTTTTTTTTTTTACATCCATTTGTGTCAGTGAAGACGTGGCCTTTGCTGCGGTCCAAGTATCCCAAGCAGTCAGACCTCATTGAAGTAAGGACAAAATTGATCTAAATCAAGCAGTGGCAGTTGGTGTCTACTTCTCTGGACAAGGATATTGATGAAGGTAAGTGTTATTGACAAACCAGACCTGAAAACAAATCGCTCAGTTCAGGGAAAATGCCGTTCCAATAGGCCCAAGGTCAGCTCCTAATTGTAGCTTCCCATGCGTTTTCACTGGAATGATGTGATCCATGCAATATCTAACGACTGCTGAATTCTTCTGCATATCCTTTGCAAGACAGAAAACCAGTAAACTCTTATTTAATGCAGAGCTAAACTTAATCCCTTGAGGTTAAACCAGTTCACAAAGTTTAAATGTTTTAACACAGGCAACTGATTCACTTTTAAAAAGCTCTGAAATTTAGCTCAAGGCACGGATGACTCCATATATGGCAAATCTGTCCCAATGTGTTTGTCTAGACTATGACAAGAAAATAAATTGAAATGTCAACAAGTTGTAATGAATGCTTCCAGTGAGCCAACATTCGGACGTGCTGTGCAGAATCTCCAGCTCTGTTATACTTGGCATTGAAAAAGAGAAATGTGTGGCTCATTTATGATCTTTGATTAAATCATACAGTGTTTTTCTAAGGATGAACCTACTGTTTTCTTTCAGTTTAACATGAAAAGACTGTGCTATTCACACAGATTCCCTTAAAGTGTAAATCCATCCCATCAATTAGATCAATTTATCCGTATGACAAGTACATGGAAACCAGACTAACACAGACAATTTCTTGTGCAGTCACACACACACAACAACCAGAGACCTAAGTCATTCATCTGGATAAGAATTTACAGACTCTGTTTAGATGAATCATCAATTTGAAGCCATATGATTTATGACCCAAGCACATTGTTTTGGTGCTTTCTATATGAATGATTGTGTATTTTCATGTATTAATGATTGTACAAATGTGCAAGCATGCAGGAATTATCCCTCTTACCTGTCTATTATTGCACACATGTCCAGGCTGACATTCTCAAAAGCTCCCACAGTGCCTTTTTCCACTGCGTGCAAATCAGCTGGTTGGTCATCCACTAAGATTGCCTGCATGCAGCCCTGGAAGGAACGCTGGGAGGGTGGAAACAGCGTCTGGAGAAAATACCCTGAAACCAACAGAAGAAACAAACAAATGCTCAAAATAAAAATTAATTATAGATTCTCAAACCTTTACAAATCAGAGAAAGTTGGACATGAATAACTAAAATACTGGACGGAATTTCAGAAGGAAGAGAAAAGGAGGAATTCAAAGCAGTGTCTGTTTTTAAAAAAGAGTAAAAGAGAGATGACAATAAACAAGAAAAGGTTCATGATTTTATGACATTATGACAAGAAAACCCGCTGTAGAAGTAGACATCAGACTTAACGACATCATCATCCTTGACGAGGGACAATGGACCTGGCCAATGCCTGGTTATTGTCACTTTTTAAAGCCATGAACCTTCATCAGTCCTTTTGTTTTAGAGCTTATCCACAAGGCCCATTAGCCTTAATACCAGTGCTAAGGCCACAATAGACTAGAGGACATATAGGTTTTACTATATACAGTGCCTTTATGAGACACAGGAGTCAATGGCCCATTCCAGAGGTAGCACTGGACCTTGACTGAAGCAGGACCAAGGATAGGACAAAACTATGGGAACACTGTGTGTGTGTGTGTGCATGCTATATCTTTGCACATATCAAAGTCCATGGATAGATGGTAGACATGAGTGTATCCCACAAGTCTGTCATGATGCACCTGTGTACGGTACATATGGGGACAGCACACATACAGCATCCGAGCATACACAGGTGTTATTACAGTGTTAATGCAGTGTCAGATGAAAGCCTAGAATTCAATCTTTGCCACAAGCACACAGGTCACTCATAAAACACTGCCTCTCAATGACATCTCCATCATTGTGATGTTATAAGCTGTCACGCTCTCCAGGATGCCTATTAGCCTCAAGGCCAAAGCATCGAAAAGGCTTATTATGGAGGGCATATGCACTGTGTGCATGTGTGCACCAACCTAAGTGCAGTTTATGTGGCTGGTTGACAAGCCGGCAAATAAAGCAGCAGGAAAATAAAATATGTTTGTGTGTGTGTGTTTGTGCCCGTTTCATCCTTTTTTTTCACATCTTCTGATTTCCATTTCCTCTCCCAAAAGTTTCTCCTGTCATCCCTGCCATCTGCCTCTTCTCCTGCCACACCTGTCTGCTGTCTTTCCAGAGTAGTGGAAGACAGATAGAGAAAGAAAGAGAGCAAGAGATGGAAAGTGAGGGAGAGAAGATGGGAAGCGAAGCAGACTGCAGCTGGCTGGCAGCAGTTTGTGTCCTGCGGATGGCATATGAATGCAAAGGAAACGCAGCCTTCCTGACAGTTTGGCAGAACAAACAGAGCAATGCATGGAACGATAGATGGGTGGATGGATGTAGGCCGTGAAAGCTACCGGAGGGCTGGCGGTTCTGTTATTCCTTCCAAACCAAACTGAGGAATGTTAACCCAATTTATATATAACAAAATATTCGACTTTTTGTTGGTTGTCACTTATTTCACATACATGCATACTGCTCATTTTGAGGAAAGAGAGCATGAACACATTCAACTGAAAATGTTACTGCAGAAACTGGTATGTTTTACTTAATAAGTTAGTTTTGAATTAGAAAAACACATACATACACGCACACATAAACATATACATACAATTACATGAGATGACTGTAAGAAACCTAACAAACATGTAATCCATCACCTCCATCTGCAGCCTACTATTTGCAAGTACCTTTTCAAGTAACTTCAAATTGCTTGGTTGCAATGTAATCCTTTACAGCAACTCGGACTGGTTTAAAGATCAACCAAAATGCTTGTTTTTTGCCACTCACAGGCCAAATATTGTTATTCCAAGGGTCTGAAAACATCACTAAAGGAAACCTGACACTGTTTGTCTTCACTGCTTCTCCAGTGTCTGTTGTTGCCTCAACTCCCTTACTTTCCTTGTTGTCACCCTAAAGCCATGAACAGCAATGACTAATGTTATTACACTGCACTCCTCTTTCCGCTGAACATTTTCTTTTTTCCATTAAGAAGCATTTTCTGTATGCCAAAATATATCATTGAATCATTCAGAAGGCTGCAACAGAGGAAGAAGATTCAGAGCAAGATTAATGAGCTGGAGTCAGACGGAGACAAACACTTGGCAAACAAAGCATAGATGTGGTCATGCATCTGTACATCCTCGAGCTATCACGCACACTCATAGCTTAAATCCATGCTACCAATGTCTGACCACATTTTTTAATTGTTTTTTTCCTGAATGCAAAAATACTGTGTGATTTTAATTAGTAGCATAAACAAAAACTTCATCTCCCATGACCCCTCCGGATCTGGAACAACAGCAATAATCCCCTGCAGGCTTGCTGGCGCTCAATCACAGCCCCCCCTCCATCCCTGTTGTGTCCAAAGAGCTTCTCTTACAATACACATAGCACCAGCTCTCTGCGAGCCGAATACTATCTGACTGGCTCGGCTGGCTCTCAGGCTGCACAATGCTAGTTTCCACATCCCAACACATTCAGGGGGACGTATCTGCTTCCAGATAAGGTAGGCTGGAAAATGGCCATAATGCTAAGTCATACAAATCAAACCAATCTTTTGAGGATGCAACTCGACAACGTACTCAGAAGAGACAAAAACTATTGCCAAAAACAACATATAGATTAAAAAAAAAAAAAAAAAAGCTAAAATTTGCTCATCTCCTGACCACCTGCTGCTGGATCTCGCTGAGCTATTTCCTGTACAGTGAAACAGGCTGCAACACACACTTAGAGCACCTTCAAAGAAACACAGCACACATGCATGTCAAACAATACTGCACACATGTCAAGAACAAGATGCACCTGCTGTGTTGGATGTGCCCATAGACATGACTACACATGAATACACAACGTGCACGTACAGACGGCATAGGCTGCTCTTTGATAAATGCTGGCGTCAGAGTCTCATGTCTAATTCATCACAAGCTTGAAGATGAAGAGGATGAAGTGACAGCACGCAGAAGCATTGGCGGCGTGCTATACATTACAATTTTGAGTAATGTGTATTTTATGAGTATTAATGCATGTACATGTGTAAGAAAAGAAAGAAGTTAACGTTCATACATACTGAGGTGATCAAATAAAGCAAGTGAAGTGTCTGCTGCAATCTAACATTTTGTTTTAAAGGTCAGGAAGGTTTTGCTTATAAAATATTCTTAATTAATGAAAAAGCAAAGTTTAAAGCTGTCAGATATTATAGGACTGTCATTTATGCAAGGAAATAAAACAAATGTAAGAGAAGCAATGAGCTAAAAATGCTCTTATACAGATTGTGACAACTCAGCTAAGTTAAAGAATTGTTAAGGAATGGAAATTGCAAAACTAATAAAGGAAATAGATCATATTTTCTTTTCTTCCACTGTTATCAAAATACCAGGGTCAAACATACCATAATTGTCCACCTCTCATTGGTATATCTATTTGTCCCCAGTGCCTGTGGAGGAAAGACCAGGACTTAGTAGTCATGAGCATGTGTGTTTGTGTGAGGGTTCATCTGTGTTCCCCCTTGAGAAATTCAATTTGAGGATGTCACGTGTCAGTCACTTACTAATTTCTCTAAGCGCAACGTAAGGAGCGAGAAACTACTCCCCGTAAAATAGGCTTTGGGTTCAGGAGGCTGATTCTAAAAGCAGACTCTCGAAGGAAAGAGGGGTGGAGATGAGAGGAGAGGAAGGGAGGCAAAAGAAGGGGTCGACCCGGTTAAAGAGGATAAAAGGGATGAGAGGAAAGAGGATGAGGGCCAAAAAAAGAAGAAAAAGATTGTGAAGTGAGAAATTGCAGTGAGCGAAAAAATGAGCAGGGGTGTAAAAGTGGAAAAAAGAAAACAGTGCAGAGTGGAATTAAAAGAGGGCAGAGTTGAGGATAGAATGACAGGCTCAGAGCCAAGCCTTTTTCTTCCTCTGACATCTAAAGTATAATATCCTGTAACTCTGTAACCTTGAGTTATGGCAGTGCCACATGAATTTTAATGCCTCAGAATTAGAAAAGGCAGGGCAATTATATCTACAGTTACATTCATGACAGGTCACTTTAGAGCCTCTGAACTCAAAGAAAACAGCTCTCAAGAAATCTATGAAAAACTATCGGCACTCAGAGAGAGCAGACCCAAGGACTGAGGCCAATAGTACAGACTTCTGTGATATTTAAATCTGAAAGTTCAATCAATATTTTTTTCTGCAAATATTCTTAGAAGCTATTAAAATTGTCTTTCAATGCAGCTGTATCCAGCTTTAGTCACATTATCTCAGGTATGCATTTATTATGTGCTGTTTATTATGAAAAATAAATCACATATGTAACATGTTTCCGTACAACCCTAAAAAAAACCCACAATTTTTATGTCACAAATGTCTTCTATGTTTCATGTGTGTAATGGGATCACAGTTTTTACCCTGAAGGACACTTAAAGTAATCATATCCCACTAGTAACTTTGACAATTTAAAAGGCAAAATCACTACTCTGTAACCCTCATGCACGACTGCTCGCTTTCTGTTTGAACAGACACAGACCAATAATCATCTCACATAATGTCTTTGTGTCAGCAACCTCCGCATGTGTGCTTGTATCAATGCACAATATTTGTTTGAATGCCAGAGACACCCTCAAGTAAAAAGTCAAGTTGTGAACCTTGTTAACATGTCCATACACAGTGTTTTTTTTGTTTTTTTTTAATGCTCCAAGACATGTCAGGAGAAAAATAAATGACGCACATCATGTCAGTGCATTTCCACTTGGGAGCCTCAGCGTAGGAATGACAGTCTCACAAACAGTGATTCATTAAGCCAGGGTTTAAAACACTGAGCAAATCCAATCAACTTTGCGTAGTGGGGTTACAGTGAAATAAGGTATCAGAGGAAAAGTCGGGTGCTAATTGAAAGTACAGCTTATTGGTAGCTGAGTTTCAATACTTTTTAAAGGTCGCAGAGATGCGTTCTATTTTTGGTCGCGTAGTTGCAAGAGGAGAAATGAAGAGCCTTCATGTATTACTGAAGGATCTGAAAATGCCATAAGCACACTGTGACCTGTAATAGTTTTTGAAGAGTGCTCATTAATTACAAACTAATATTATAGTCTGGTGTTCCTGTGTATTTATGCTTGGGACACAGCGAGTATAGGCCAACATGACGGTCAACAAGTGAGTAAATTTCTCTGGTATTTTATCTGTTGAGTTTCTAAGCATAATCACAGGGTGCTACATAATGTTTGCCAGCTTTAGCTTGCCAAGTTACATGATGATCCATGTCAAATGGCGACAGTACGTTTTACATGGCCTAGAGGTTGTTAATGAAGAGAGTGACGGAAAGGTTTGTGTGTTTGATGGGCATGTCGAAGCTGATGGTGAATGTCAAAGGAGTGGGTGAAGGTACAGGCAGCGACTGTGTGGTTCAGTAAATAGAACAGAGATCAATTATAAGAGTTTTATAAGAGCCTCAAGAGCAACTTTAACCAGTAAATTGTCCATCACAAAGATGCACTAAACCTCTCTCACTTCACCCTTACTATACTGTACCACACTGAGAGCCAAGATAAAACACTAACCTTCTGACTTTGTTTGTGTAAATGCGTGGGCATAATATATGCATATCCTCACATACGTTTGTCAGTTATGCTTCTATATAATACTAATTAATCCTAATTAAGATTAACATGGCAACTGAACACGGTTAATTAAGCCACAGTGGAAAAAAGGCATAAAAAAAACATGAAATGAAGAATATAGAGAAGACAGATAAAAAAAAAACTCTCTTCTCCGACATCCAAGCAGAGTTTCTAGTGGCTCTCACTCTACAGTAGAACACGGGATGCTCCCAAAAATACATTTTAAATGCAGAGCAGACACTAGAACATGTTCTTACATTCACTGTAATTACAGAACAACCATACAACAAAACAAAAAGGCAGTAGACATATTCTTATCATTAAATATTTATGTTTTACGAGCAATGTAAATGAAGCCAGTTTCGGTTGAAGAGGCAGTTTTGCTTTGCTTACAAAGTCTGTCTCAGTCTGTGGTCACTGATCAAAAAGCTGTTACCAAACAAAACACAGCAGATTGATGCCTTACAGCCATGAAATTTGAAGCAGATGGCAACCTGGATGACTCTCAGCAATTATCTGAAGCCTCATCCTGTCTATAAAAGAGCAGGGATCGTTCATGATACTGAGGTTTTTCTGCTAATTGTGGCATACTGACAGAACGGTCTCAGTCACAAAGAAAGTGCTGATGGAATACTGTTAGAGAGCTTTAGGACAGCTTAATGCGCTTGGCCTCTCTGACTCATCAAGCTGAGCGATCAGAGAGAGTAATTGAGGGCAAGCCAAAGGCTAAAGTATCTTTTTGTACGCACACTATATTATTCTGTTACCTCTGTGCTCGGATGGAAATTAGCTCCCCAACGTGATGAGATGTGAGTGTTTTGAATAAATGTATTAGACATTCTGTCTGAGTTGTAAGCGAAGTGTGTTCCTTTGTGTGCTTGGGAGTTTTAGGGCATGTGGTCAAAAACACCCACACGCCGTTCGAGCAAGTTCACAGACATCACGCCGACGCATACACACAAGTTCAGATGCTCAGAGCCTTCACTGTAAATCTGTGTTAATGGGGAGGCAAAGCATGTAGTAACGGAACATAAAATCAGGTAATTAAATTAAAGGACTAATAAGTATTCTATATAAATCTAAATTAAACTGAACACAACCTGCAACATCGCCCATTCATCCAGTGAAAAAAAAGGATTGAATAAAAACTGAACTGCTTGAAATTGTTTCAAAATGTCTTCCTAAAACTTCTCTCCTAGCCTGTGAAGCGGTGGCCCAAATATCACTTTGTACTTCTTGCCATAGTAACAATCAGCGATTTCGAATCCCCCGCAGCCTTCAAATTTGTGTTTACCGCCAGGCCCCCTGCTCCTCGGCATTCATTATTTCATGTAAAACTAACGAGTAAAACCCCAGTCGCAGTTTCTGCCAATTCAGCCCACACACTACCTCCGTCAGCGGTGGTGGTGGTGGTGGTGGTGGGGATTTTTTGAAAGAACAAAGTTGTATTTCTATGAAATGTAGCGACGCTCGTATGTGTGCAAAAAGTTGAGGCCGTGCATTTGATTTTTTTTCTTGGAATGACACAGATTGAAACAACATGTATATAGCACACAGCACAGTGCATTGTATGGATCTATTTTTATTTGAATATGAATATGTGAATTATGTGCATTTGGAGCCGTGTGTTCCCTCTGATAACATGCAGGTACAGCCTCTGGGATTTTATGTCTCACTGTCAACAATTCTTTCAGCTTCTCAGCTCCTCTTAGGATACAGCATTCACCTCTCCCTCCGTCAAAAACCTCGCACTTACTCATAAACCTTTAAATTTCCCTGCCAAAAACTTTGTTTCTCCTCATCCCTTTGCTTCTCTCTACTTTCTCTCCCCCCATCTTTTACATCTCCTTTTCCATTTCACTCTTCCTTCCTCTCTCTCTCACTGTGCCTCCTCTTCAATGGGTAAAGACATTACAGAGATCCTCTCCTCTCAGCCACTATTGATTCTCGACTCAGCTTACCAAAATCGATAAATCACCAATTGGATCAAAACAGAGACCAGAGGGTGAGAGGGAAGAGGAGAGGGAAATAAAAAAAAAGAAGACAGGCAAAGACAAAACGTAGGGAGAAAGTTGGGGTAAACCAGAGATAAGCCATAATAAAATATTAAATGTTGTAAGTGATAAAGTGTTGTTCAGTGTAATAACTTTGCTCAAAATTTCAAATTACATTTTTGTCTGTGCAATACTACGTGCAATTATTCAACTGAAGCAGCTCAGTGCAATTGTTCAATTATTCAACTGTGCAATTTTTCAACTTTGCAATTACTCTGGTGTAGCCTAGCAATTATATTCCACAAATTTATTATTTTCTATTTCAAATACTATTCAAATATTATTGAATGTGTAGTATAATGCCTTTATAGTTCTTTTACATATTTCTATGTCTAATATTTCTATTTGTTGTTTTGCCTTGGAAAGTAGGTGTGGTTTGGTAGAGGCAGGGTCGTGCTGTTGTGACACTAGTGGGCATCAGACATAGCTCAGGGGTTTAAATTGAGAAAAGGACTGGGGATGACACAGGATGCCAAATTGCAAGAAACTCTTGGAGGTGAAAGAGGTAAATGAAATAGAGTTTTGTTTTAACTACCATGAACTGTGACAATTCACCTGTTTAAGCTGAACAACCACATCAGAGTGAGAACTGGCAGATTGGACTGAAAAATGTGGAAAAAATGATGTCAAGAGTGTTGGCAGGCCTCGGAGAGCAGGCAGAGGAAAGCAAGCAAGCAGGTTTTGCAGTAAGTTATTAACATTTATGCCTCCAAATATGGGAGGTTATGGCAGTTTGTGTAAGATTAGGTCACATTTTCACATGTACTGCAACAAACAAGGAGGGCACAAGATAACTGTCTTCTTAGCCTGAAAGTTATGTTTTATTGGAGTCTGAGAAGACCCTTAAGAGCCTTATGATTTCTTCTGGAATTGAGCAACTGCATTGTGACCATATTTCCTCTCAGGGATCAATAACGTATTTCTGAATTTTGACCAATATGCTATGATTTTGCAGCAGTTCAGATTAAGGAACCTAAGAAAACCTAAGAAAAAAAAGAAGACATAACAGCAAAACTACTTTAAGTAAAAGTAACAAATCAATCCAAAGAGGAAAAAACAACAAAAAAAACACAACAAAATAGGTTTTCAGTGTTTCAGGGGTAAAATACAATTTAAAGCCCATCAGCAATTTCAAGTACAAGTTGGATCTCATAAATAAAAAGTACAGAGTCATCATGGGCTTAAGGGGAATCCACTCAACAGCAGCTAGGAGTAAATTAAGATGGACAACATAATAAAAGAATGTGGATGTGTGTGAGTGAGGAGCTCTGATCCTTATTGACTGGCCTGGGGAAATGATTTGGTGTGATGGAGGAGATTGTATTCTGATAGAGAGAAGAGGGACAGAGGCCTGATGGAGCTATCAGAGTCCAGACTATCTCTCTCAGTTACTGTAATTTCATACAGGTGTCCACACACTCAACACACACACATGCACACCCACGCAAAGACACACTTACACACACAAAGTCACACACGCACACTTAGATACGGACCATCTTCCAACAGACAGACAGCAGTGTCTGGCATCATTAACCTGGCGTCTTTCTAATTCAGACAGATGTGACACCTGTTGTGTGTATGTGGTGGTCTGGATGTGTCTGTGCTCTTTTTAAGTGAGAAACTTCCCGAACTCTGGCCACTGGTATACAGAATTCTGGGAAGATAAATGATTTGATTACATATTTAGCCTGCAGACCCACAGACAAACACACACACACACACACACACACACACACACACACACACACACACCCCACACACACACGCACACGCACACGCACACGCACACCCACACACACACACACACACAGAAAAGACTTTTCTGTTTTCACAGAACCCTGCAGACTAATTCCTAATATTTCTTGAAGAAAATATTTTACAAACTAATAGAAATAAACTACTTCAAAGTAAAAACAGAGAAATAAAAATGCCTTTTCTGAAGGTTTCTGTTTCCTTTGCTCATTTTAATTTAGCCAGGAATAAAAGGGCATGCAATTAGGCACAAACAGTGATGTTACCTGTTTACGACAACACAGAAGCCTTTGATTAAGGAGATATAACTGCATTTCATAGAATTTCAAATGAGCCAACCTACATATAAAGAGAATGCTGGCATTTTCTGGAACATTTGTACCACCATAAGCGTAAGCATAATGGAAACTGGAGAGGAATTTGTCTGTGGTGATGGTGTCTGGGCATGCTTACCTCCCAAGTGATAGGTTCCTCCCGTGGTGATGGTGAGCGTTGAGGTGGAGCGCACAGCAGATGCCTCCTCGCCGTCTATCGTCAGCATGGCAAAATTCTCCTTAGCGACCAAACGTACCGCATGCCACTGGCCATCATTAAGGCCTGAACCTGCAGGTAAGCGCAGATAAAAATGTCTTCAGAAAACACACAAACACACCGTAAAATGTCTTTGCACATTAATAAATATGATGTTACATGAGAGTAAAACCTTATTACTGAGGACAAGTTTTAAGCAGACAGACTCTTTGGAACAAAAAGTTAGATGCAAAAAACTTCTCCAATTATTAATCTATTACAAAATGCAGCACCAAATTTAGATCTAACACATATCATGTTTTCACCGTTGTTGCTGCTGACTGTATTTTTAGCTTAACAACCAAAAAAATCAAGTCTGAATACTTTTATAAGGCTAACACTTCTAGCTAACTTTGTTGTGAGAGAATATAGGAGACTGTAAAGGCTCTGACTAAGATTTATGTAACAAATAACTAGGTGACTCATCGCGGGTGAGGGGTACACGGAAATATAATTACTGCCTTTGATGGGTGGCTATCATTCTTTGTTTACCTTCTACTTTGTCTTTCTGTTGTTTTTTTTATCGACAATCATTGCACCCTTGTGTTTTTACCCCTGGTACGGCCCCCCTTCCAACGCGGCTTCAGATGGAGTTAAGACATGTTCAGCAGAGGATCATCCTCTTTCCGCCATCACATTTTTTTCTCCCTTCAACACACATTCTCATATGTGCCATCTATGCTTCCCGATACTTCTTCCTTTCTCTTTTGTTCTTTTGCTCCATCTTTCTCACCCCCCCCCCACCACCACCACCACCACCGCCGCCTCTCCATGCCGAGTGCAGCTTCCAGTCCCAAGGCCCCTGTGACTCCATTAACTCTCAGAGAACCCTGTTTGCGTCTAAGTACCAGAGTGCATGTGTGTACGTGTATGGGTGTGTGTGTGTGTGTGTGTGTGTTCTCTATCTGTGCATGCAAGCTTTGAGCACTTTGTGAGAGTGTGTACAAGTCTGAAATGTGCTGCGCTGTCTGCATATGTCAATCTAGCTCGTGTGCGTGCGTGTGTTCGTGCATGTAAGTTTTGTACTCTCCTTTTCTCTCTCTCCCCTTGTAGCTGTGCTCCATTAAATATGAGTGATGTTTTGGAAGAGGACATTACTACTGGAGCCGAGAGAGAAGCCAGCTCACTCTCATCACCTTCTCGTCTATACATCACCTCTTAGTGACACCAATCTCTATTCATCCTTCCCTCCCTGCCTCCCTCTCTGTCCCTGATTCTTTTTTCCGTCTCTCTGTCTTTATTTTCTGTCCTGTATTTCTGCATTTTGCTTTTCTTTTTTTCCCCTCCCGTCTTTATTCTCCTCACCTCTTGTGGCCACGTGCTGCATTGTCCATCTTTTTCAGTTCGGCTACGCTCTCTGCCTCACTGACTGTAATTTACTGATAGTGAGGACACTGTAGCAAAGTTCAAGGTGCGGTCACGTGCAAATCGATCTCAACAGAGTGTATATACTCATGGATCAACATTCGAGTCAATACACATGGACTTGAGCTTTCTGCATGTGTCAGTACAATGGATCCAGGTGTGAAGGAGAGAGTTCAAGCTTTTGTTACTGCAACGTGATGGTGTCCATGTGTGTCTTTACTGTCTACAAGGCACTCTTTTCCAAAGCTTTAAGTCTTCCCAGAATGCAATTGGAGATGCTGGCTTTCATGTCAGCATGGGGTTTAAACGAATTAATCTCAATCACCTGGGTAACCATGTTCATGAGTGAAAGCATACTGTAAATATTTTTTGTGTCACCATGGTTGTGACAAAAAACAAGACGGACCAGGATGAGTGCATGCTGAGAGGGGTCACTGCTTCGGCCTTTTTTTCAAACCACTGCTGGGCGAACACACAAATGCCAGGCCAACACACAGAACAAAAAAAATATTTTGCATTTCTTTCCATTTGCTCTTTTCAAGAAAAAATACATTAAGACAATTGAAAGCAATTTCATTGTGCCTAAGAAGTCATGACCCGAAAGGTAAAAAGAACAGCAAATGATTGGATGATGTCCTCTTTGTCTGAATGACAGAAAAAAATCTGTTTTGGTATAAAGTGACCTTGAATTGTTTTCTGACTGTATATAACTTTGCTATAATCAACATCCTGTCCCTCTCTATAACCTCTTCTATGTACTGGAAAATAGAAACCGTGTAAACTTGTGTCCCCTCATCTGTTTTACATCACCTGCAGTGGCTTTGAATGATGAGCTTATCGGTGGTAGCAGTGTTGAATCTTTGCTCTCACGGCAGCACAGACACTGACACACACACACAAAAAAACAAATCTTACACACATCAATCCGCAGCAAACTCTCTCTCTCTCTTTCTCTTCTTGTCTTTCAGTCACGCACACCGAACACGCAAGCTCAAATCACGCACAGGCCGGCTGTCTGCCTCAGATAAAACGAGCAAAGATAATGAAGGAGAGAAAAACAGGGAGAATTGCTCAGATTTGATTAGATAAGACTGTTTAATGGCTTATTTTGGAGCTATCATTCACATGCAGAGGCCTAAGAACAAGGTTGAAGGCTGACTGGTCACTTTGCTCTGTTTTTGCTTTGAATGAAGTAAAAATGAAGAAAATGCACTGTGGACTCACATGAATAAGACCACCTTCACAGACACAATTCAAACTTTTTGGGGACTAAACAACCACAAGAGACATTTTTTAGTAGAAGAGGGACTTTAAATATGTTTTTGTGATTGTTTTATCTGTTTGTGTGAGGGTTATTCTGAAAAAAAAAAATCATAAGCAGCTGTGTAAATTGCATCAGCCTGCCTCTCTAAATATAGACAGCAATGGCCTTCTTTTGCCAACTTTGTACAGGATGAATAATACGAGAGTGTTCTTTGACCACAGCACCTGTGGTCACTGCCAGACATTTTCCCAGAGACTGAAAATAATCTGATTCCATTTCATCCTCCCGGAGGGGGGAGGTTTTACAATGAAGGGTACTCTGCTGCTGGTGTTGGTGTTTGGTCTGTCTGGGACATGAGCTCAAGGAGAGAACACAGGAGGTGACCAAGGTTTACAGATGGGGGATATGTGGGATGAACTGAGAGCTCTGAGAGACATGCAGGTGGGAGAGGGTGGAACTGATGAATACCAAGGCTAAACGGCAAAGAGAGAACACTGAGGGTATCTCCGGTGTTTGGCCTATAGATGCAGTGATTCATTACCAATACATCTTTCTTTCACCTAATTGTTTGGTCAGTAACACGACAGAAAAAAAGGGTAAAAAAAAGTCCATCACAACAAGTTAACAACAAGCTGTCAAGATCTCATCCTAATAACTTCATTCTCAGCCTCTGTGGTAATTCAGTGATGAGCTGCAGACTGACAGCCACCGAAAACAAGGTGACAGCAATTACAGTGGAGCTTAAAGCGAGTAAGACTGAGCAGCAGCTCCAAAGTAAATTTCAAAATAATAAAACCCCCCCATGGTTTTATGTCTCTGCAACCAGTCAAGTTGCAGTTTCCAAGCATGTATGTCCAGACTCATATCATATATGTTGAGAAGACTTTGATGGAGTTTAGCAAAAAAGTACCAGTCATCTACTTTTTAATGATAATAAAGTTTTCATCATGTTGACTTGCATGATCTTCAGAGTGTAATTTCCAGTGAAAAACATGCCATCTTCACTTAGATAATATTTTAATATAAGAGTACACGGGCTGATAGAGAGCTTAATGCAACACCAAACACCCGAGACACAACATCAGCAAAACCAATTAACTTGTTGTGACCTACAAAGCTTCAGACACCTACTTGCTGCAAATAAGCAACAGTTTTTAAAACCAGTTGCTTTACACACGTCCTCAAACAAGCAGCAAAGAAGATCAATGTAATTAGCACATTTTCAAGCTGGGCACCTAAAATAAGTGTCACATTTCAGTATCCAACCAGATGTAAAACACCATCACAATCAGCTACTGGGTTTCAGTGTTGGATTACGGACAGAAAAGTGTTTCTGCTGAACGTAATGATGTAACAGTGCAGTTAACCCTTGACCTTTTTGATGCAAAATGTCATGACTTCACTATTTTATCCTGTTAGACATTTTTTTTGAAACTTTATCCTGATAAGTGCATGAATTCTTGATTTATGGCCCGAAGCAGGTTTTATAAGGTCACATTGACCTTAACTTATGCTAGTCAAAATCTAATCAGTTTCAGGGGAAGTTTGATTCAAATTTGATGAAATTATTTCATTTAAGAGATACCACATTCATGAGAATGGCATAGACAGAAAACCTGAAAATACGATGCCTCCAGCAACGGCTACTACTGGTGCAGACGCACAAGAAGTAGATGTGGTTGGGAGACTGATATCTGGTATGTAGTTGTATTCAAATAACAAAATCAATGACTTTGGACTGAAAATATTTGAAAGTGCAGAAAACAAATGATTGGCTTCAATGCTTTTAGTGCAAATAGAAAAATGAATTCAAAATGACAACAAGGACAAGGGCGGAGGCGATGCAGGAGCAGGGGGAGGAGGTGATAGCTATCAGGGCGAAGCTGGATATTTGGTTAAAACAGAAGTACAGCTCACCAAGAACAAATTGGACGAGGCTGAAAGGACAATTGCAGGTATTTGCACCTCACAAGAAATAAATATTGTTTTATGGGAGAAACAACATGATTCAAAATAGAGAATTGACTTTTATGTCTTTTCCCTTTCAACTGACTTTTATTTATATTCTATTATTGCTTTACAGACATCTGGCAGCAAATGTGTATCTCTTTAATCTTCTTTGCTCTATTTCTCTGTGGTAAATGTTTCTATCTTGTGTTTCAGACATTAAAAAACTTGTTTTCTCTGCTTCATGATCGCTTCAGGAAAATTGGCCGATTCATTGCTGAAACTCCTCTTGTTACCAGAAGAGTTTTCATAAATGTTAGCAGGACTAACAAACAGGTATGTATTGGCACGATTAACACTGGCCTAGAGACAAACAGAGCTGACCAATATTATCTCCAAAGTTACTATCACAGCAGTTGTTAAGGAGGCACACTATTTTAAATTCACTGCCTTCAACACAACAATGGTGAATGCATGATAGCAGACTTATACCGGAATAGTCAGAGAAGTTTGCAATTTCTGAGGCTGCTGAGGGTCATACTTTCATCGCAAATGTATTCATATCACATTTGCAGTAAAAAAGTGTGATCTGTAATTCATCTCACTCAACAGTGTGAGCTTCATGATGAAGCTTATACTCTCAACACCTTCATTGATTTCCCCCAGTTCCTTCTGTCACCTTTGGATAGAGTTTGATATCTTCACTAAGGCTTTGATTATTTTTACACTTCCCAGTTGTCTATTACACTGCATTTCAATCATACTTTGTGAATATTCTTCATGTTTAACTTAATTTGATAAAAATCTTTTATGTGCATAAGGGAATGCCGATTCTTTGCTACAATCACAGATCAAATAAACTATTGTGCCTGATCACCAAAAAAGCTTTTCTATAATTTAGTGGCTTCTGTCACCAAAGCAGGAAGAGTGTTTTCTCTCAAGGTTTTTGCTGTCCCATTTATTCAGTGCTAAACATCAGACATAGAGGTTGTAGAGAAAAAAGTTCTACAGCTGTAAAGATTAACAATGAGCATAACCATTCACAAATGTAGTAAAATTTGGAAAATTTCAATGAATGTACTAGCACATTAGAGGTGCAGGGTCTTCTGCTCCTTAACAACCATCACTGTCAACATTTCACTTTACAGGTGGTTTCGCTCATTGCATTTTGATGTTTGCCTGTCAAGTTTGAGACCTTAATTCCTGTAACCTAATTACTTTTGGTTGCTTGAATAAAATATGCCTTCATTGCAATATTCTTAAAAAAAATAAATATCAGACATTAGTTTGCATTTATATGTGGGTCATGTTTTTAACTATGCTCAGTAATTAGGACAGCAACCAGAAGCCCAGCTCTGTGTTACATTTTGTCTGCTACACGTTGCATTTTTCAAGATTAGTTGCATAACTAGCAATACTGTCTATTTTAATAAAACAGAAGACTGAACAAGCATCAAAGAAACCACAAAACCGAAGCATGAAGAATAGGGAAGAACTCGTTTTCTTTGCAATCTGGGTTCAGATCATTTTAGTGTGCTCAAGTTAGAATGAAATAAGAAGCGTTTGTGAGATAAATCATGCAGAAAGCTTTGACACAATAACATCAACATCCAAGTCCATCTATTGTCTTTCTCAATGTGATTGCCTGTGACTTCAGAACCCAAGAGCTGTAATTACTATGTATAAGAATATCACAGATATTTGCATGCCGACCCAGTTATTCTGGAGCTTCTTTCTTTTTTAGTCATAGAAATCTGTCACCAAATATTTTTATAATTTTTTGGGGGTATAATTACAGTATTCATATAAGGTTTTCAGTGCACCAATGGCAACACAACATGTGATTTCATTACCTGACATACCTCACATAGTGCGAGATATGGTGGTGTCACAGAACAGCCTGAACTATAACTGTGCCTGACCTCGCAGATAAACTGGTAAGAAAAAATAGTTGAAAAGTTAAAAGGAACAGACCAACAGCAGCTGCTCGGGCTCCAACAGTCCACAGTTGCATCTTTAAAAAACCTACATAAGCATTAAAAGCTTTCAGGTAATCACTGTTACTTTCAATGCTGGTGCTGCGTCTGTGCGATTGTAACACAGACTGTGTGTCTGGCTGTGATGCTCAGCCAGACAGTAAAAATATCAAAGTCTAGTAAGGAATAAAGGGTTTGAATTAATGCACAAACAGATAACTGGGGCAGACCCAAACCTCCACCCCTGACATCTGGGTTGAGATGAAGGAGTAGAGAAACATGGTGATAAAACAGAGGGCGGAGCTGACTGTCACCAAGACTCAGCTTCAATGCCAGGAAGACAAGGGGCTGATGTGTAGACTAAGAACACAGGAAATTAAAATGTTACAGCTAATGATAGAGCTGGTCTCCTCACTGTGTTTATGTCATAGCAGGAGAATGTGCTTTGCATTTAAAATGTTTCATTGAATGACTCAGTTATTACCGTGCAGGTTTAAGTAGCTGGATGCATGCAAAGTCAGAGCTTTTTGTTAAGCTGCTCTCTAACTCGGCAGAACTGTGGTAAACAGTAAGCTTTCATCATGTTTCACATTATTATCAAGAATGAAATGTGGTAACGTGGGCTCAGTTAATGATGAGTCCCCACTGATAAAAATGAAAATTCAGGTTTGATAGTTTACAGCAGACAGGAGGTGGCCGAGAGAATCCTAATCAAATTCTCAGTGGCAGAAGTACACGGTTACATAGATATCATAAAGTAATATAAAACAATTATTGCATTACACATGGGAGGGAAACCTTATTTGTTATTGTTCCTGATTGTCTTTTCTCTTTGTCTCATCTCCCTGTGGAAAATGTGAGGAGTATTACCCTGCGCTAACAATTTTGGCCAAATGTAGATATCATTTTTAGCACATTAGCATTCTGTTTTTCATTCTTTTCACTGTCCTCTCTTCTACAATCCACTCTAATCCCTACTGCTCCTCTTTCATTCCCTCCTTTCCCTGTCATTTTTCTCCTCCTTTCCTTCTCTCCTTTTCTCCCCAGCTGTTTCTATAAGATATTGATTCTGTATGTACAGTATAAATGATTTTTGTCTGCTATGAATTTATGGGGCCCTCCGGCAGTCATGAATTTATCCTCCCACATCTTCTCCCCTCCTAAATATGCGGTCCTCCAAGGTAGTTTGAAGAGCTTTGCACGTCTTCACGGATGGCAATATGCCTGCCACAAAAAGTCTGACAATACAACTTATTGAGCCTTGCCTACACAAGTACACACAAAAACGCACATGCACACAGGCACAGACACACACTCTGGGGGAATGAAACAATATAACATTATAATCGGGGTGGCTGCAGTATGTTTTTTTTCCCCTCAAATCTGTGCCTCGGGCCTTTCTATTATCGTAATCGTACGCTTCCAATTCGGACTGTGAAAGTAACCTTGTGTGCGTGTGACTAATAGTAATTTTGCGTCTCAAAGGAACTGATGTTATTACTTCTTGCTGAGTTGATGGATGTGAATGCATGCATGCATGCATGGATGAGCACACGCACACACACACACACACACACACATAGCCTTAACATGGTAAATACTTCTGCTTTAGAGGAGAATGGATCAAACATGATTGCTGCCTGTGGCTCGAGATGACACATGTTCCTGGTGGTGTCAAAAGGGTTGATTTACAGGAATATTAAAAAAGAGATAACAAGAAAAACTAGAATGCAAAAATAAAACTACAACAGAATTACTGTTTTAAACTGTTGGTGTCATGGTTTGCATTTTAGTCTTGGCTTTTCCTGTTTTATTTTGGCAGGTTGTTCTCTGCGTGATTTTGCTCTGACTTCCTGTTTTCAGTAAAAAATGCTTCTTACTTACATTCACCAGTGTTCCCCTGCCAACTCACACCTGTTATAGTTTCTGTTATCATGTTCCTTTTAGAATGAGTTAATTTGAGTATTTTTAATGTATTTTCCTGAAGAAAAATAGAAGACTGGGAAAAAACTAAATACTTGAAACAAGAAGGCAATCCTAACACCCTAGATAGAATAATAACTAAGAGAAAAAACGAAACAAAAGAAATGAGTAAAGCAATGTCAAAGAGATTGTATTGCAGTGGTTGAGACACCAAAAAAAGCCACTGTGTTTCCTCTAGTAGTTCTAAATCAGATCTTTATATTGACCTATATAGTGACTATATTCCCGGAAGAAGAATCACATATGAAACAGCATGAGATTAAACTCAACAAATTACATATACATCAAAAGTAAAAAAAAAAAAAAAGAAAGACAGAAGATCTATCGGGCCTGCATTGCCTTCTTCAGATAAAACTATGAAAAAGCACTGATAACATGATTTATTTAACATCTGGGTCCTATTTTGCCACTGGATTGAAAATAATGGCAGCGGCATGATATGCAGAAGGTGTACATGCACATTATGCTACCTCCCCTGAACAAGCACACCCACTCATAAATTTGCCTCATGTCAATCCTCAGCTGCATTAATAATTATTTTGGCCTGTTGTTACTTGTCGCTGTCAGAAGTATTCAAAGACATGCAGAGAGCTTAATGATATTTCCATGTTTTCTTGAAGCTATAGTAAAATATTCAATGCAATGCAAGATTAATTATTAGTACTTGCATCCTTTGTCTTCTCTGACAACCAAACTGGAATAAAAAAAAAAAACATATTTCCTTTCTTTGTTGCATGAGGACCTTTTAGGAAATTAGATTTCTCTGTCTCCGCAAAAGCACCAGAGACATTGAGTATAGTTTCCATGGAAACAATGCTGGGGCCAAATAACACAATAATTAATCAAAAGAGGTGATCAGAGGATAGAATCTCAGTACAAATACCAACACTTACCAGCTATCTGAATCAGATACAAAAGGAGCATTTCTTGAAACTGTCTTTGCTTTATTGGATCATTTCAGGGGAAATAATGCGGAAAATAGTGGTTTGATGTATATTAAGGTGAATCAAAAAATGCTTTGGTCCTGCTATATGGCCATCAAGACAACATTTTCCAGCCCCACACTCGCAAAGCTGTTGTATACTGTAATTCTAACAAATGAGTGATTAGAGGGAAAGAGAAGAGAGTTGCAGAGTTAACGAGTAAGTAAAAGGAAAGTGATGGGAAAATTAGATCAAAGTCCCTGCAGGAATCACAACTAAGTACTCTCTATTAACATCAGCACACACACATGCAATTAGGGAGACACCCGTAGTCTAATCTAGAGTGTTCTCTCTGAGGTCTTATCTTCCCTTTAGTTTCATCCTCTGTCTCTCTGCTAGAGAGGTGGAAGTGGGTGAAATGATAGAGGTTGTCTCACAGGAGAGAAGAGCATGTTTCTGCAGGTCACAAACAGCCTTGAGGCAAGTTCCGTCTCTCACTAACACTCACATATAACGCCATATACAATATCTGTAGACAGGCACATTTAGGGTGTTTGTGTAAGTATAGGGGGATTGCTTTGTGTGTGTTGCTCTGTTAGCAGGTAAGATCTGCTGTACCTGCACCTCTACATCAAATCAGGGAAAATGAACTTTTACGACTTGGGACCCATCATGGAGAGAACAAGGTCATGGAGAAATATTCAAGAGATTGAACACTATCAGAGACCTAAAGCTTTGAAGTCACTACCTCTCTCAGTTCATCCACTCATCCTCTTTCTACTGCACCTACTGATTCTTTCGAGTTCTGCAGAGAAAACTCTTTGGAAGTTCCAAACTGACTTGAGAGTAATGCATGTGTAAAAAATGTTGAGGAATAATTCTTTTGGTCCAGACATTAATGTCTCTATCTTACAATATATAAACATTTAATAGCACTGCAAACATACATTACTCTGCTACAGCACATACAGAAAAGCCTATTGCACCACCTGAAAAACACACTGAGCCCAAACAAGTTTGCTAAAGAGCAGCAAGTAGATTTTAAATCAAATTCACCTCAACAGGTCTGGATATATTCTGGATAATGTGCCAGCAAAGAAGAGTCTAGCATTATAGACACGCCTAGAGCCAAAACAGTTACATGGGCATCATGTTGGGAGTTTTATTACATACTCCAAATGAAATGTCGAACGTTATTTAGTTATTCTAGCTTTATTTTGATCCATCATCCCTTGAGTAAAAAATAAATATCTGTGTCTAACTGGCTTGCTTGATGTTTGTCTCAGTCTTTTCATCCCTCTGCCGTTTTGGTCAAAAACAGCAAAAACAAAAACAAACAAGCAAAAATAACAGCGCCCCCCCCCAAAAAAGACAAACAACAACAAAAAAAACAAAACAAAAAAAGAATGCAAATTTTAGTGGAGAAAGCAAATACGAAATACTGGTTAATTAAGTTCCACATAGTATAACAGCTCCTCAAGGCGCAGATGGTTTTAAATTACATGAATGTTCCTGTCGTTAGTGAATCCATCTGAAGCTATTATGGTTTATATTTAGTCAGGCTACATTTTTTATTTGAAAGAAGATGGAAAATCAAAAGAACACTCTGTTTTCACAACACATTCTCGCTGTAACGAATATTAGGTTGCAATGCTTTTTAAGGACCTTCTCCAAAAATTCTTTCCATTACAGCTTAGACAAACACCATAGATTAATATATTATTAACTCAAAGCATGCCTCCTGGTGAGGCCTCCGAAGTGGTTGGTGCCCCAGCCGGCATGCTACAAAAGAGAAAATAAGAAGGAAAAATCTCATGTCTGTCAAGTGTCTCCTACTGTTAAGTCTTAGACAACCGAAATGGGTTAAAAGTCATAAATAAATCCATCAGAGGGGAACGTCTATACGGTCTTACCTTTAGCAGATGCCTGATAATGTGTCTGAATAAGCTGTAGCTAAACAGCTTCATAAATAAACTATATCCTCTGGGAAAAGAAAAAAAAATTGTGTAATCTCCGTTGAGAAACTCTCTCTCTTTTCTCTCTCTCTCACTCGCTCCTTAAGTGTGTGCGTCGACACGTCTCTCCCCAGTATATTTGCCATTAAGAGGGACTAAGCATTTCATTACAAGTCTACTGAGCTCCCACTGTGTTACTGAAGCCAGAAGCCAGTGTGACTTTCTTTCTTTGCGATACTAATAACAGAATCAAAGAAGGGAGCTTGCATTTGAGTGTGTGTGTCTGTGTTTGTGTGTCTGTATATTCTGGTAATACTGATGTAATCGCAGGCTCAAGCCCAATTAGCCTAGGGGGTAACTCTGTAATAATCCCTACCCCTGGGCATAATGGCCTATTAAAGCAGCAGTGGACAGAATAAATGAGTATGTCTAAGTAAAAGGATAGAGCGGGAGGGAGAAGGAAGGAGAGGCAGGAAATATGTCATGGGAAGGGGAGGGGGAGAGACGGCTGGACTGGAGGAATAGAATCGCAGCGAAAGGGGGCCTAAAAGACAAAAAAAAAAAAAAAAAAAAAGAAGCTTCATTTAATTCCAATCTTAGGTTTTCTATTATAATTTCATTTTTGGTAAAACCTTCATTTTACATTCATCCGACGTAAAATCATTATTCCTGTGAGCTGCATAGATTGTGCACTCTTAAAAATAAGATGATAAAAAAAAAAAAAATCCTGCAGTACATTTTTATGGCCATTAAACAGCCTGGCTATTTTTGTATGACATAAGTTTTAATTATTTAAAGTTAAACATGGGAAACTTTGAGCTAAGATAGTACAAAGGGCAGAGTTAAGGCAACAGTGAATAACAAGCGAGCTGTTAGATAATAAATTATAAAAATACCACCATGTTCAAACCATCTAAAGTCTGATCTTATAGATTTTAATGAACTTGGTCCACTTGGTTCAAATCTGGAAACAAGTGTTTTGTGGGACTAATTAGGAAAAAAACAATCTTTCCATAACACACATTTCATATATTATTTCAGTAAATTCATCAGTGTTGGCTGGCTCTAGGTTTAACTACATGCTCCTGATCGCCTTTTTGCTGCCAGAAGTATCTGTGATTGATCTCGCTCACTGATTATCCACCTTATAGAAGGATGTCAACCATGTGTACAGTATCACATCTAAAAAAGGGATGTTGACTCCAAGTAAATAATGAACATGTTTATGTATTTCCTGCCAAAAAGGCACTATAACCTGCCAGATTCAGAGAAAAAGGAAAGAATTGGCATCATTTTTCACACATCGTCTCCAGCATCTACATCCACTTTACCGATGTGCTTTTGAATACTAGAGTCCCTTTCATCTCTCCTGTTTTGTTTTTTGTTTTTTTTCAAACGGAATCTGGTTGAAATAATGACTCGGAGGTATCTGTGGGAATAATTTTGTTGCGGACCATGTTGTTTTTGCAAAAAATCCAAAGCTCTGGCTTATGCCCTTGTGAGAAACTGTATAATGAGTACTAAGTCGCACTGTGATCCACTTTTGAAATGTGTCCGCTGATCTGTTTGGAACAAATTCTGTATCCTCAACACAGCATAGGAACAGTTAAAATACGTACCCGAACCCACAAAATGTCGCCACCTTCTGCCATGTTTTCCAAAAATATTTTTAGACAGTAGTTCACTTTATTTTCAATCTCGTTTTTCCGTAAAGAAAGTGAACAGAAGTATTAGCTTCTCTTTCAGTTTAGCTGTTGCAGTTGTTCCATCAGTGTCTCTGGGAAGTTAAAGATCTCCTAAGAAAGTCGTCTGATTTTTTTGGAGTTTCCTCATCCTGATTGAGTCTCAGCTGTACAGAACACAAGATACACAATGGGTCCTTCAGAACCTGTCGTTCCTCTGTGTATTCCTTTCGCTTTTGGAGAACATGCATCATGCAAAGCTGCTGTCCAGGTTCATTCACTTTCACTGGCAGGGGAAACCTTTCTACTGTCATGCCAAGAAGTAGGAGTATTGTCTCCTTTGTTTCGAAGCTGAGGAATTCTGCCAGAATGGATTTTGGTTGTGTATCCTCTGTTGGTTTGGGTCTAAGTGCATGGTGTTTCACAAGGTATGTCTATTTTTCTCAGTGAAGCTTTTCCACGGTGGAGATCATGGATGAAAACTCTGTATATCCTATTGTTTTCAAGCCAGGGGCAGCTGTCTGGGTCAGTTGTTTTGGCAGCTAGTTCAACTTGTAACTTCAGCATTTTTGGCGGAAAATCTTATCATATTTGTTTAGGATTCTCTCCACAGCTTTAAATATTCACTCTTAAACCGCACCCAGTCTTGGTGTTCTTTTTCACAATTCCTCTCTTAATGTTGTGCTCTTCTCTTCATGATGAAAATCTCTTATCTACCGGAAGAATCAGATCTGAATCACCAGCCGCTTTGCAAGGCTTTTGCAATATGTTTGCTAGCTGGTGAATAGCTTCAAAATTGCTCGGTTTATTTATTATGTATTTTTGGTTTTGGTGTGTTTTTCTTGCTATTCTTGCTGCACCTTTCAATTTCAGTTGAGTTTGAACATGTATTCTTGGAGCTTTCACAATGCTGCCATCTTGGTGGTTTTCCACCAAGAGTCAATCAATCTTATTTTTTTTTCTATTAATTATAAATAAGGTCAAAAATATATCTGGTAGTTCTTGCAATCGAGCGGCACTTACAATAGAGTTGAACAAGCTTTAATTTGAGTTTTTTCATTGTGATTTGTTGATTTGTTTACTTTGCTGACAGCTATTCATTTCACAGGAGCAGAAAAATAGGAATTCATAGCTACAGCTTCAAAACACTTTCTTTTTTTTTTGGTTTTTCATTAGTTTGGAACAATTCTCTCTTATTTGACTCCTTATTAGAGTTGCTAGGATGACAGCCTCATATATCAACACAATGTCAACATGCGGTCTGTGAGAACTTGAGATCTAACTGAGACCAAAAGAAATGAAAAAGGAAAAAACAAAGTTGTAAAATAATAATGAAATAATTATAAAAATATGAACAAAATACAAAAACTTGAGTAGTCCATGTTGTATATCCATGTAAAATAGCAGCATGGTTATATCATGTTACCATTCAGATACACAAATATAAAATGTCAGTTCAGTTGTGGCTTTGCTTGTTGTTGTTGGACTAACTCACTTGCTGATAGGTCCACCCGGTTGTTGCCTGTCGTCTTCGTCACATTGATATGAACTACAACCTTGCTGTCCTCAAGTGAGACCTCCAACGTGCCATCATCAAGGTTACTGAAGAGGAGGAGCCCGTCGGGGTTCCACGTACGAAACTGGAAGCCCACAGATATCGTGTTGTGATTGGCTCGGCCTGGCAGCTGCAGGAAGCTGGTGGCGTTAAAAAAGACTGGAAACGTGTGGGTCTCCACACAGGAGAAGGACAGGTTACGCTGTCAAGACAGATTTACAGAGAGAGACACACCAACAAAGACAGATAACAAAAAGTCATTAATTGGTGTTCAAAGGGAAAAGTAAAAAGCAGAGGCTAATCCTTTGAATATGAGGTTAAATGTGAATATTTTACATGCACCAACACTTCAGGAAATCATGTATTTATTCACTGGGCTTTTGTTGCTTTGATTTTAGCTTCTGCATGTCTCCCTTCAGATGTTCCTGACTGAAGCTAGATTCAAAGACTGATGTTGCTCGTACACGTTAGTGAAATGTCTCCTTTTTGGTTCACCCTGTCTTTGAAGCTGGGGCTGAGCAGTAACCTGGGTGACGTTTGTGTGCTGGAGGAAAACAAACACTATTGTAGAAATAGGCACTAATTACCATTGAGCTTCTCCAACCTTGTGCTGTTAATCAAATCAGCAAACACTCAATACTGAGCTGTCTTACCAACAAAAGATGACTCCTGATTGCCTCTGCCTGTGTGAATGCGCGCATGTGTGTGTGTGTGTGTGTGTGTGTGTTTCTCGAATTTGATAGCAGATCTGTTTTGATTAGAAATGAATGGCTGCGTGAGTTATCAAAGAGAATTAGAGGTACGGCTTTAATGAACTTGATTAGCGCCTCCATTTGCTCAATCAGTTCACCAGAGATCGAAGAAGATACACTGGCTGCTAAGGAAGAACAAGAGACAGGAAGAAGCCAGAGCTCTGACACTCTGAGTTCATGGAAGGCTTTTCAGTAACTAATTCAAAAAAAGTGGCAAAACACCTAATGTGCCGAAGTAACATGCAGCGGTCATAATGAACGCTGTGCACTTGATGAGGAGAAGGAGAGGCATTTAATATGGTCCTTTTTCTGCTGAAATAGGTGGAAACCAAACCGGTTCACAGTGGTTGCAGTGACATTCTGTCTTTGTGGGCTGCAGTGTCATGGCAGTCATGATATCAGGAGGGAGCACAAAGACAGGAACACATGGAGAGGCCACTGATGGGTCAGTTGTGTCTGATTAATTATGAATCTGTTCAACTATTTTGGTACGGTGAATAATTTGCCCCCTGACTCAGGTCACTTAGAGAGTTAGTGTGACAATAATGAGCATGTTCAGTATTCAGCTGCCTTCATGAGCACATTATTTCAATTCAGGTTATGTGTTTGTGACTTAGTGGTGTTGCTATTAGATATATACGTCCATGCATGTGAGAGTTTGTGAGAGCATGCACATTTCCCTTACAAAGCTGGACGTGTCTAGCTTCTTTCGGCGTGCAAGGTCAGTAATGTTGTCTCCGTTGTAGTTGATGCTCTCCATGCAGCCTTTAAAGTTCTTTCTCCCTCCTCCTACTGGCTTCCCACTGTATGGCATCCCTCCAAAGCTCAACTAGAGAAAACACAAGGAAAAGGAGGTCATAAGAGATAGACAGTGTTTCTCTCCCTCTTCCCAGAACACTGAAAAAGCTGAACAAACATAAAATCCGATTAAAATATTCTGCTCAGGAATTAAGATTCAGCCACTACTGCTATAGCAAAGGACAAATATCTAATGAGAAAAATGAAACTAATGTAAAATAGTTTCAATCAATAGAATACAATGAGGCCAGCTAATGTAAGTAATATCTCAGTGACAACACCAAAAAATATTTAACTAATTTTTATGAAATGTTATAACAGATGTAGATAGATGTGCAAATAGATTTAACTGTCTAAAAAAGTCACATTTTATTTACTTCGCTGGTGTAGCTTTGGATAATGTTGGCCTTTATAGATTAGAGGGATGACTGAGATGTATCTGAAGCTCTATGTGAAAAGATAACAACAAAATAAAAGACAAGAGTAGTTTAAGAATTATAAATTGCATTTTAAAAAGAATGAAGCGAATGGGAAAAAAAAACAAAAATAAACCAAAAGCCTATGACAGATATTGCAATGCCACCTGGAGGTCAGCTGTGTCAGTAAATGCAGGGTAGACGAACCAGGTCTGATCAATACCTCCTCCTCTGATGTTATATATAAGACAATTAGTGTCAATCCCACACTAAGTCCCAAGATATTTGGTCTGCATTACAAGGGTATAGAAAGGACAATATCTTATATTAAATTTCAAAACCAAACACCTTGATATCAGCTTACTATTGACACATATATTACATTTATTTATTCAGTGTGAGCACTGGAGCAGTGGGAAACGGCATCAAAGGAAGAAGTTTGTGGGGTGCACATCCAATGCAAGAAGAAGTGAGGCGAGGAGATGGAGGCTAATAAACAGGCATCTGGTGGGAGGTGCTGAAGGACACAGAGCGGATGAAAATGTAAACTGCGTTTCAAATTCCTCTACAATAGTACATGTGTTTTTCTCTCTGTCAGAAATAGAGCCGAGCTCTGAGGGAAGCAAAGACGATGCAGGGGTGTGCGCAATTACCAGTCGATATGTGTCTGTCTATCTGTATGTGTGTGTATCAGTCAGTGGTAACGCTCCAGTAGTCTTAGTAATTACTGCCAAGGGTAGGCACAAATGCACCCGGATATTTAGTCAACAGGCTTAAACCGAAGCAAAAAACACACAGATGTGTGCACACATAGAAGAAAACACACATGCACATGAATGAGATGGATGAGATGGAGGTTTGCTCTGGTCACAGTGTTAATAATTGTAGAGACACTCGGGCAATAACATAGGATCCATTCAGAGTTCACCACAGTCACACCACGCACACGCATACACACACACAAATGACTGGTTTACCCTGTTGTACAGATTTCCCTAAAGATCCTTTAATTCACCAGCATCAGTCTAATTGGACTGTGGTTTGTCTTGCCCCATTTCTCACTATCCTACTTAACACTGAAACAGATCAGCCTTATCAGCATTGCCCGCTAAAGGTCACACACACACACACACACACACACACAAGCAGATGGATACACTACCGTATACAGTAAGTACTCCCCATACTCAGCGGCACATACATGCACACACTCACATTACACACAAGGAAGTGCATTTCATACCTATTATGCATTCCAAAATCAATTTCCTATTTTAAGTATTATTAGCCGAACTATTTGCATTCCATTACTGACTGACATTAATTATGTGAGTTTTATGGATTAGTATTATGGCACAGAGTAAAACCAATATCTAATTTCCTGTGCGGTATCAATGTGCTGTGCAGAGAGAGGAGGCCAAGCTATCAACATGGGTGGCTGTTTGAAATGCAGCTGCAAAGTCAGTAAAGGGCATTTGAACAGGTAGAAGCACTAAGATAACAAGAAGCTGAAAAAACAAACAAACGGCATTCTAAAGAAAGGACATTAATAAGTAAAAGGTGGTACAGCATCTCTGGCAGGTCTTAAATGATCAGGCTGCCCCCGGGACAGCCCACCAACAGTTTTTTTTAGGGTTCAGATTTGAACTGAGAACTGCTCACATCACTCGATGCAGTATTCTGGGTTGAACATCAAGGGCGCCCAGGGGTCCTAAACCAGAATTCTCACTTAGTTTTTTAGAGAACTGACATTCATCTCCAATCATTAAGTTTCAAAACACAAAAAAGCACCCCTTCAAATACTGATGAAATGAAGACTGCAAGCAAGTGCAGGCAGACAACCGAAATCCACTGCTGCACTCAACATGGCATACTCCTCTGCAACATAAATCCAACATACTGTTTTTATTACTGCAGTGTAGTTAAATTGTCAGTGCTGCTTCCTCTCTCTGCTGCCACTGCTGCCACTGTTCAAATACTCCAGTCCCAAACTCGCATCAACCTGCAGGCTCTGGGTGTATGTTAAACTAGAAGGAAAGTTAGTATAATTTCCTTGTGAGATGTGACAAGGTCAGAACCTATGAGCCGAATATCAGCAAATCATATCCGCTCAAATATTGTGAATTCACATCATCTGGCGAGGCAGTGAGTGAAATATTCATCAACCACAATATGATGCCAAAGACAGAATGATCCGGCAGGTGTTGTATATTAGCTGCTACAGCTGCTGTCATGCCAGTTATAATTGTGCAAACTATTAATATGGACTAATAAATGCTTATTTATTTACCTGAGAGTCTTTCTAAATTCAGCCCTGCACTAAATATCTCTAGTGTGTGTTTTAGTCTTATTTTCAAGCCAATTAGTGGCTGTCAACCATAATACAAAATAAAAAATACAGGCAAATAAAACACCTTGGTGTTTCCAGGCTACACTATTTAATGTGCAGGGCCTTGTAAGCACATGCCACTTAAATATGTGTTTATTTTTTCAGCACAGTTAGCTAGCTTAGCTGGTGACTTGCCTAGCTAAAATTCAATTAAGGGTCAGCTTTTCAATATAATTTGCTGCCATCTGTATTCATGTATACAATAGTTTTTTTACATAATGTTGATTCTCCTGTGAAAATACTCTGACTAAACTGCACATTTATTTACATTTTAAAGCCAAGTGAAATAAGAAAAACACAACATTCATGAAAACTTTACAGTTTTTTTTTTTTTGTTTTTTTTTGGAAAATAAAACCACCAAAATTGCCTTATAAATGTAAAAAGGGGTGGTGTGAACTGGTGTGAATGTAAAT
>JAQNCA010000015.1:11711920-11724856 GCA_029783725.1 Acanthurus tractus
TGTGTGTGTGTGTGTGTGTGTGTGTGTGTGTGTGTGTGTGTGTGTGTGTGTGTGTGTGTGTGGGTGTGGGTGTGTGTCTGTATAAACGCATAGGTTCATGTGTCTAAGTGTCTCTGCTTTATCTCTGATATGCGAGTTGTTAACATATGTTCACCTGATTGTGTATTTATTATTTGTCTCATCTGACAGATGTCAAGGCATGACAGACAACATTCATATTTGTCAGTAACACAGAAACTTCCTCTGCTTCTTTGGCCTAGAAATGGATATTAAGATTCAATTGTGTTGTTGCTTACTTTAAATACTGCCTAATAAATTTTCTGTCTGTCTATTGAAGGACGTGGTATCAGGGCCAGAGACGCATTGAAGTAACGGTCTTATTTATCGAGGAAAGGGAGGCTAGAGCTAAGCCCACATGTTCTAATTCATCATGATTTATTTCACACACCTGAAACAAAACTACATCGGGGAGTTAACCATAATCACAATGTTCTCCTACCGGCCCGCAAGCGGCTCCACCGGAGCCGGTGCCGGCTGAGGTCACGTCAGGAGTAGCTGTTGTTGAGACAGGAAAAAATGAAACTCATTATCTTTTCCTGCCCAGATTTTGCTCAACCTCAATCTAATTCTATGGTTGGGGGATTCTGGAGTGCATATTCTCTGTTGTACTGTATCTCTTTTTATGAGGTGTAAGGCTTGCTGAAGGGGAAATTTTTTGATGGAGAGAAAATTTAGATTTAGGTATTCTGCAAACAAATAGGCCCCTTTGAGACTCAGGCTTTTACCTTGTTTTGTTCCTTGACAGCTGTAACTGGATACAATATCATTTTAAACGATAAACCTCTTTTGCATCATGTGAAAAACACTTGGACAGCAAAGTAAATCATAAAATAAAAAGATGACATTTTTAATACACAAGCCTCCAGTGGGTTCAGACAGCAGCCTGCAGATGTTGAATTTCAACAGACCCGTTGCAGAAACATTCATAACACCTGCCACACTTTTTGAAGACTACTGACAAGTCTGTGGAGAAGCTGCAGAAGACATATTTCAAATCAAATCTAATGTTTAGTCTATTTTAAATAAGCTTTACATTTTAGCAAGCTGGTGACAGACTGATGTCAGGGTCAAAAAAACACTGATCAAACACGATTTGCAGACTTGTTTTACTGTTGTCAAAGTCAGCTAATAAGCATTCCTAAAATTCTTTGCAGTTATAGACTGTGGTGCAGGTATGTTGTCAGGGCTGCCAAAAGTCTGTTTACAGCTCAAATGACTGCTGGTGCTTGACAGTCAGCTCCCCTTGTGTATAAGTTATTCAGTGCCATGCCAGTGTCCTGACTTCTATTATTCCTGTTGCCTGTGTTACTTTTTTCAGGCTCTATTCCACAAAGACCTGAACAAAAAGTGTCTCTAATTAGCTCTAAACCTGACATTTTCTGTTGATCATAACCATTTAACCCTAAAACTAATCAAGTGACAAGAGCTAGCCAATCAGAGGGACTTCGGTCTTTCCTGTTAGTTTTAGGACTATTGCTGTTTTGGAATAATGGGCCATTAGAAGAAAAGGCAATCTAGAGTGATTCATTGTTCCTACATTTCTGCCTCTTAAGCTCGGAAATAAATATAATTAAATACTACATTTTTTTCAAGTAGTACAGATGCAGGTTGATGTTGCTCATAAATAAAGGAATGATCTGAGCACAGTTTGAACACTTCAGGCTATCCATTGTTTTACTGAAGTTTTTCTGTTAAAAAAAAAAAATCTCATACTTCCTTATTGTCTTATAGAAAAGTGAAGTATAACCGAATTACAATGGCGAACCTGCAGCAAACCGTTTCGAGTTTAAGTTGCTGAAAATAAAAAGACCAGATATCACATTGATGTGACAGTGTAAAGGTATAGATGCATTTTTTCATCAGGAAACAGCATCAATAACAAGTTGACTTTATTTACACACAGAAGCAGTCAAATTTTTTTATTGAACATGAAAGTTGTTTGTGGCTGCAGTTGTGTTTTTTCAGAGGGGACATGAGATGAGTATAAATGTAGAGTGGGCTGGGTTTCTCTGTGTTTTTTGTTTTATTCATACACTTGTGCATCTGTCAGTGTTTGTACCACATCGTGTCCTCCTTATCATCACTGCCTTGCTTTCCTTTTAACATGGGAAGGAAATGAAACAAGGGAAATATAATCAAGGGGGCGAGGACTGAGGGGAATGCAATTCATGCCCTTGTATTCTCACACACACACACACACCGACACAGGCACACACCCCAAGACTATACACACATAGCGTAATCGCATCTTCAGGAACGAAAGAAGTACGTGTGTAACTGCTAACAGTAATTTATGCAGAACCTTAATTGAAAATTGTTATCAAAATCAATTTGGCAGCCTTTAATAGGATGAGAGCAAAGAGGCTGCAAGAGTCAGCTCCCTGGATGATAAATTTGTTCGAAAGCAAAAGACCGTGTGAAAGTGTGTGCATCTAATGTGTCTTTCCGTATTGAACTGTGCTATGTATTCATCTGTGCATTGAGTTTGTGTGTGTAGGTGTTCACACTTGGTTTGTGTTTGATTCCTATAAAGAATCAGCTCCCAGTGAATAAAAATCCATTATGACTTAATTGTAGCTGATAAACCATCATTACACTTTCCCCGTGAATCTATAATTATAAAAGTTAATAGTATTAAAGAAATATTACCTACAAAAAATTGATTTTTTTGGAGAGGACAATATTTAAAGATTAAATTATTCCAGTTTTGAGCCCGTACTTGGTTGTGTGTGTTTGTGTAAAATTTTGATAAAAGGAGGCGGTGGAGGAACACAGCAGGCGTGCTAAACACTGTGTGTGTGGTTGCCTCAACTCACAGTAGGAGCAGCCATAGACTTCTATGCGCAGACCAATCCGTCCTTCCTCACTCCAGTCCAGCGGGACGAGCCTCAGGAAGCGTGCCACGATTCCCTGCTGCAGCTCGTGGCGAACTGCACTCTCTGAGTTGGAGTTCCCAGAGAAGGCCTGTGAACAAAAACACACACACACACACACACACACACACGAGCACACAATGAAATTAAATACATCAAAGCCACAAGCCTGCAGTCAAACAAGCAGCTTTGGGACTTGGAGCAAGAGCATTTGTTCCACTCACCACATCCTGCCCCTAAGGTGCCCAGCCACAAAACATACAAAATAATTATAGTCTACAAATCTAATATGCCCGCCATAAGACAATCTGACTGCAGGGGATTTGAAAAGGAAATTGCATATTGTATTCAACTTGAAGTGCTTGTAAGACACTCCCTGCTCACATCATTTCATATTTAGGCTGATTTCTGGGTCTCCAAAGATTCATGAGGGCTTCTTTCGGATGAGGTTTGCAGTTCTTTGCCATTATGGTACAGTGATACACATTCAGTCGGGGCAGCCTCTGAAATTTTGAGCCTCTGTGGAGTCATAGTCAAAGTCATTGTTGTCTACAAACAAAACAAATATTTACAAAGCCAGAGAAAAACACTACATATCTACTGCCTGTTGAATACACTTAACAATGCAAACTGTGCACATGCAGAACGGTGTATGAGACAGAGGGACTGACTTCTGAGTAAAACCATATTAAAACAATGGACTGGCCTTACTCGCAGCTTTTAAGTTCAACATTTTAAATCCCTTATGTGCAACAGCATGGCAGCTACTCACCAGTTATGTCAACAGAGTTCATTGTCGGGTAACAACATGAAGGCAGAAACAATAAAGTGGTATGATTTGAGGACACCAGTGCGTTTGGCAATTTGTTCTGCAGTGACATAACGGCACTGGTGACCTGAAAGAACCACATGTATAACAGCCAGTGCAGGAAATACGAGGTTTAATGCGATGGGTTTTATTATTCTTGTGGTTTTATTACGACTTTGTTTTAATGTCTTTTATGCTGTGATGCGATTCAATGAGCGATTGGGTGGCGAAACAACACTGATAAATCTTGTTAGACAGGGGCAGCTAAGAGCACAAATGCAGACTGGAGGTAAGACATTTGTTTTACAGCATAGCAGAAACATTGAGTAAGATGTTCTGTTCAAAATGACTCCTTTATTTTACTTCTTTTTTCCTGTTTCTGTCCCCTTTCCCTCCCTGCTTCTCCTGCCAAGTATCTCTTCTTTCACCTGGCACATGATGGGGAAACCTTCAACCACCCACTAATCCACCTCACCACAGTTACTGCACCTTTTTCACCTCTGTGCTTTATTTTTCTCTCTGAAACAACACAAACATCATCGCCACCGTTCCCAATACTTTTCATTCACACACACACATATGCAAACAGCAGTTGGCATGAAAAATTGGCTAGACGCATCATTAAAAGCCTAGCAGGTAACTAGTCGGGAGCAAGACACTAGACAGCCATGTGTTATTATAGATAAGACATGAAGTAAACAGGGCAGTGGATGAGCATGGGAGGGGGAACTCTCCTCAGACAGTCTGCTTTGAGCTGACTCTTCAGTGACCCAAGTGTGCACCCCTGAAGATATGCTATCTGCAAAGGACGAGGTGGTCAAGAGTTCACAGCAAGCTGAGAGCAGCTGAACTTCCAACTGTGGCAAGGGGGTGGACATGAGGCGAACAGTGCCTCCATGTCCTCCACACCCTTCCATCGCTTTCATTTTTAATCTGTATTTATCCAAAAAAAAGGTTAACTGAGTGCACACACACACACACACTTTTTTTTTTCCTTTTTTTTTATTAGCACCCTGCTTCACATTTATGCAGCTCCACATGACTCATCAGGGAGCCCTTCAGTATACTTTAACTGCAGCCTCTACTCTCTGCAGGTGCACAGGTCCAGAAGATCTGGGTTAACTGACTTGCTCAAGGGCTGCTACTGTACGCTGTTTTTCACTCACTAATACACTCCCACTGCTGTGTGTACATCAGCAGCTATAAAAACAATGCTCTTAGTCAATACAGGGCTCCTGGAACCTGTGTCATATTCAGTGAAAGGGGCCATTTGTCTTGGCCTTGCACTTTATTTTTTGAATGGTTACAAAGGATTTAATCATCAAATTCATATTCACAAGCATTAAGCACAGCTTTGTTTTTGGAAATTTGTATTTTTCCCTTTATACTTATAATCAGAAACAGCACATTAATGCATTTCTTATGTCTCTTTATGCAGTTTTAATACACAGATGTCCAATAGAAATGTAAACTTTCTCAGTTTTTGGATAAAGTGTATAAAATATACCGTGAAACCTTCCCACAGACTGACAACTGATGCAACTACCCTAAAACAGCTGGTGATATTCACACAATTTCAAGCAATTAAGAAGCCTTTCTGTCCTTTACTTGGCAGAACGCAGCCTTTAAGCTGAGAACACGCACACACACCATATACACTTACTGGGCGTTATTGATGATAACAGACGGGGACAGTTTTCTGACATCATTATGCTTTTATTGTTGTAATGCAGAAGCTAACTCTCCTACAGCGTAGACAGATAGCAAATAGTCATTTTTATGCTATTTTATTGGAATCTGAAACTAATATAATGAGCGAGATGGCTGGACTTATACAAGAAGTCTGCTGTTTGGCCGGCAAACAGCACTTATGCAAGGCTCCTCTCTTTCAGAATCTTCTGTTACATCCTCTGCTTTCCATCCCATGTTTGTCCTTCACTATTCTGTTTCCAAAAATGCCCGTGGTGTTGGCTCTGGATTTGAATCACAAAGAGCACAAATATATCAATTTGGATGCACATATGGAAGCACATATGCACATTTAAGAATTCACACACACACATACACACATACACACACAAAACCACCCACACAACTCCTCGCCATTTAAACCTTCCTGCAACGTTAAAACCTGATATCAGCCTTAAGCTCATTTTATAGTTAAAATAATAATGAAAAAGCTCTGCATACCATATCTACTAAGGATTTGGCTGACTGAGTGAGGAAGACTTTTTCGTCCAGCCGACACATTCCTTACCTTTGTCAAGGTATAAGAAGTGAGAGAGAAAGAAAGCGAGAGAAAGAGATAGAAAGACTGAGAGAACAAAACCATTTTTTGTATCCACCCAAAAGCTTCAACCCCCCATTCCCACTTTGCCGCTTCCTTCTTTTATTTCTTATTGTGTTCATCCCACTGTTCCATACTTATCTGTGCTTGGCTGAATGAACAGCTCAATTCAAAGTCATTACTATGCAGTGAGGAAGGCGGAAGGCAGGATAGGGAACAGAGGAGGAGGAGGAGGAGGATGAAGATGAGGAAAAAAGTTGTGTATGCTGAACACCTCACAAAAGTCTGCCAAGTCAACCATTTAATTCCTCTCCTGCAAAGTCAAATCATTAACCAGCAAACCAATGAGTGATTGGGGATTTGTCTGTGTCACTCAATATACTGAGAGAGTGTTACTGTTTTTTTTTTTTGCAGCGTATATGCGAGTGAGTGTAAGGCAAATAAAGAGCTTAGAGACTTTGACATTTTCTTTAATCAAGAATGGCAGCAAATTACGGGACTGAAGTACACAAAGTGCCTTGGTGACATTCAGTTTTTATTTTATGTATGTTTTGCTTGAATATTCCATCAAGATAAACAAATAAATAAAAAAAAAAGGCACTTGGGAATCCTTAGTAGATTTTAGCTGAAAAATATTTACTTCATTTTTTTTCATACAGCCTTGAAAATATGCATGAATTTTACGATTATTAAAAAAGAAACATGCTGTGTTTTAAAAGTTAGATAGAAAATCTTGGATGAGAGACGGAGCAGTGAAGAGCTGTCACATGATTTTAGCTATCCATGAGATCAGTAGGGGGAAAAGCATTGAGGGGAAACTTGACTTGGAAAACAAAAATAATGAGGGTAGAGCCAGCCAGTCTCCTTGTTGGGCATTTGGACCACCAGTGCTGCTGTAATTCAAGAAATACAAGCCAATCACTGTACTACAGCTGGTCAACAAACATCCCTGTGGTCTGCTCTGCCTACTCACACACACACACACACACACACACACACACACACACACACACCCATCTCTCACCATGTAAACAAGATAGACATGCATGTTAACATCCTTGTGCCAATCTGCACTCACACACACACACAACCACACATTTATATTATCTACTAGTACAGCAGCTCTCCCTCTTTATGCACCTCAGTGACTTAATTATCAGTTTTGCTGTATTGTACCCCTTTTTTTTCAATGTACATCTCTTATTTCAGCTGGTGTACTTGTTGTTTTGTCTATCTGAATGTCAATGTGTCAGTGTGTGAGTTTGTGTGTGCATGATTTTGCTTTGACAGCCAGGGACAGGACTTTCAAAAAAAAAAAAAAACTCTATCTCCAGTAACTGAGAAACAACAAGTGGAAGCTCTATTCTGGATTTTGCTTGGACATGTTTTTAGGCCAGCCTATAGTCAGTGCCATTGTGTGTGTGTGTGTGTGTGTGTGTGTGTGTGTGTGTGTTCCTTCTCAACAGAAGCAGGGGAAATCAGTCTGGCCTGGTCTGGTCTTTTGTTTTCATCGACAAGTGTACAGGACAAAACAGAAGGGCCGTGGAGAAATTTGTGTTTCAGTGAAGCCCTGTGGGTGGCTGCGTTTGCGTGCCAGAGAAAACAGGACAAACTGTAGCAATGCTGAATTTAAATAAAACATCTTCAAAGTGTTAAAAAATACAAGTAACTGTAGAAAACTGTGGATGTTATGATATAGAAATAATTAATAGAGCGACTGTTTCACTGCAAAGGTGCTTGTGTGTGAATGTCCACAGATAAAACCACAGAACCGCTAATGTTATGAAAAAATAGTATGTTGGGGCTTTTAGCACGGCCACTGTGATGTTCAGCAATTACATTTGTTTTTAGAGAGAAACCCACTGTAACTTTTAAATGCATTAGCGACCTCAGACACTGCTGTTATCAACCCGAGTCATGCACTACAAACCACCCATAAGATGAGTTAGTTTCTCTGTGTGGACGCGGCTTTGTTCGCCTTCATCTAAAAAACTAAAGCAGTGCATGAATCCAAAAAGGGGAAAATGTATAAATCCGACACCTCGTGCCTCCTGTGGTTGGCTTTATGTTTTTCAGGTCCCTTGCCTGATGATGTATGTCAGAGAAAAACAGCGATGGGGAAGAGGCCTCATTGTATAAAGGAGAGATGCCTCGATGGGAGAGAATCTTCAGCCTCTCAGGCGAACCACTTCTGGACTATTGAACACAGAATTAAAATTCTTGGCTATACAGTCAATCAAGCCTCCCACTAGGGGTGAAGACCACAACCAAGTTATGCAGCCGGATGAAGCCAAATTGGTTTTTGATGAGAGACTACAAGCTTCAGACGAGCCATATGAGGAACTTGACTCATGTTGAACCTGATCTTTTTTTTTTTTTGTCGTTTTTGATGATTTCATGATCATCGGTTTTCTTTTATTAATTACATGCTTTTCCCACCACTTTCCCTCATTTCTAGCTATCCTCTTCATTAGCCATCAATGCTTCCTCAGCAGGGAGCTTTACAAAGCTTCTTCTGCATATCTCCATGTTTCATTTCATTCAGTTCTGTTTAACTTTTGTTTAATTATCTTTCATTCTGTACCTAAAGTCCCTTAATATATACTTTATTTACACAATGTTCTTCAAGTGTTGTTTGTGTTGTTTTATAACAGAAGGTAAACTGTTATATCCCTTGGTATCTGTTATGGCCTCAGGCTGGAACTTTTGGTTTTTATTAACTACTTTCACCTGCTAAAAGGAGCTTTCAAGGAGCTTTTAGCAAAATAAACTTTAATCTCTTTCTCTGCTTCACATACATTCATGTGATGCATTAGCTAAAGAATGAGTAACACTCGCAGAACATTTTATGCTAATACTTTTTGCACTTCCATTTCAGCTAATTAATTACTGAGGAGTAATCAAAAGAAATAAAGTGCTCTGTAAAAATCAAGAAACATTTTTGCTTCAAAACCACCATCAATCTTCCTCCTCTAACTTATCATCATCACTAAGTCATCATTGGTGTGCAAAACTTTCTCCTGCTCTGAATTAAATTTTACAGAGAGTCAGACAGGAAGACACACGCACACACAGTGGGAAAGAATAGAGCTTTAAGAGCCCATTACTCAGGCTGTGAACATTTGGCACCTACTCTCCCCTCTGCTCACCAGGGACCAACACTGATGGAGTGAAGACTGCCTCCTTGGCTCTGCTAGAAAACCTCACACGCCACATGGAGCTGAGATGCAGTGTTAGTGTGTATGCGAACCCTTGCGCCTTCTAACACTTCACCGAGTCATTATATCAGAGTGTAGGTGTGTTTTGACATGATGTTTGAGGGGGCATTTTCACGCTCATTCATGTTTGACTTCTCCTCGCACATCACGCCGCCCACTCACTCAGAGGTTTGACATTATAGTAGGAAGACCCACGAGAACCATTTGGAAAAATGCAAGATCTGTTTGGCAAAATGAGTCACATGGATGCCGCTCATCGCCAACAGTCCTGTGGACGGAATAAAAAAAGTTCCTTTTATTAAAGCACCACCTGTGCACTGTTAATATTTAACAGCTTCTTTTAAAAACATAAAGCGCCAACCCAGCGCGGTCCATACATTGGACAAGGTGTAATTTGACTAAACTTCCTAGTGTCATGTCTTATCCTCAGTCACACATGTATTATGTTAATGGTTATGACAGCACCATTAAAATTTCATAGCAGCCACTCGAGTTGTGCCACAGGAGACTCTTGTGACCCACCGGGAAGTGTCCTCTCTATCTGTTTCCACTCATCATTCTCGTTATTCACACTCAGAAATTTTTAATTTCCATACAAGGCTTATCTGGAATGGAGTGAAGTGACATTAAAAAGACTGACGTTCTTGCTCTGTGAAGTCACAGCAGCAGATCAAGATACAGAGCCCAAAGTTGAGGGAGACTTTCTTTTCTTTTTTTTCTTTTTTTTTATCAGTGAAGATGAAAAAAAAAAACGCCAGAAAAGTCATATCCATAACTGGGAGCAATGTGATCCTCTGTGGTTTGATTAGTTACATTCAAACACTTCTAGCTTGGATGTAGTAATTCATTTACAATTGCAAACGGCAGCAGTAGTCGCTGCGGGTGAGCGGGTGAATGTGTGTATGTGTGTGTGTGTGTGTGTGTGCATAAACTTGTTTTCATTCATGTGGGTGCCTGGTTGCCTCTTTTAGAATTGTATGTTCTGGCTCAACAGGATCAAAACAAGAGGATAATATCTATTAATACACACATCAAACTGAATACTAAACCTCTTATATTAATATCAAATGAGTGCACCTCCTCTGATGTGAAAGAATCTCCTTTGATCCCCTCCCCCACTCTGTCTCATCAGCTGGCCCCTGATGCTGTTTGGGTGGTAGCTACGGATCATCTGCATCTGCGACTTGACTCATTACATGGTGTCTTGGAAACTACTGGCCTGAGTTTAACAGTTCAGTGTTTTTCTCTTTAAAATCACTACAATAGATGCTGATTTTCCAGAACAATAAGCAATCACTGAAAAAAAAAGCATCCGAGTATAATATTACAGAACAACAATGGCTCATCTTGTGAACTATCTTTCTTTTGCGGCGCAGCTCTTATCATGAATACAAGGACAGTGTCATTGGTGTGAATCTGCGCTTAGATAAAAGCACTGATGCTGTGCATGTGGTCATCTGACATTATAGCATGAATGTGGAGGTTTTGGTGGAAAACTGTGATTACTGAATGGATATCTTATTAAAGCATCCAAGGCTTGATAGCGGCTGCCCTTGAAGTTGTTGCTGGTTAGGTTGTGCAGCTTTACTTGGAGCAAAGAAATTGGCTGGATATTTTTTATTTAGATAATGAGCTCCTGTCTCCTACTCCTGATACTGTCACAGTGAGGTCAACACTACGTCTGCCCTCCCACTCACATAGACATGTTTTGAAGGAAAGAAAATTATGATTGAATCAATCCAGGCTGATAATACGAGAAGCTAAAAATATCATTTGGATATGATGGTTTTAAGAAATGAAACCATACATAAGCACAAAGTTTTCACAAAGTAGAGGTACTCTGGCTGAGATCTTGAGCACCTTTTGCAATCACTCAGTGACAAGCTGACATTAAGCAGACCTAGGATTCACAAATTAAATACAAATGTATAAGTTCAAGCCAGTTTAATTAGAATTTACATTTAAGGTGACAAGTGATTCAGGTACCAAAACTAGTTGGTTAGGTTTAGAAAATGGTTGTGGGTTTGACTTAGAAAACTACTTCCCTCAAACAATCAGCGCTGACTATTGGCTCTCCATGGGAACTGGATTCCCACCTCCACCCTCAGGGCAACTCTTTCACTCCTTATGCCACATCTGTCCTCCGCTCTCTGGTCCCATCAACCCCTGCTGGTGCTGCACCTCCATACACACATGTAGTAAGCACACTGTAGTGAGGCAAAATCCAACACTTGTACACTGTGGGGTCTGGGTCTGTTACTCACTTTGGATGCTTTGGACTAAAATGTTTATAGTGTTTGTAATACCAAGTGGTACATAGTAACCTAGTATTTGAGACTTATTCCATATAACAAAGATGTCCCTGGTTCTCCAAAGTGAGCGTCACTGCTTGTCATACCCCTCTCTCTTCTTCCATCTCTTTATATTTCCTGTTTTTTATTGCATTTTGTAACGAAAGGAGAAAGCAACAACATTTGGTCATAATAAAAACTTTTGGATGATATTTGCTTTAATTTTTCTATTGGGGTGCTTAAAGTTTGTAGCCTGAAACTTGTTTTAATTGCAGGCCAGTTTCCTGTATCTTTATATGCTCCACTTTTTTATGAGCACCTAAAACATATAATATGTGAAATAAGATTTTGAGCACTCTTTTCTCAGTTTTATTGGTCTTTACACTAGCCCTATTATTCCAGCTTCTATGCCCGTGTCTTTCTGGTCCCTTGCATTGATATACACTTATGTCCCTTTCTTTCTAGTGTAGAACCCCTCTGAAGAAAAGTGTCAGCCAAATGCCTAATGTAAATGCATGAGGCAGAGGATGTCTGTGTTTAATAAGATGCAAAAACGTGGAGGACAATTTAAATCTTGGAAAAAATCACACAAGTTCAAAAAGTCAGCACTGTGCTTTCTTTTCCCTTGCTGTGTTTTTTCCCCAGAACCGATAAAACTTTCAACACTACAAGCTGTGCTGTCTTTATTCTTTGCAGGCCTGCGTCCATGGACGGTCAGTGGGGAATCTCCAAACTCTGGGACCAAAACAATCCATCTGCCATATTGTTTTTAGTATATTCAGTGGAAAGTAGTTTCATGATGTAATGTGGGAATAAAATATTCAGGGCTACTGTTACGAGGAGGAATAGAGCTGTGGAATTGGATACAGCAGTGTCCAGACTGAGGAGGAGGCAGCTGCTGAGCTCCAAGCGAATGTGCACACTGCATACTGGCTGTTGTAGGACTGTTGTAAGGAGATATCTGGTCTTTTTTTTCTTTGTTTTGTCCAGTTCTGAAAATAATCGCAAATTTCTACAAAGGTGACCTGGTTATGAGGAATTACCTTCTTTCCAGCGAAGATATGCCTCTTCGCAAGCCTCAAGTACACTGGGAAATATGTTAATCTCACAACATGTGAAGATCAAATATAGTGATACCACTGTATCATAAGTGTGAGATTAGTAGGCCCATCAAAGTTATGAGCGACAATAATTCACTTACATTATGCCTTATGCCCTGGTTTCTTCAAGCGTGGGCCAAAGTACCTCAGAGGCCAGCTGACAAGATAACAGGGTCACTAATGTGTTTCCAAGTACTGAGGCCTGGAAAAAAAAAAAAAGAACTGGGTCCCATTTCACCGTTACTCTCAAAGATCCTTTTTTTCTCTGTGATGCTCATGTAAAGTATGAGATTTATTTT
>JAQNCA010000015.1:11724956-11756822 GCA_029783725.1 Acanthurus tractus
GATGCTCATTTAAAGTATGAGATTTATTTTATGCCCTGTGTTTTTTAAAAAACTAATATTGTGTTTTGGGTGAACTGCTGTTATGTATAAAGATACACTGATATTTTTTTTTTAAAAAAAGGACTATAGACTATTAGATTTTGTTTGTAAAACATCATCATACACAGTGTATACAGGTGTAGCCTCTAAGCTTACAACACTTTTAAAGGCCACTCTTAGACATTTTTGCTTAGACAATGTCTGCAAAATCAGGTCCAGTTATTCAGTGGACCTGCACTTTCACTCATGTAGCACACAGCCAGGTGTTCCTTGTCTTCCTTGTTTCAGGATGCAGCACCTGTTTTGTTTAATGCACACTGAGGATGGTAGATGTGGTTGCCAACTTAACTGTAACCGTGCCTCTGTTTGTGTTAGAAACAGTGCTACGTGAATGTGGATGTTTCCACAAGGTTAATGAAAATGGAAAGCAATAAAGGAGCAGGCAGAAAAGCATAAAAAACAGCTGCACTCTATGCACTTCAGTTCTAGCAAATAAAAAAAAGCAGCCTTTTTTTCGTCTGTGTCAAGCAGCAGCATTGAAAACATCCACACACCCACTCACTTGCTTTTGACAAATCCTGGACAATGACCTGCTCTATTTAAACATAAGCTCAATAGCACTTAACATTGACTTAACTAGATATTTGGTTTCACACAAGCAACTTGCCTGGGGTGTGTCTACAAAGGTTAAAGCTAGTTGTGCATGTGCATCGTGACTCTTGCACTTTCTCTCCTATCCAGTGTTTTGTCATGTTACTTTGGAGTGATGAGGGAAAAAAAAACATGGCAGGGACCAAGACACAGTCAGCACCATTGCAGTCTACATGACTCATACCAGGTAGAAGCAAACATAAATGAAACATAAAAAAACTTATCTTCTGAACACTTCTCAATACTACATTATAGAAAAGTCATACAGAGGCAGTTTCTGGTGGCAGGACCTTAGGCTATATTTTAGAAATGCCTTGGACCAAAAATCACATGTAAGGCTATTTTTCATTCGTTCCAGTGAGAAACCAATTTTAATAACTCCCCTTCTGATCCTGTATCACCTTAAGATTTGCCGCCCTAGCTGCACTAGTTTATTGGACACATACATTACTGTCAACTGACCTTGTGTATATGCAGCATCAAGCGCTACACCCATATGAATGCACAGTGAAATACAGGGCTGCTGGCATTATCTGAATAAGAGCTACGAACAAGTTTTTAGAAGTGAATGTGATATAAGAGGTTTTATATGTTAATTGAGTTTAATGTGCAAAATTTTCTATTGCTTTCCAAGAAGTCACTACACACCACATTTATCTTTAAAAGCTCTTGCTAAGATACACATTAATAAAGCATGATCCTGTTACTATGGATTCATATTCTAAACTAACAAGAGACACCAAGATGATCACTTGAAAGGTTTCCATTTTGATGAAAAATTGCTACCTGTCTGAGTACTCCAAATTTCTTAAACACATTACGCTGTAATTATTTCAACTGCCACTATTTTACAAATGAAGTTTTTTTTTTTTAAGGGAGTGAATAAGTAAGACATTTTAATTGCCAGAGTGCAATTTTGCAAACAATGAATAACATCAAAGCACCATCTGAAGCTATGCATGTGTGTACATGAGTATACTGGCAAAACACCTGATACAAACAATATGGACCAGCTAAATTAACACCTTCCCCTACAGTGCATTAGAGGTCAAAATCTCCTCTCTCTATTTAATATAATTGTTGAATAAGAATGCAGTTTGTCTTTGCAAAAACCCATTACATCTTCCATTACAGCCAATGAATTTTCCCCTATTAGTAAAATTGTTGTGTAACTGATAAAACTCAAGTTGCGTGTAATGACAGCCTTTTAGGCATTGTCCTCTATAGCAGTTGGTATTTTAATTATCGCAGTAATTCATCAATGTCATTGTGAATTCTCAGTAGTACATTAGCGAGGCATTAAAAAACATTTTTCACAAAACCAATACTGCAGTTGCCAGGTCTATACCAATTATCCTGCCCAGTGAATCACAGTCACTACAGCTAAGCCAGCATCGACACTGTTGCTCCGACTGAGAGAGCTTCGCTTAGTTTGACAATGAAAGAGTTAAGTCATCAGTGTGATATACCGGCAGGCAATGATTGGTGGCAAAATGTTCCTGAATAGAACCTTCATGCATAAGACTGCAGGACAGGTGGTTTGCTCTCTGGGGATCGCTGTGTGAACCTCATCCAGCAGTGAATGGGATTGAGCCGAATGTGATTGAATGGGCTGAAACCAGTTCTGATGGTAGCAGTGTCTATGTGTGTATTTGTGTGTGTGTGTGTGTGTGTGTGTGTGTGTGTATTTGTGTGTGTGTATTTGTGTGTGTGTATTTGTGTGTGTGTGTGCCTGTGTGTGAAACATTAGTTGGCTTAAGCGCCTTTACCATCCCCACCCGTCCTTTTGATCAATAGCACTGATAGGTCCAATATTTTCACTACCACTAACACAAATACACAAACAAATGTTCTAAATATTTGCAGAGGCGCAGCTTAAGCTTTAGTAAAAAAAAAAAAAGAAAAAAAAGATGTGTATGCATGTGTGTGTCCTGAAGTCTCCTCTAAACAAGACAAGAGACAAGAGAGAAACAAATGGCTCCACTTTTGCTTGTTACTGCACTGGGGGTTATTGATGATATACGTCCGCTTCAAAATTATTGGCTCTGCATTTGTTTACATAAGCAATATTTTGGATTACACTGGCAATAAATTAAAAAGCAATATACTGTATATGTCATACATCTAGGCAAAACAGAAAAAAAAAGTTGGCTATAGTTACAAAAACATCCCAGAGATGAATGTGTTTTGGAATATTTACAGAAATATTAGAGGCAATGAATCAGGGTTAATGGCAGAGGGAAAAACACCTCTAAATAAATAATAATCAGGAAACAATTATGATGCAGCTCCCAAAAACAACAACTTAATTTATTTCCAACTGTGCAAAACACATATTAGTTAACACAGCGTGCCTTAGAAGTACAAAGACAGAGAAAAAAATGAGGCCATTGGGAGATAAATGCACAGCTTAGTGCCTACTGCAAAAAATGCACACATGCAAAAAATAAATAAATAGATTAAAAAATAAAATACTGTAGCTGTAAGTATGAAAAGATACACAAAGTAGAGCTTGTAATTTTGTGGCTGGTAAACAAGATTAGCCAGCGTCAGACGTCAGATCATCTCATAAGCCCCAGACACACCGAACTCACATCAAAGACCTAAGTTGATGGAGGCTGTCTGTTTTGTTGCCTGTCTCGTCATCAAAAAGTTGCACTTGAACACACCACAAAGAGCACAGCTGATGGCTAAGGAGCATGAACGTTGTTGCTATGTGTCTAGACCATTGAAATTCACATTTGAGTACAAGGTCTACATTTTTTTGAAATACTTGCAGCCCTTCAGCTTATTTTTGCTTGGTTCAGTTTCCTGCTGTTTATTTTTACTGAAAAACTGACATCAATTAAAGGAGACGAATGATTGGAGGAAACAGCATCCCTAAAGAATTCATTGATACATCCTAGACTAAGTACAGCAAATCCAAATTGAACTGTACTAAAACAAAATTCACCAGGAGAGCAAACTTTAAATTAATTGTGTGCAACAACCGCTTGCCTGAATGTAATTTCATTAGAGCATACAGTAACATTTTTCATCTCCAGCTTTCAAAAAGGAGCAAACACTTTTTTTTCTTGTGATGATCAAGATCAATATGAGTAAAAACAAAACCAAAAGCTTGGAAGTAAACAGAGCTACAACTGAGAAAATATCACTGCCAACAGTTGAGCAGTCTGGAATCTCATATTTGGAGTAAATCGTCCCGAATACATGTAACTGCTTAATTATTTTTAAATATGCAATGAAATTTTTAAAAACGAGATTTAAAGGGTTGGCTTGTGATCATCATCATGATCATTTATAGCGAACACAATCAGATAGACCAGTCAAAAAACTGTTCGACTCCACCAGTGGAGATAAACATACAAACAGTTCCTCACACTTCCCTCTCAGTTTCATGTTTCTGCTGATGAGCTTGATGTGGGCTCTAGTTGAAAGCCCATCAATTATCATCTGTAGCTCTTACCAACAGACAGCAACAATGAACAGTGCGGGCTGTTCAACTACAAGCAAATGATCTAATATAGTCTTTAGAATATAGGATGTATACAATGAAGGTAGAGAGATCACATCCATACAAAGTCGAGAAAAAAGTGTTAAAAGCTCGTTGTATTTTCTCTCTTAAATCCATTAGGGCTTAGATAAGGTCTTTGGCTGAGATGTTAGATTGAGTAAAAACTGATCTAATTGATGGATATTTATGCACACCATGCTGTGGCTCTGAGAGTCTTCCTCCCACACAAGGTTTTCTGTCCTGGGTTTTGTGAAACTGAAATGGAAGCCTTAACATTTTAATATCAATGAGAGGAAAACATTGTAGTGTCACCCTTTATCAAAACAAAAATATTTACCTCAAAGTCTTTCATCATCTCTTTATTTTTACACTGAAAATAATCAGGGGAACAGGAAAAAAAATGCATATAAATAGCCTTGGTTTTGGTTATCTGCAATTATCCTGCAACAAGAATAAGAAAAAGGAAAAAAAAAAACCTTTATCTACAATGGTTCTGCTGCTTTTATTTTCCTTTCTGATAGCCTGCATATGCACACATACATACATACACACACACAAAAGCAACACAGACATACATGCACACTTCTTGTTTCCCTACCCAGATGTTGCCATCTTGGTGGTAAGGTTTCCAGTTCCTTCCTGTGTCACTGTAGAGGAGCCGGTACCGCGTCGTCCAATCAGAGCTGCTGTAGCGACCTTGCGTTGCGATGGCGCTCACCTGCTTTCTGGAACCCAGGTCCACCTGTAACCACTGATAATGGTCACTATCCAGAGGTGACCACCCACCAGCACCTGCAGAGTCAATGACATTCTCTAATGAGTGGGAGGTCAAAAGTTGTCTTCTAATAGATACAAGACAGTAGTGATACTTTTGCAGTTGTTTAGACTGTGAATTTCCCTCTAGTACAACAACTGACCCAAGTGTAAATAACAGAAAGTGGTAAAAACTTGGAAATCAGTTTATTTTCAGCGTATCTTACTTGCAGATATTGCCTGATACAGGCTTAGTTGCTGCAGTTAACAAGTGAGGCAGCATGTTATCAACATAATGACATTTTAGAGAGGGGATTTGGTCTTATAATCTGTATTATTAACAATGTTGGGGGTCCAGCAGATAGCAGCCCAGACATTTGCTCCACGACAGGCACTGGAAGAGCGTGGGAGACATGAGGTTTTAGTAAAAGCTTCGCATGAAGGGGGCTGCCTGCTGACTATAAGGATGTTTTGCAAGAACGACGAGTCTTTTCCAGTAACATATAATTATTTACTCTTCAACACAGGAGACAATTCAACTAGTAGTGGAACAGCATTAGGATGTATGACATTTTGAGGATAGTTTGCCATAATTATATTGGTGTTCAAGGCAAAACGTGTAATTTTGTAAATGTTGAGGAGCCCACGGTCATCCATATGTGACTACTGCCATGTTCCATCTTGCTCAAAGGAAACCGACCAGCAAGGGCAGCCACATCCCTTTACTGACAACAACATTGGGATACTTTCAGAAATGACTGAAAAAAGCTGTATCATAATAACCTGTAGATGTAATGGTGTCATATCAATGCCCACAGCATCACGTGAGGCAAAAATAACATTGCTAGCAGTGGAGTTTGTCTCAAAAGGTGATAGGGTGATAGAAGAATGGAGGTGGATCAGATGTGCCCCAAACCTACGTGCTGTATATGCAAGAACTACAAGAAAACTTTGAAAACAAAATGGGGCCACACAACAAAGTTATTTTACCAAGCCAAGCACAAGCAGCACTTGATGAGAGCAAATTTGACTTCTTGACGACTGTTCAGAGTTCTAAACCCAGCAGGGAGAATATAATAGCTCAGCACAGCATCACTTCATCTCGGGTAAACTGTACTTTACGTGCTATGTTATATTGTCAAGAACTTTATTTTTGTTCTTGAAAATATGACTTTATTTTTGGATAAAAACACAAATATTGTGATGTTATTTCATGGCTTTATTGCCCACCCTAACTGGCCATGGATGAAACCGAGATAAAATTTTAGTACAATAGCACTGATAAGATCTACACATCGAAAACGTACTGAAACACAGTTAAAAGGGGATGACACATTGCCTGGATATGTAAATATGAGAAAAATGCAAATACTGTCAAGCACAAATTCAATCCACTTCATACTAACAGATACATAAGGTTATCTCCACATATTTCCAGCTAAGCTCTGGTTCAATACATGCACCAATGAGTGCAGATTAAAGTGATATTTCACTTTAGTGGAACATCCATTTCCTGTTTACAGTGCACACATCTATTAAGGTATTTTTTGTCATAAGTCTTAAAAATGGACCAAATCCCAGGGAAAGACCTTTCTAAATGTTGGGAGAATTTTCGACCACCTCCTTAACTTGATGTATAATGTTTAAAGGTTTTTCAATGCCCCCTAAAAAACAAAACTAAAGTGCCAACTCAAAGCTTTATGAGCTCCTATACAGGGAAGATGCACCGTCTACCAAGGTTAACACTGCTTTGAAGAAAGTGACTATCTCTGAAAGCATCAAAGGACACAGTTTCGGTGCTGTTTTCCCATGGCTACAGTGTCGACTGCTGGAAAAGGCGGCATTGTTTGTCTGGCATCCCCTCAGTGGCAGTAAGCGTCCTTGTTCTAGTCTGAAATCTCATGGCTCTGCCTTCCTGTCCAGACAAATACTAATGTGTCCTCCAAAAATTGCACCCCCCCCCTCCCTTCACACCTCCAGGTGTCTACTTGAGGCAGGGCCACACTCCTCTGGACCCCGCAGGTTAAATGAGCTCCTGGTTAAATGATGCGGGAACAAAAAGAGCAAGGCAACTGCAAGACAGGAGGCAAAGAAAAATGCTGGACGGGATCCCACTGACCTGATTTTTCTATCATTAAAATGTAAGAGAAGAAAAAAAACAGAGCTATGATGCCAACATGCCAACAATGGGTGTGAGAAATACAAGAACAACAGCACACAGAGTGCAAAAAAAACCAACCAAAAAAAACATGCAGAGACCGGTGCACACTTCACACACACACACTCTCACACATACCAAGCACTAAGAGTGTATGAGAGCAGCAAACAGCCGAGCCTGTGACAGAATGCAACTGCGAAATGATTATCAGGAAGAGTGGGTGGTGGACGGCCAGCGAACTGGCCATGCCACGGCCGTCTCCTCTGATTCACTGTGATGGATTTTTTTTCTAAAGGACAGAAACACAGATAAGAAAGTGACGGCCTGAAAGCACAAGTGAAGGAGAGTGGCTGATTTAAAAATGACAGAGAGAGACAGAAAGAGAGGCGAGAGAACAGAAACATGGGGACAAAGTGAGAGAATGGGAGATAGCATGTCCAAGAAAGTAGGAGAGAGTCGGAGAAGAGCCCCAAACGTAGTGGAGGAGGAGAGATGATAGTCATATGATAAAATAGAGGGTTAGAGGGTTTTGCCACGTCTCCCCCCCACGACAAAAATACTATATCTTATCCAATTACAGAGCCATTACACCCCAGCTATGGCCTCTACAGATAACCAGGCCCGTATCAGTGAAAACGTCAATACGTCAAAAACCTGTTGTAGCAAAGCCATTCCTTTTGGGGGATAAAACACTATCAAAAGGAGGAGGCGGGTAAGGGGGGGGGGATTGGGCTTTGGATGGGGCGGGATGATTGTGATAAGTAAACAGACAGTAGAAAATATAGATTAAGAAGGCCAGCTGAGCAGACAAAGACCAAGGCAGAGTGACAGTATGAACAAGAGCAGACGATGGGTTGTCAAAAAGAATGAAGAGAAGGCGCGCGTGCTAAGACAAGAGGAGGGAGAAGGTAGAAAAATGGAAACGGGGGAGAGTAAGAGAGATGGATGAGGCGAAGGGGAAGAGGAAGTGATGAGAGAGGGATTTTATGGCTCTGATACTGGAGAGGCCAGAGATGAGATATCATGTGGATTGGATGGAAAAAAAAAAAAAGGCTGAAAAGAAGCAATGTAGATACTGTGCGGTAAAAGAAGGTGATAGATGAGGCCAAAAATGAAGAGGGGAGGGAGAAGGGAAGGAAAAAAGAGGACGCACTTGAGGCGGGAACCGAGCCCATTCAACACAGAAAAAGGGATGTCATTAAAGGAGAGTATAGAGAGTATAGACTATGGGTGGCTTTAAATGCCATGGAAGTGACAGCAGAGATTGAAGAAGTTATGAATAGAGTATTGGGAAAAAAAGCCTGGGGGAAGATTTGTGTACAGCGAACAGAGCCATTACCGTACATTCCTCAATAATACCAGCATACTGCGGTCTCAGGATTAAGTTTTCACCGTCAAATCATCTGTAAATTGAGCCAAAACGTGTGACTGTATTCCTGTTTACATCTTATTTTTCCTGAAAGACTGATGCTTTAATATGAGATGGCATCTCCCTTTTTCTTTGTATTATCACACCTTATGATGGAAAATGACGAGATATTTTGGTGTGAAATGGTGCATGAGAAATTGTTGTCATCTCGAATGAATTCGCCGAATGTTTGCTGACCTGGCATGCTGCTATTCATTCGATCCTCTGCTTCACAGTCGCACACATTTGCACCGCTGAAGTGCAAATGCTCGCATAGTTCCCTATGGACTTTCATTGGGGAACATCAAGCAAACAGTTGGCAAATTTTTGCACATAAGTCGAGGTCTTTCAATGGTCAGCACTGGTTGGTGGGAATCGAATTTCAAATCTTCAATATATTCTGTCCTGCAGTGTTGCTGCCAAAATAACCAAAGTCACACTGGTGGCTCATAAGTCGGCATTCAAACTGGAAACTGTTCTGAAAACAAAACAAAACCAAACTAAAAAAAAAAGGAGCTAGTTATTTTCATTGCCTAACAGTGAGACAGTGTCTGGATCTTCTGTTGCTTTGTTTACCAACCTTTACGGTTTGGATGTGTTGCTAACATGAGAAATGGTGAGGAAAAAATGACATGATCGAGTCCATTGTCAATCTAGCCTGGAGTCTGGAGCTTGTGCATCAAACACAATTTGAGGAGTTTACAACTCTGAAAAGGTATTGCAGTAACAATAATTTGATGCTCGGGTCCATAAATCCCAACCTAAACAACAGAATTATGGCTTTACATAACAATGTGATTTACAAAGTACACACATTATTTGATAGGTAAGTTCTGTGCAGTGAGCTGCAGGATGATGTTGCGTGGTGTTGCGTCATAACTGGAGCCGTGTTCAACTTTTCTGATGGACAAATCTTCCTCTCTTTGCCCAACTCTGCAATCTCACTGAAATGAATGAGGAGACTGCGTTTTTGAAGAAGTGCTTCTGTCTGTTTGAACATGGCTTTAAAGGGTGAATGAAAGGACAGGGTGATGGTGAGGGAAAAGGAGCTGAAGGGAACAGATGCTGTAGAAGGCATGTTAGGGTTGTAGGGTTAGCAGAAGTAACAGATGGGAATGAGAGACACAGATAGATTGAAAAGTCCATGGAGATGTGAGGGTTCAAAAGTTGTGCAAGTGATGGCAAGCATTTTGTAAAGAAGGACCAGAAAAAAAAAGCAATGAGCGGAGAGAGCTGTGGGCTAAAGAGCTTGATGTTAGAGGTCAGAGGAGAAACAAGGGACACACATTAAGGAAGTGGGGGGAACAAAAAAAAAGGAGGGACAAGAGAAGTGAGATGGGAAACTGCTGTGATAGATTGGAGAGGAAGAGAGAGGGATGGAAAAGAAGAACAGATGAGAGGTGAGAGGGTAGGAGAGGAAGCTTGACAGAGGTTAGGAGTGGATGGGGTGGGGGGGGGTAAGAGTGATACATATATATATATATATATATATATAAAAGAACAGAGGTGCAGCGAAAGGTGAGAGCCAGAGGGAGAAAGGGGAGAAGCGAGAAAAGGTTGACAGAATAAAGTGGAGATGGAGGTGCAGGCTGACGGTGGAGGGGTGGAAGATGAGAGAGCGAGAGTGAGTGAACAAGAGCATCAGCGAAAGAAATAGGAGGGGGGGGAAATGGGAGGAGAGAGGGGAGGGGTGGAACGTCGGGGGAATGTCGCTGTTCTCCCGCCTGTCACACACAGATGTTTGGGGAGGAGGGGAGGAGCAGGAGGAGGATTGGGGAGAGAACAGGGAAGCAGAGAAGGTCAAAGAAACCACCTCTGAGGAAGAGGCGAAGAAAAGGAGCACGGAAAATAACATGGAGGAAAAAGATCAGGAGATAGAGCTCGGGACAAAGGATGGAGAAAAAGTACAATCCAAGAGGAGGGCAGAGAGAATGAAGCCTTGAAAGAAAAACAAGCTAAAACTAGAAAAAGCACAGCCACCCAGATCTTTTCACACTGAAGCTGATAACAGTCCTGAAAGAACTGCTGATGCCATGCTGCTTCCTGAACAATCAACACTTAGAGCATCACTGTGTGTGTGTATGAGTGTGTGTGACTGTGTGTGACTGTGTGTGACTGTGTGCGTGGGCATGTAAGTGCATGTGTGACTGTGTTTGTCCTTACCAAATAGCAGCATTGAAAAAGTCAGCAACTTTTTTGATATTGGATTAATTATTTTGTCTTCATTTAAAAAAAAAAACATGAGCATTGGGTTCGTTTTTCCTGTTTATGTGTTTGTAAATGAAAAACTTGAGGTCATGCTGGTAAACGACAAAAGCAGCTTGAAGAGGCACCATTAGCTTCTCGGTTTTGTTCAATGTTTTATTGACCAAATAATTAATGGATCGATACAAAATAACAACACAATTAGTCAAAGCTTCATTCAACAGATGGATCAAACATTTTATCATGATTATATGTCCAATCAGGTTTTTTTAGGAGGGAAAATTTACTCCTATTGATGATATACAGATGCACACTGTGCACTCTTAAAAGATGCTTGTACAGAGCACCCCTAGCCCCTATAGCCATTCCACTGCATGTCAGGATAATGTATTTGAGTTGGGTTTGTTCCTTAGGCAACTCCGATGCTGACATTTAAATTAAAAAAAAAAAAATAACAGCATGTTAGAAATCAGATTAATCTGCTACCTGAAAGCTACGCTGGTGAAACTGTCCCTGTGCAGTGCCCTTCACAAGTCTGTACCAGCAGAATGGAATTCATACAGAGAGGCTCCTTCTGAGATAAAAGGAGCCAGCAGAGGCCAGAAAACATGACTGGTGTTTCTCCAACCTTTCAAAACGGGGTTTGAGCTATCTGCGATGACACAGATAACCCTGCATTGTAGCAGTGGAAGCACAGTTGGAATCACACTGATACTGGTACCGATTATGACCACCAATACTTCCGCACGCTAGCATAGAAGTGCAGATAAGTGTAACATGTACATACAGTATGTCCACATGCACATGGATGTAAAGCTATTTTTTTTTACCAACTGTTTAGTGCTCCAGCAGCATAAAAGCAATATCTGATACCTGCAGGGTTGCAAACAAAGCGAACACAGAAAGCTAGTCTCTGCCCTTTTTTTTTTTTTTTACAAAACCCAATAAAAATGAACATATTACGAATTACGGGGAGGTGGGGTTGTTTTCAGGAGAGCTGTATCACCAGCAATGTGCTGACTAAGGAGAGGCAGAGGAACATAATGGACCTGGAAGTGCCCTCTGGGAACTATTACCAAAAATTGCTGTCTTTTGAAACTGTCAACTCTTGCAATCAGTAGGGATATTTTTTTTTTTCTTGCATCACATCTCACACATTTCAGTTCAGACTGTCAGAGAAGCTGCGTGTCTATAGACCAGACCAAAGATATGAAAGCTCCATTTGGTTGTTTTGAACTGAAGTCAGTGTTTCACTGTCTGAGCAAGTCTCACCCCCCTCTTTTCTCTGCTCTGTTCAGGCTGTCAAGTCAACTCCTTCCGTCTGTTGTTTCTTTTTTTATCTGAGATACTGATGATCAGAGCTCACCTAACTGGACATGTCACAGGGTCGTCCATCACTGCTGGAGAGTGAACAGACAAATAGTACAGTATATTACAGTATACAGAAACTGTGTGTAATCCACAGAATGCTAAAATCTGAACTGGAATGTGAACATCTGTGCAAGAGTGTGTGATGGTGACAAAGATGTTTTGATGGTAAAAAAAAAAAATTAGTCAGATGAAGAGGAAAAAAAGGTGAGAAGTGGAAAAAAAAATTCACACAAACAGTAAGTTATCAATAAAAAAACAGGAACAAAGGACCTAAGAAATGAAGGTGACTTGGAGAGCAACAAAAACAGGAAATAACATCTTATTAAACAAAGAAGTAAAGACCTGCGTTCTGAGGTGAGAAATGAAGACACTGTGTTTTTTTGGATGAGTGACGGGCAGCGAGTGACAGGAACGACACGCAAACAGAAGTGACGGTGGCAAAGCAGAGCATCAAACAAGAGAACATCTCTCCTCTGTCTTCCTCTCAGCGTGGGGGAGTATGTAGGTGGAAGCATACACATATCAAAATTTGTTTCTGGGCAGGCAGGTTTGAACACTTATCTCTGTCCGCCTGTACGTTTGTGAGCTCCAACACCCGAGGGAACGTGTGAGAGTATGTTTGTCAAAGTTGTCCCTTTTTGTACAAAAACCACATTAACAGAAAGTATAAGATCTTAATTAATTAAGATGTTATGCCTCCAGAAAAAGAGAGCAGAGAGAAAACAGCTGGCTAGCCCTCTGCTAGTACTTCATCTTTCTGTCATGGAGCAAAGGGAGCGGATGGAGACAGAGTAATTTAATTAGGAGCGGACCACCATTATCGATGGATGAGTGCAACGGCTAGAGACATCAAACAACTTTGCCAGATGACAGAGAGTGAAATGCACTGCATGAAAATGGAGGGAGATTCTGTTTAATTGTGCAGCTAGTCAGAGCGCAGCTACACTGCAGTACTGTGACACAGTGCGTTTGAGGAGGAATGCAGTGCAACTTCTTAAAACTTTGGAAAAACTCTGAAGAGTATGTTTCAGGGTAAGACTGTGAGTAGAGAAAAATAGATAATGAGGTCTGGGACGAAAGAAAGGGGACAGGCTGAGAAAATGGAGTGTGGGATTGAGAATGTTACTGTAGAAAATAGAAAGTGTATGGAGGGAAAATGAAACGGAGAGGGAGAAAAGGAGAGACGAGGATGTGATGAAGGGATGAGGCAGAGCGGTGGAGACAGAAACACAGAAGAAAAGGGATCAGCAGAGAAAGAGAGGAGGAGAAGAGATGATGAAACATACAGATCAGTGTCCATGTGGTTGTGATTAGCAACCAGTCTAATGTTTGGCCACGTCTGCATGTCACAGCAGTGTGGGCACACATGCATGCTCACACACACACACACACACACGCACATGCACACACAAAAACCTAAAGGAATATGGCCACACACACACACACAAACACACATGCACAAAACCAATTCATTTGTTTCTCTCTCACTTTCGTCAACAAAAGGTCTGCATTGTTCTCCTGTGTGCCCAAAGCCCAAATCATTTTTGACGCATTTTCTATGAATAAAGGCTTTGACAAATAACCCATTATCAAGTGCAGTTTCCATGGTGGCAGAGTAATAAGATGCGCCCACATGGAAATTTGATAGATTTTTTTTTTTTGTGTGTGTGTGATCACAGGACTAAGGAGCCATCTATTAAGTTTACAATCAAATATCTGAATTGGCACAATTTTGACTTGTACACACCATCCACTTCCTACTTTAACATTCTTTCACTAATCTTCAGCACATTTTTTTTTCTTTCTATTTGTTTCGGGCTTTTCTCCCTTTTCCAAAAGCCCTTCTTTTACCATCTCAGTGTCTTCAAAATTCTCCCCTGACTCTTTTCTCCTCTTCTTGATATCTCCTCTTCTCTCTTCTGCTGTCACTCTCTCTTTGCCTTTTCTATTTTAACCTGTATCTGCAGGGCACCTGATTTCAGCTGGCACTGAATGCAGCCTTCTCTGAGGTTTAGATCACAGCTTGTCACATGGTTGCTATGTGACAAATGAAAAACTATTTGCAGCTCATCACTCTTTCTGAAGAGTTTTTTAAACCTTGTGTAACACATGAACCTGTTTTCAAAAGTCCAGCTGGAATGACCACCTTCAGGTTGCATGCTTCTGTAAAACAGTCCGTTTGCAGTTTACAATCTGTCCAGATTCTTATTGGACATGTTGTTAAAAAAATAATGAAAAAACAGTTATTACATGTACCTTTTGTAAAATAGAAGTTATCACTCAATTCACATGCTTGATTCCAGTGAACAATTTCCAGTGAGAAACATTCTCTTTTCACCTAGAGACTATTTTTATAGACTGAGGAGACGTTCTGTTAGAGATGTTCATCACATGCTGCAATGACAATTACCTGAAACTCAATATCATTAAATCCAATGAGCTTTTGGTGGACTTCACTGCATTTCACTGCAAAGAATCTACAGACTCTAAAACATGCGTGTCTCACACATGTATTTTAAACCCAGAAGCACAAAAGTTTTATAAAGCAGCACTGGGAGAATTAACTCATAGTACTAGTGTCACCAATTAGTGACCAACCGAATGTCAAATTTGGTCACAACCTCCCCTTTTTTTCCAGTTTAATGATGGCCAGGAAAGTGTCACAGTGAGATGATCGTATGTTCATTTGGTTAATTCAGTTAAAGTTAATTCAGTCAGGCCAAAAAAGGTGGCAAACACCTTTAATTATGACATTTGAACTTCTGGAGGTATCTCATTCTATGGAATTAGGCAGATGGACAGCTGTCCTGGAGAAAATTCCCATGATTAAGGGGGAAAATGCAGAATTGTCGAACAGCTGTATTATTGTGAGTACACCGTTACAAATTTTGTGTTATATGAACTTCTTCTTGCCAGCATGTTTTTATGTCAAGGTCAATTTACTAGCTGCCTCGCCTCCAGCTCATGGCAGCAGTTTTAAAATGTCATCTGTGGCCTTGGAGGACTTTTGCCAAGTCTAAGAAAATTAGAAGAACATTACTGACCTCACTTGAGGAATCTCGGGGTGGGTCTGGGCATGACAAATTGTTTGGGCTTGAAATTTAAAGAGACAGACGTGGGATTTTGCCGGGCTTGGAGGGTTGAAGATGTTGTATAAAAACATGACACTGTGTTGTATCACAGGAAGTGTATTTTTTTTTTACCTCTGTGGATAATTTTGGCCATGCTTTTGTTAATCTGAAGTCCCTCAGCGTCTATCCTATAGACGCTAGATGGTTGAGTCGCTAAAAAATCTATGTTTAGGATGTGAGGAAAAGATCTTTTTCTACATTTTATTTATTAAATGTCATTGATTTCTTTTTGTCTGTCCCCAGTTGCGTCTATTCTCTCAAACTCTCCCTCATTCTATGTCCAATAGAAAAAGACTCTTTCACTGCAGGGGTGTAGGTTCTTCTTTCCCTCTGAAACTCTTGAGATATCCAGGGTCTTATACTTGAACTGGCACTGAGAGAAAGTGAGGTGAGGAGGTGGAAGAATGGACATTTGAGAGGAGAGTAGAGATAGAGGAGTGGTGGTGAGAGAGAAAAAGGTGAGCAGGGGTCAGGGAGTGATTGAAAGGAAGTGAAGAGGGGAGCAGACGGATGAGGAAAGAAAAGAAACAGGTGAATGGAGAGAAGTGGATGTGAGGCAAAAACTGTCCCCATTATGCTGTAAATACTGGGACATCAACACATATGCACCTGCTATGAATGAAAAGTAATATAATACTTAAGGTTTGTGATCCAGAGCAACAAAGTCATGGAAAAAACATGATAATGTTGTTGTATTTACTAAAGAAATGTGCATTATGTTTACCTCGCATGCACACTATAAAATAAACACCAGGAATCAGTCCACCTTTGTCTGTATTCAAGGCAGACTTTTATTTGTTTGTGTCGTTCACACCCCAGGCCATTATTTGAGATCTGGTTATTGCTTAAGGAACTATAGTTAGATGCCAGGAGGTAATTTGACAAATGTAAAGTTGCACACAGCGACAGTTTAAGAGTTTGTTTTCCGAACAGAGAAAAAGACATTTCGCTTTATAGAATGTGAGTCTGCTGTGACATAAAAAACAAAACAAAACAAAACAAAAAAAACTGGTTTCAGGGGCCGTAGCTAAAGCAATGTGCACAAGCCTTTTTTTTTCTGTATATGCATTTATACACACATATATATACTCCCTTACAGACATAAATTACTCATATTATGCATACTTTTACACACACATACATGGATGGAGAACTAGCAGGGTCGCTGCCAGGGTCCTGGAGACTGGCTGGCATACAGCAGACAGCTGCCTGCCGGAAAATCATTATGCCACCGTTTCTCTTCTTTCTTTTATTCACACACACAAAGATTCACATCTAGAAATGGATATATATAAACATACACACACACACACACACTCACAAACACAGACATGCCTTTAGCCTAAAACTCTAATAGCTGTCAGCATTCACAACACAAGCTTAATAAGAGTGGTGTGTCCCATTGATTTTGTGCCTCCCCTGTTCCACAGCACTGGGAGATTGGAGTAGATTGGCTTATCAGCACACACTCATGCCACTGACGGCAATCTTGGCTGCCAAATGTAGCTGCTTGGAGGGACCCCTCCTCACCGTATGACTGTGTGGGCACGAGGTTGTGTTTTCGTGAATGTGCCTGTGTGAGTGCGTCAGTGTGAGCAGATCCATGCTGCTGTTGCCTGTTTTTCTTTCCATGAAAAATGTGCAAGCGTGGGGTACAATCATGTTTTTGTTGACGCACATGTTTTCAGATGCTTGTAAGTGTGTGTATTGAATGTGTGCACTTGTTTTTCATGCCTTAGAACGCTAGCATGAGGGTGTCCTCGTGTTTCATGCATGCTGGATCGGCTGTCTTTTTTCCCCATACGTGCTGTTTGTCTGCAAGTATTTCACTCTCATTGCCAACATGTGCAATATGTAATTCCTACTCTTGTATTTTTTTTTGTTTGTGCCTTTATGTGATTTTGCATGTATTTGTGTGCAGATGTCTGCATCTTTGCTTTGTACCGATGTGTTTTGTATTCTGTGTTTGACACTGACAAGAAAATAACAATGCTGATTTTACCTTTCAGCAGTATTTTCTTTTATATCAGTCAAAATTGAATTTAGCTCTGAGAGAGTAGAAGTTGATTTGAAGACAAATTCATAATTCTTGCAGAAAACCTTTTTTCTGATGAACCTTATCATCTTTTCATGCAGATATTCTCTACTTTCCCTTTTCCCCTCTAATTTTAGATTCCACCCTTGTCATATGCTGTTAATGACCTCATCATCTGAGCACAGTATCATTCTCTGGAGGACACGAGCCACAGAGGGTGAGACTGAACTTTACATCCCTTCTCCATCTTCCCCCACAACTTTTGCATGTGTCTCAGCATGTATCTATTTTTTTTTACATATAACATTAAGGCAACATGTGATAGAGTTTTTCAGTTTGTTATTTATCACATTGGCAGGCCTGACTGTCATGTAATGTCGTTTGGATCACAGAAAATTGGAAATGTGTGAGACTTAGGTCTCACTAGAACATGTAAGGCTCCTAATTAAGAGTCAAGACTGGCAGGTCGTGAAAGAAGGAGAGAGCCGAGTTGCTCCTCTTTTGGCAGGAAGAATTCACACTGCTTATCTTTTCCGAAACAGAAAAAAAGGGCTATGGATATATTTAAACCAAAGGGTTTAGATAAGATTTAGATTTGGAATATTAAAGGGCAAATCCTCCTGAGGTCAGAAAATGTCACATTTTTAACCTGAGCTGATTTAAATCATTTTCTAAGATGATTGAATCCATCCACATATTAGCTGATAAACCTGAATTATTCAGTTGTGCTTGTTCCATGAAACTTGTCCAAATAAATGGAGCTGTTTTGTGAAATAGAGCCCAGTATAACAGTTTTATTCTGTTCATAGGATGATAATACAATACTAGACTAATAGATTTATTTAGACCTCATAAAAGTGCATGTAACACTGTATCTACAGTATGTGCCACGGTAGCTTTTTAGGACAACAACAACAATCCAAGAAGAACTGGATTTCTGTGCTTTAATCATTGTGTGTTCCCAGAGGACCTCCATCCTTGAGAAAATTGATTAAAAGAAAGAAAATAGAGAACGCACAAGCTGTGTGCTTGCACTCATCCATTATCGCCGTTGTTGACAAGTTGGTCCTCATTTCTTTCCTTCCTCCCCTTTTTTTCTCTCGTTGGTGGGTGTCAGTGTCAAAAAAGGGGCAGTCCCCTCCACTCTTAGCAATAATTCTTACGGTATGATTAAACACACCAGATTACCTTGGCTTTATTTGCCAGCTCTGAGCTCTGTTGCTTCAGCTGTACTGTGACTATATTAGATGAAAAAGTATGAATTATTAATTGTATAAACATAGAGGGGTGTAATTGTCTGGCCCTATCTCTCTGTGCTGTGGACTGATGTGGAAATGAGCTCCAGTCTGAGTCACTGAGATAATGACTGGAGCTGAGGGAGGGAGAGAAGGGGGAAGGAAGAAATATAGAGAAGAAGTAAAAGAGAAACAGAGAGAGATGAAAGAGAGGAGGAGGAGGCCGATAGCAGCTGTGCAGCATGATGAAGTGTGCCACTCTAAGAGGACTTGGACATTTACCTCTCAGTGTGGCATCTGTAAAATCATTCATAAGGATGTATGTACATGAACCTGAATTAAACACTTTTCCTCCTGTCTGCACCATGTGTGTCTGTACATCCCTCTATGCACAACCACCACATTTGTGTGGGTGCATGCATATCAGCAGGTTTCTGAGTGTGTGCATGTGTGTGTCTACCTCCTCTCCTGTTGAGCTTGGCATATCCAGGTGCATATCCATTGGAGAAGACTGACGAGCTGGTGAAGGCTGTGTGGGCCAAAGGGGAGGCTAGAGCCTCATCACACTTCTCTGTGGAGAGAGAGAGAAGGAATATAAAGTAGAAGGGAGAAAAAAAAAACAGGGGAGACAGAATAGGAGGGGAAAAAAAGAGAAAATGGCGAATATTAGTACATTTTAGAACAATTAGAGAATGTGTTCATGAAGTGGTCCTCAGTAATTCTAAATTACAACACTTACAGTCAAACGCTGAATAAATTACTTCTAGGATAAGAAAACTTTGCGTATTTTCCACATGGTTTCACTCAGTGCATTGTTTAAAAGAGAATTGCTCACAAGAAAGGAAACAGAGGCATAGCTGAGGGTTGAGGGAGGCTGTTTGTGGGTCATGAACAAGTCAGATCAGCCAGACTTGAACCACAGGGGTGTTCTAAACACTGTTGAGTTCACTATCTAGAGCGCACTGCAAATTACCCGCTATAACAAGCAACTTGGCCTTGACCGGATGCAGATGCATATATTTTATTTAGGAAAGAGAAAAAAAAATGGTGTGAGTTTTAAGTTAAACCCTGGAGTGCTTCAGTCCCATTGATCAAGTTTAACAATCAAGGGTCTTATCTGACTTAGTTGCAGTGCAACAATTAGAAAGAGAGAATATATATATCTACTTACAATAGTACGTAGCCCTATCATCAAGTAGCTATGGTTTCACAAAAAAAAAACCTGAGGAAAAGAATCTAACAATTAATGACAAGATGTGTCAATGTATTTTTTCCTCTTTAACAGTCAAATGTATATATAAAAAGAGAAAAGTGAAATGATTGTCTTTTGGACCTAAAGAAGAAAGATTAAAAGTCAAGTACTGAATGTGGTCACTAACATGAATTAACATAAAACAGGTCAATAAGTCCGGCGTTATCCCGCATTCAATCCAAGTTCTGAGCCTCACGGTCTCACTTTTTTTTTCAAAGAACAACTAGCTCGGAATTTCTGCAGTTTGTTGTTAAGCTCTGAATAATCTGATATGTTGAGCTATCCAGACTTTTTCAGACTGTCTTGGACAGCTCTACTTACTGACCCTGGAGTCAAAAATAAACACAGAGAAGCAGCTTTCAGTTTCCATGCACCACATTGTGAAAGGCTGGCTGACTAGGACACACAAACTAAGACAGAAACCAGGTTTAGCAGTCCAGGTGTTTTTATTTTCCACTGAAATCTGACAATCCTGTGCAGCAATATGCACAATGTAGGCAAGAATGTCAAAATGCAAAAACTAAAAAAAAAATTCAAGAAAAAGATCAGCCCTGCTCAAGGCAATGCCCCTGTCACTCCTGGGTCCTGCAGCTCTCCACACTCATCTCTGTTCTGAGGTTTGGCCAAAACTAACAAACCCCAATGAGCTGCAGCCTATTCCCTTCTATCAACTGTGTTCTATAAGGAGACAATAACCAGTGTTCAATAAACATTTATCCAACAGTAGATTAGCACCTGGTTCCAAAATAAATCCAAACATTTACTGTGAAAGTACAAAACACACTAAAACACATTTTACAGAAATATTTCCTCTAAAGGCAGCTAAAGTAGTATTGCTTGTTGACAAATTCTACCACCCTTCCCTCAGGAACCCCTTTTCATATGGCAATGGCACACTCCCGTTTGGTTTCAGCAGTTCTGGGTTTGAAGCAGGGAAGCACAACAAACTATTTGTTTCCCTTACTAAAAACTTTTTAACAATAAATAAAATGCTTAGCCCCAATACTTGTACTTCTGTGAAAATATGTTATGTGTGCTTTACTATAGTAGGACCCACGATAGGAAAACACCTAAAAACATTTGTAAAGAGGTTATGAAATGCTGTGAAATCTTGCTACACTAACACTATGACACCTCCAAGCCAGCTCGACATAATTATTAATATCAAAAATTGCTATGTGTACATATAAGTGTGCATCCTACTATATAGGGTATAGAATATCCTGTAAACATAACTAGAAAATTCTGCTCACATTCTCAGGTAAGTGTGGGAGTATTTATTGACATATAGCACTGCACCAAAGTTGCATTGTCATTTACTGTACTTTCCTTTCTACATCAGCCTTCCATTTTCCTGAGTTTAAAACGTCTTTTGTACTGATTTGTGTATTTTTTCTATACCCTTTCTAATGCTTTATGTCTTTTGTAAACCACTTTAAATTGCCTTGTTGTGAGGTGCAATACAAATAAACTCTCACTGCTTCGCCTTGATTTACATGCAAGGATCTGTCTCGGTAAAAATATCGACGTAATTAAAGAAAGAGAACAGTACACAGAAGCCCTGCATTGTATTTCCACTTATCCTTGGGAGAGTAAGTGAAATATAACATTTACTGTGAACGTAGGTGATATGAGCACAACTGTGACCCTGGTTTGATTATCAAAGTGAGGCTTGTCCTGCTGCACACCAAAGCATCAACCTTTTTCTGCTCTAACACCCACACAGCATTCTTTTGTGTAGGTCACCTCAATCTCCTGCTTGAATATTAAAAGTGGGAAATATGTGAAATAAGAAAAATGTGTTTTTGGATTGTAAATTTAGCAAATACTTCGTTCCTTTAATAAAGACTGGACATGTCAACTTAATTTCACCTTTACAATGGCCTTTTCCTCAACACATTACCTTAAATATAATCATGCAGACATAAGTCCAGATACACATTGCCCTACAACCCTGAGCTAGACATTGTGGGGTTGCCAAGGAAAATACCAATAAAGACCAGTGCGGTGGTGTTTCTCAGTCCAAGCTGACCTCAATACCAACATGTTTCTTCTAGCCCACTCATTAGAAATCAAAGAAAGCAGTTGCTGTAGCAGCATAGTAATGCAAAAGCAGCAAGAATCACCTCTGACAAACACACAAATACATATTCTTGACATACAGTCATGAGGTCGTTTTCCTTCCTCTCACTCACTCATATTCACAAACACAAACACACTCTTTCAGTACATTAGGTTTCACGCAGAGAAAAATTGTGAATGGTCTGTCAGGCCAGGTTGAGGCAGTCAATAGCTCTTTGCCATGCCCCACCGTGTAAGTGTGTGTGTGTGTGTGTGTTCCAGAGTGTATGAGATTTAGAAAAAAGAAAATTGTTTGTGCCTCCTTGCATGTGTATGTGTGTACAGTATGTTTGTGTGTCTGCAGCACACTGTGGAATGAAAGTCAGAGTCATGTCACCTTCTTAGTCGGTTGATTTGTTACATATATCACTTTGTGTCACAGGTTAGAAAACAGAGAAACATTACATTTTATAGGCCAGACAATAAATGAATGTGTGTGCGTGTGTGTGCGTGTGTGTGCGTGTGTGTGTGTGTGTGTGTGTAGAGAAGGAAATGGTCTGCAGTCTCCCTCCTGGCATGTGAGAGAGGTTCATATGTCACATCACTGCCTGCTTTGGCAGGAGATACACACACTGACACACATGTACTTTATAGACTCACAAAAAGTAATGAGCTCTCTGGCACATTTACCTTCCATGTGTGTAGCAGTAAAATTCGCTAGCAAGCATTAGGTAGCTGGCACATCACCACACACACACAAGCTGTGAAAAAGAACCCGCGATAGGCGAAATCCGCAAAGTAGTCAGATTTATTTTTTACAATTATTATATATGTTTTAAGGCTGTAAAACTCCTCACCACACACTTTATACACTTTTCTCAAACAGGCATTCACATATTCTCACATTTTTCTCATGTTTAAACACTCTCAAAGTTCAAACCTCGGGACGCAGAACACAATGCGCGCTCATACGCTGTAAAAAAAGCGTGTGAAATTGCACAAAAAAAATCAGCCATACAGCAAAGCCGCGAAAGGTGAACCGCGTTATAGTGAGGGTTCACTGTATAATCAGGAGGAGAAGCCAAAGAAATCGCTAAGTGAGTGTAAACCTATTAAAAATTTTACCTGCTCTCACTTGGACTGTGTCAAAGATGTGTTAACTGTGTATATTTAGGAATATGAGATGTTGCATTCACTGCCTCTTTGGTAGGAAACTGCATTGCTGTGCTCTTTCTCTCTAGTATGCCATGGAAGGGTGAGGAACACTCTTCAAAGGACTTCGATGAGCAGATGTCATAGGATGTGACTCATGCCAGCACACCTACAGATGTGTTCCTGCTTATTTCCTTTGGCAACCCTGCCATAGGTGCACCTCTCTCACAACAGCATCTAGTGATGGGAGAAATGTCTCGGTCATGCTCAAGTGTCTTATAAATTATTCTTGCATAATCACTTATGAAAATAAAACCCTGTATCCATCTCCCCATACATCAGGACTCACACATAACACAAGTGCATCCATACATTATTCTGCACTGCACTGATCCGCAGGGACTCAAACACTTGGAGTGAAACAGATGCAGTCATGCACATGCTGCCTCTTACTCATTCACACACACATGTGCACAGGCAATGCCTTTCCTGTAGCTTCAATCTCTTGAGCGTCTCCACAGGTTTCTCAATGACTCCTTCCAGCTGTACATGAGCATGCTTTGTCGGTGACACAACCCCACACACACATGCGAAGACACAGAAGCTGTAGAGACTAAGAGCTCGGAGGAAAAAAGCAATGAATAGAGTGGGAGTTATTGGAGGGAGTGGATTTAAAGGAATGATGGCAAGGAGAAAATATAGCGCATTTCTACAGTGCCTCAAGTTATTTCCTGAGAGCTCTCTCAACTCTCTGATGGGGGGAAAGCCATCATAAGAAGGACTTTGGTGATCAGATAAGAAAAGCAGGCGGCTAATGTTCCTGTACAAGATATAAATACTTTTGGGAATAAATAATAATGCAGCATTTCACTAGCAGAATTATGTGTTAAAATATGTATGATTGGAAATGTGCTTTGCTGTGAAATCAGAGCCCTGAATATACCCAGCTATTACCGAATAAACCTCTTGAAAACTAAAGTTTAATAGTCTCTAATTGTGATAATAGCAATCCCTCCTGAGGCTGTGTTAACATATTACAGGATTTGTTTACAAAATGACTGATTAGATTTAAATATATTTTGCCCTCATGCAGCTCACATTGATTTTGCCACAGCACATGTGCATAGTACTCTGTGCAGAACCTGTTGACAACAGCTGATCTACAAAAATCTGCAGACATGGTTGACAGTTTAATGAGGTGAGTTTAGCTGCCAACACCTCTTCCTCCTTTCACTTATGTGCAGCAAGCTGTTGTCACTGGCGGTGCTGATTTCTCAGTCTCCTCCTGTTCTTGCTTCTTAATAATAACCCCTGTGATGGCATCCCTTGCCTTGTGCATGCTACATCATATTCAATATTAAAATGATTCTGCTGGCATCTGATCTGCAGTTTTTACCCTGAGGGCGATCAATTTGAGGCCCAGTTCAATCTTCAGCATGCTGCTTGGATTCATGTGTGAACCAGTGACAAATAGAGCTATAATACTTTGACATCATGATGCATGCATGGATTTCAATTTAAAGCCCATTAAGTTTATTTATCTTCTTTTTTGCTCAATTCAAATGCATTTTCTTTTATCTTCACACCAAAACCTTCAGAGCTAAGTCTGTTGATAGAATATATGCAGCTATATAAAAGTTAGATTGCAGATTTGGACCTTTAAATTTACAAAAGCCCCATTATATTTCTCATTTTTTTGCATTACTCAAAGAGGAGGTCAAGATCTCAGTATCTTGGTAATTTTCCCACAATGAAACTAATTTACCTCCAAATCTCAGTGGTTTACTGTTTTAATATTATGCTGTATTGTGTAACACAGAGTGCATACAGAGTTCATAGTACTTAACTTTTTTGATGAAAAGGAAACTTTAAGTCTTGATTAAACAAATGAAACTATCAAGAAAAAGGGTTCTCTATACAAACCAAGCCTTCCCAGCAGCATCACAAGTACCTGAAGCATTTTAATGATGAAAGGCAACAACAGACTGGGTTCAGTGTGTGGACACATGAAGGACAGACACAAAAGCAGACTTGACTGTGGATGGTTTAACCCCCTTTCAAGAGACATGAATTTGTGTAGAGTTATTTTGATATTCTTTTACTTTCTTTATTGTACAACTGCCAAGAAAGATTGGGTTACGAAGTGAGATATGCTGTTTAAATTTTTACTGTTTATGTGAACTGTGAAAAGTAACAAACCTACATCAAATGGGTTTAAAGTCTGGTTCAACAGTATTTTATAAAGACTTTTTATTTTGACTCCTCACTAACAAGAATGTTGGTCTGTTATGATGTCGTGAGAGCAACGGAGAACCAGTGACCCAGCAGTGAAAAGTGAAAGGTTGTTTGCTGTTCTGGTGAAGCCCACATATTGTGACATGTCTGGAAAAAAAAAACAGAGCAACCTTGGTGTGACAAGCTGTGCTTCTTCAATGTGTGTCCAATGTTTAAAAATACTAACAATAAATCTGACATGGTCTGTATTCCCTATCTTAAAGGAATGCACCTCACCAGCAAGAGCAACACACCTCATTGATTTATTGCTTAGAGGTGGTTAAATAGCAGTAGACGGTTTATCTAACAGGTATGTGTGAGAGAAAGGGCAGCCTCTGTGTTTATAATACTACTGATTAATCTGAAAGAGGTCTAGGCTAATAACCATCAATAATTCACTAACAAAGCATATCAGAGTGCCATGCTGCAGCACACTTACTGTATTCCAATAACATTAAAGAAAATAGATTATAAAAGTGAAGTAAGTAACAGCAAGCATGCACAAAGTGGATGGCTACATGTGCAAAACTGCATACAAATTGCATGTTTACTCAGTGTCACATGTGCCCAGCACCTGGTTTGAGAAAAAAAAAAGATAGAACATGTTCATTAATGCAGACCACATGGTCACACAGCAGGACTCCAGTGTGAAACTGTCGCAACTGATATTTGCCCACGTCTCAAGTGCAAAGTAGGGTTCTGTATATTCAGGTTCTATAGGGCAAGCAAATGACTACAATATCCAAGTGCAAATGTCAGTCTATTCCCCAGAGATGGAGAGACCAATAGTTTTACGCTCGATAGTTTGATAAGAAAGCAGAAACAGGTGAGTGAGGCTTAGAGACAGAGAAAGATATGAGAAAAAAAAGACAGCCAGAATGGAGACAGGAGGTAAAGCAAAGTAAAATGGCTGCCGACCAAAGCCTTCTTAGTGACATTTCCAGCGAGGTAAATAAGGATGTGGGGGGCGAAAAAAAGCAACCATAAGACATTTGGGAACAGAGCCATGGAGAGATGAGTTTGGCCAGCTCAGTCAAAGTGTGTTACATCCCTGCCACATCGCTGGAAGAGAGCATAATACATGCAGGCTGATATTTATGACAACCTAAAGATCAGCTGGCCAAACATCACAGCCACTGCAGCCACAAAACAAAGTGTTGGTATCCAGACTGTGGCACAGTAACACAGACGGTGGACAGGCCAAAACTCATCTAATCACCTGTCATACCTGCCACATTAGGCATTCAGGTGACAGTTTACAAGTGCTTAGCACAAAGGCCTAACATAATGCATATTTTAAAAACCACAGGATTAGGAGGACAAAAAAGGAAAAAAAAAGCAACCAACAACAACAACAACTGGATGGCCTACTGAGAGAAGTCTGCTAAAGTCTCACCTTCTGTATGCATGTTTTAACAATGGGGTCAGTAAGTCGGTCATCCAGAGAAGAACATTCAGTGTTCTTTTCCAGACTGCTGAGCAGACTACACAGAAACCTGCTACCTGTCCGTAATGACTGCCAAACCATAGTGTGTGGACTTTTGGTGAAGTGCTGTCAAGTGTGTCCCCTCAACAACACTGAAGGCTGAACTTTGGGGACTTTGGGGGCTTTTCTGGACTCAAGTCAGGACCACAGTGGAAGCTTTACAGAGTTCCAGCAGTTGCAGAAGAAGAAAGAGTCTTATTCTCCAAACAACAAATGACTGTGAGAGTTTCTGTGTGTGTCTCTGGCTCTCTGGTGTGACTCGGAGGAGCCTGAGTCACTGCTTCATTTTGTTTTGTTTCTTTCAATCTCTGCCCCCACACCATCCACATTTCAGTTTGACAAAGTCCATCTGTAGCAGATTTAGAGATGGTCTTAAACTAAATTGTATTCGCTGCCTCAGAGACCCTCTGCTGTGACCTCATTTCATCCGTAATATTTATAAACCCAATATAGTCCATCTCAGTTATTTTTATCTGATGATCTCCATGAGTCTAGAAGAGGTTTCATTCTGCAGAAGAAGATGCAGGGATGGACCGGTTTTACTGGAATAAGGCAGCTTGTATTTAGCACTCAGCGTTGATTACTATTGGAAATACAGGACTGTCTTCTTGACAGCTGACAAATAATATTGCTAGCAGCAAACCATTAACGGCAGAAAATATTTTGTTTCTGTTGCATCTGAAAACTGTCACCCTCTGACTGTCTCGTGTCTGACTGACTGGTAACATATCGTCATGATTTATTATGTCGTCAATTAATTCAAATTATACATGCTGTCATCCAACTTGAAAAATTAAAGAAACTGATAAACTCACTGAAGTAGCTTCTATTTTTTTATGGGGTCACAGAGAAAGAGTTAAAACAGGTTAAGTGGCCTTTTACTAATTAGCAAGCAGTTACATATGCGTGTTGTCCTGTACACCTGGAACTGCACAACAGCATGTCCCTGGTGGGTTTCAAAAGAGGTATAGGACACAAATTAGCAGATGTTCCACGGCATAGAAAAGGCTTCGGTAATTGGCATTACAGATGGTTGTTCCTACAGTACCATTTGCCAGTGTCTGCGCTCTTAAACAAAAACTGTACAGGAAACATATGTTTTGCTCACTGTGTGACAGGGGCAAGTCATGGGCAGCAGGGTAGATGCTGTAAATTTTTATTCATAAAGAAATGTTAAAAAAAAAAGGTTCCCTGTAGCTTTTCTAATATAAAGTGTTGTGGAGCTGTTTTTTTTTACACTTTGCCATGCTGAACTTAACTAGACATTTTTCAGAGAAACTGTTTCAAGATGTCAAATGTCCGAATAAATTAGAGTGGACATTGAAGGGACCTATTGCAAAGTCTGTGTAATTACTGAGAGACCCGATGTGTATGAGAGCAAATCCAGTTCATATGAGGTTCATTTCACTGGCTTCCTATTTTTTTCTGTCTTGTACTTGTATGAGGATGCACATGTACATGAATGCAAATGATGCAGTGCAAAGCCTAGTCAATGATTTCATTTTTTTTTTTCTTCTAATCTACAGGTGGTGTTCACATGCCAAGGGATGGTGCAATGTGTCAGCAGAGGCAGGGATGGAGGAGACTGCAAGCGCGTAAACATGGACCGAAAAACACTGGATGCAGTATACTTAAATAATCAGTTTTGCAAATGTTTTATTGGGCAGAAAATGCATTCACCTCTTTTTTAGACCTCAAGCATAAACACCATGTGTTTTGAGAGGTAAGTCTGATCACTGCTTCACTGGGCTGCAGTCAAGTGCTTGGAGAAATTAAAAAGAAGTGAAATCAAACCAAACAGACTTGCAGTGCTGCTATGAAAGGTGAAAACCGCAGTGTGTACTTCTGACTAAGAACTGTGCTCTGCATACAAGCATTCGTATTTAAAAAATACATACTTTAAAAAAGAAATGTTAAAACAGAAATACATATGAATATTGGGGGGAAAAATGTTTTGACACTGACTGGATCCCCTGCCGCTTCTCAGAATGAATAACAAGCTATTTTCCTAACACAGTCCAAGCTTATTTCTATATCATATATGCCTAAATAATATGCATCCTACATTACAAAATTCCTTCTAAAGTTGTATGTTGAACAGAACTCCCACAGTGTTGTAGCATGAAATAGCAGATGACAGTGGTGTGAATAACAATCATCCAGACCCCAGGGCAGGAGCCCATTCAATTTCAGCTCATGCAATAACTCTGTTGGAATTTAAATGACCATTTAACTCTATGACAAGGTACCAACTCTTCCTAACTTCATATTTGCCAAAATAAAAAAGAAGAGTGGGAAGAGAGTGTTATGTTTTTCAGAGAAATAAAACCCTCTTAGGAATAGATACCACGAACTGTTGGTAATTGTGCATAGCTAAAACACATTTATCTAAAATAAGTTAATAATAAACGGCTTTCACTGAGGAAGACTGCCTTTATTTGCTATTTTTCATTTGAAATCCCTCGTCTGAACTCTTCTGTTGGTCTCGAAAATAAGTTGTTTTTTTTTTTTTATTATCTGAGCTCTTCTAAAAAGATGAGCTGCTTCCCCCAACTCCTTTCCCCTCTCTCCCTGTTTATAAATGTATACAGTGTGTATGTGGAACCTCACCCACTTCGCCTGAGGGTGAGCTAGCTTGTTATTGTATTCTCTCTATCTATTCATCTTTCACACACTTCTTTCTTTATATCTTTCCTCTCACTTTCCTGCCCTTTTCCATGTCAGTTCTGGGGGTTTATATATAAGCTGGCAAATTTTCTGATGTAATTATCTATTTTTTGCTCCCTACTTGGAAGATGCTTCACTAAAGACACAATCTCTCATTATGCTGCTTATTCACTCCATACACTTTAACTCTGGCTTGTCTCTCTTTCAACATCCCAGTCCACACTGCCTTTCCTGACCACTGTCCAACTACCCACCACCACCCCCAGGCTTGCCAGCTCTTTGCTTGAGCCGTTAATCTAAATTTTTTGGTCCTGATTCATTTTTCATGTCTTGGATCCCTCACCAAACAATTTTTGTCAACAGATCTGGTGCCCTGTGCCAATGTGAGCACAGACCAAGCGCATAATGAGATGTTTTGGATGAAGTAACCACACATAAAGACAGACATCCAACTGCACACTCACGCACGCACACACACACACACACACACACACACACTCACGCACATGTATTTTTTTCTCCCCTGCTTCCCACTGCATTTGCATCTGTCAAGTGAAATTTAAAGCTAACTTTGAAAATGCTGCAAAAAAAAAAAAAGAATATCTTTAACATTAAGACTCCTAAATTTTCGACTGTAGCCTCACCAAAACCCAAAACCAAACCAGGAGGAAGGAAACAATAGTCAATGCTGGACAAGAGGACATAGTGCTTGCCATATTTCATGCTGTCTGAAGGCAAAAGTAAGGAGGACATTTGGCTGAATACAAATACTCCCACTGACATGTTCATCAGCGGTTACTGTATGAGACGCTGCGCTGGATGGATGCTTTAAAACCAACATTTTGGTCTCAACAAACATCACAGAATGTCAAAAGCCACTTATCACCACTGTCACATTTGACAATTTGACAAATTATATTTCACACATAATACTTCTAGTGGAGACCAAACTGTCAGCCCTGAAATCATCCAGCAGCATCTCCCACTCTGCTAATCGAGTCCTCGCAGTCAGTTTGCTGTATGCTATAATGGCTAACCACCTTTTCGTTTAGTCCAATGATGTAACCATGGAGTCTCCTCAGTCAGACGTTCAGTCAGCCCGACCAGCTCAATAAGCCCTCATGGGCCTGCTGTATAGGTTCATCTATTATTTATTTCAGTAATTAAAGGCTGCTCAGGATGACTGATTCTCCGTGTCACTGGTAATCCATGGAGCCTCAGGCTGGTTTATAGGAGGTCTTTGGTGACAGGATGCCCCTCCTGATTGGACTTGTCTGGTGTTTCTGTGATGCAGTTTGAGAAGGAATGTCTGGCGGAATAAAAGCTGAATTCAGCTACATTCATGGCATTTTATTTGAGGGCGTTAAAACAAGAGAAGGAAGACAAAAGAGCAGGTAGGAGGGACTTCAAATGAGAATCGAGGGATGAAGAGTGGGAGACTGATTAATAATTACTGTTACCACCAGTGCAAAGGGACAGGTCAAGCATGGCGAGTATTCAAGCACACTTGGAGCACATGATGCACAAAAGACTACAGGGAGCTGGATTGTTGATAGAAGAGGTAAGGTAACTATAATAACTATTATCAGGGAGAGTCACTCATAATGGTAGATGAGAAACCAAAAATCAAATGAAGATAAGAGCACAGACAAGGTTCTAAAAATGAATGGTGTCAAAAGGGCTCAGAGTATAGTAGTCTGTGTTATTGTATATACTGTATTATGTATTGTTTCTTTCCTATTGTTTGAGGGGTTTTTTGTCTTCTGCTCATCTTCCATCCATCTCTCCCTCTCTGAGTGGACAATTCAATTGTCCTTCTCTCTGGTCCTGCATCCTGTCAATAGAGGGAATAAGCTTTTTTTTTGAAGCAGTTACATCGCTTGTATGAACTGATTATATAATAATAAAAAAAACTGTTATAGAATCCTAACTTTCTGAAACAGTAAAACAAGTCCAGAAACTAACTTCCAGACTGAACTGTGATCAGTGTGAATAAACAGTCCCGCTCTCCTACAGCCACTGTGTCACATTTGTGTTACATTTGTTGGCAATGTGAAGCAACCAAATTATAGCTTGTGTGGTTGTTTTGCAGCTGCAGTTTTACTCCTGTTACAAGACTGTGCAGTTGTATTTAAATAAATTAGAGACTACACTACATTTACTGACAAGCTTTCCTCCACCTTGGCTTTCCCTCTGATGTACAGAGCCCAAACAAAATGACCAAACATAACCTCACAGAAATGATGCAAAAACACAGCTTGCACTAATCTTGCTCCATCAATAAAATCAAGAAAGACAGAGAGAGAGCAATAAACACAATTTGACAGATGACAGCCGCTGATTTCACTGAAGAGTCCTGCTTCTTTGGATGAAAAATTAATATTTGAAAACATTAAAATGTCAGCTTGGATATGCCTGATAGCAGAAGATGCAAGATTTAAGGAATGGTTATTTATAGTCGTGTCTCTCTTTTA